>CM060687.1:64236876-64836876 GCA_030686995.1 Artemisia argyi
TAACAAAAGGGTTTATATTGGTGGTTAACTAGTCAGTGTAACTAGCTAAATATCAATATGGAAGGCTATTTGGGTTAAATCATAAGGTTGCCTCTTATCACACATATTGTTAGGAATATTAATATTCTTATCAAAGACTCGGTCACCCCGAGTATAGATTGGCAATACTTAGCTCATAGTATTAGTAATATTTAGTTAGTATGTAGTTAGATTACATAGTATTTGTGGAAATGGGTCGGGTCTTTACCCACTGTCAGCTCAATCCACAGCCCGTGTAGGGGCAACTTATTTGTAACTATATAGACTTCTCTCCACTAAAGGAGAGGGTTGGACCTTTCATATTATCAATATAATATCTCACAAGTTTCTCTCTTTAAAGTCTCCCATTTCTCTCTCTACATCTCTCTTGAATTCGAAATCACAACGACCATACATGTTTATGATTATGAGATAATTACAATTGGTATCAAGAGCCAAGGTTTCATCTTAGGGACTAGGTTAACTCGGATTTGTGCTTGGTTTTTTGTACTTTGTGGTTCAAATAGGTTCTATTAGATAACACCTTTGATTGAACTTGTTCATGGCTAAATTTGTTATATTGTTGTACTTTCATGTTTAGATATGATATATGTACTTAGTTTAGTCGTTTCATAGCTTGGTTCATCCATTTGGTGGGGATTTGGGTCAATTCGAATGGGTTTGTGATAAGTTTCTTTGCTGTATTTTGATTCTCGGTGTTGTGTTCTTGGATGTGTTTTGATGTTAGCTTTGGTTGATAAGTACTGCATTTTGAGTACTAATCTGGTGCGTTTTGGCATTTTGTGTTAAAAAGGGAAAAAGACGAAAATGCAGAAAGTGACATGTTTGCCCTCTTTGCTGCGTTTTGACTTGCTGCATTTTGATTGTGGTGCGTTTTGAATCGATGCGTTTTGACTCTTGGCGTTTTGAAGTGATGCGTTTTGACTCATTGCGTTTAGAATCATTGCGTTTTGATTTGATGCGTTTTGAGATGTTGCGTTTTGAATCAATGCGTTTTGAATCGTTGCATTTTGACACGCTACGTTTTGAGGTGTTGCAATTTGAAGCTCTGTGTTTTGATTTGCTGCGATTTGATTACTGTGTTTTGAGGAAAGGTTGCGATTTGAGTTCGTTGCGATTTGGTCAATTGCGGCTTGAATTTTGTGACTTAACTCCCTTGGTTTCTCACTGTGACTTGTTAATCTTATCAGATACACTCAAATTATCAAATCACGGTTTATTCTTGATTGTAGTAAAATCCCGCGAAAGAATCGATCTCTTGGTTTCAATCATAGAATTTTAAAATCTCGTGCAAGTTTACATCATGGCAAGCAACTCCTCTGATGACATTCAAGCTGTCGGATCCAATACCCGCCCCCTATGCTGGATAAAACTGATTATGAGTCATGGGCACAAAGAATTCGACTCTACTGCTTGGGTAAAGAGAATGGTATCAACATCCTTAAATCCATTGATGAAGGTCCGTTTCAAATGGGCACCACTAGAGATGTTATAACTACTAGTGAGGATGGTGATGTCACCTTTGGAATTGACATGCCACATACTTATAATGATCTTAATGAGGAGGAGAAGAAGCGTTATGATGTTGACATTCGAGCTTCCAACATTATGATTCAAGGACTTCCCAAAGACGTCTACAAGCTCATAAACTTCAACACTGAAGCCAAAGCTGTCTGGGACAATGTCAAAATGCTTCTAGTCGGTTCAGAGCTAACTAAAGAAGACCGTGAGTCTCAATTGTAAGATGAGTTTGAGCACATCAAGCTGAACCCTGGTGAAAACATCACATACTACTATGTCAAATTTCACAAGCTTGTGAATGACATGAGAATCATCAGAATGACAATGCCCAACATCCAACTCAATTCTAAGTTCGTGAACAATATGTCACCAGAATGGGAGCGATTCGTGACAGCAGTGAAGCTCAACAATGGATTGAGAAACACTAGTATGAACAACTGTATGCTTACTTACAACAACATGAAAAGCACGCGGTTTATGATCATCAATTAAGGGAAAAGCTCAATCCAACAACAACAAATGATTCACTTGCTTTTGTTTCTAATGTCCAGCCATTCAATCAATCCTCACACGATCAACCTTATCTTCATCCTTCTTCTTCATAGAATCAGTCATCATTTGTTCAATCATCTTTACACTCACCACCTGCTGTGAACACCCAACTTGACTCAGGGTACTCTTGTACCGACCAGATGATTGATAATCTCTCCAATCTAGTTTCCTTGCTTGTTCAACAGTTCAGAGCAACACTTCCTCAAACCGACAACCAACTTAGGACTTCATCTAATCCGCGCAATCAAGCAATTGCAGAAGATGGACGAGTTGTGGTTCAGACTGTTCAAGGAAGACAAAATGTGAATCAAAGGAATGTGCTTGGGGAAATGTCCAAAATAGAGTTGGGAATGCAAATCAGGGGCAAGGAAGGCAACCCAAGTGTTACAACTATGGGGGTTTGGGTCACATAGCAAGAAACTGCACTAAACCAAAGCGTCCTCAGAACTCCGATTACTTCAAAGACAAGATGTTGCTGATGCAAGCACTAGAGAATTAAGCAGCATTCTATGAGGAGGAATTATTGTTCCTTGATGGAGATGAGGGAACACGTTTGATGCTGATGTGGATGATCAACCAGTTCAGGACTTGGCACTTAATGATCCGAACATCTTCCAAGCTGATGACTGTGATGCCTTCGACTCTGATGTTGATGATGAACCCACTTCTAAAACCATCTTCATGGCCAACTTATCTTCTGCAGTCTCTTCACCATAACAAAGCATACCAAGGAATAGAGCAATGGTTGATGCTACAAAACAAGGTGATGAGTGCTCAAACACTCATCATTTTTGGTCAAATCTGAACTGCAAAACATACAAAAACACTCAGAAATGCATCAAAATACTGAAAATATTTCAAAGTTGTGTTTTACATGTTTTACATGCAAAATGAGTAAAAACAAATGAAAAATGTACAAAGTTTGCAAAATTGGCAGTTTCAGTCCCTCAACTTTTATAAAATATCAAAACTAGTCCCTGGTCATTCAAAATATGGAAAATTATCACCAAAGGTCCTTTTGAAATCATAAGTTGACGTATTTAGTCCTTTGGTGAAAATCTCAAAAGTTTTGGAAATTTGCAATTTAGTCCCTAGAGTTTCAAACTTTGGCAGGATTGGTCCCTGCTGAAATATTTTTTGAATGAAAAATCATTTTGAGTCCTTAGGAAGTCACAAAAGTCAATTTTAGTCCTTGGGATGAAAGTTTGGGAAATTTACATGTCTAGTCCCTCTACTTTCACATTTTGCATTTTTGGTCCCCGGGATTTAAAATTATGGAAATTTAACTTTTATGGTCCTTGTATTATTGGAGTTTAGAAATGTTGGACCTTATGGGTACTTTTGGAAAATGATAAATTTAGCCCATAAGTTTCAGCTAATTACATGAATGGTCCTTGTGATTTTGAAAATTGAAATAAAACAATACCAAATCCAAAATCCAAATCCAAATAACTTCCCAGCCCACTCACCCCTTTTTGTTATTACCCTTAGCCCACCACCAAACCAGGACCAAAACCTCAAACCCCATTTTAATATTACCCCGGTCAACACCAGGTCAAACACCACTCCCACTCTACTGTTCATCCATCTTCTTCCCCAGCTTTCACGCTCCCTGCTCCCCCATGTCCTCTCCTATCTCCACAAAACCCTCACCAACAGTCACCTTCCCCCATTAATTAACCAACCCACCCCCTCTTCATTTAATACCACACCTAATCCACTCAATCCTACCCAAACCGTTTTCCCGCCAAAAACCCTTTCAACGGCCAAGATCAATTTGGCTTATCCAATGGCTAGGAAACGAAGTGGGAAAGTCAAAGAAGAGTCCCAAGGCTTATAAAAGTGAAGAAAAATGGAGAAAGAGATATTAGTTAATATAGTAGTAACTGTAGAATAGTTGCAGTGTCGTAGTAGTGTAAAATTTAACTTCTAGTTGAACTTTTAGTTTAAGAAGGATGTAATTTGCATTTTCAGTGTGTTTGTAAACTGGTTTAACCATCAATTTTAGTAATCTCATATAAATTCAGTTTTCACCATTTTCATTAAAAATCTCAATTTAATCTTTGGTTGTTGAAAGTTGTAGTTATCTGGTTCTATAAGCTTAATAAGGTTCACTAAGTAAGCATTTACAAGTTTACTCAGCATCTCAATCAGTTTTATAAATAATTCCAAAAATTCAAGAAAATTAGTCTTTAAATCCAAAATAAGTGAGAGACAGAGAAGAAGCAAAGAAATCTGAAGGGTTTTGGATTTTTATGGTATTAAAAGCTTATTTAGAAGCTTTAGGACAGGTGTGAGTCCCTGGTTTATCAGTTCTGTGCCTGGATCCATTCGTGAGTTCTATTTTCAATTTCTTTGAATGCTACTGTAGCATTGCTTAACCTGGTTTGTTTTATGCTTATTAGTTCATTCAGTGTATCATAGTCAAATTGCATCTTAAGATTTGGTGTTTTGTTCTCTAAACCCCTTTTGCTCAAAATATTTGAAGTTAACTGTCTCTAATTAGCTTATTATAGAATTTAAGGTGTTTGTTGTTTAAGCCAGTGTTTCTGAGCTTATTTAATCTTATTTAATCATATTAGATTATCATAATTTAGTTTCATAGCCTAAACCCTCATCTTGCTTTGAAAATTGCCATAACAGGATCATAAGGGGGTGTTTGGCATTACCCTGTTCCCAGTAATCAAGTTGTTGTTTGTGGTTAAAATAGGTTTAGAAAACTCAGTTTAGGTTATTAGAAATTGTTTCAACCATTAAAGTCAGTAGTTGTAGTGTAAAAAAGTCAAATCTCATTCACCCATAAATATTTGCATATCTGTTGGCAGTTGGTAAGCATAATCATGATCATAGGTTTATATTTAGATAATATAACATATATTAGTTTCATTTTAGCATAATATTGCATAATCAGTCATCTAGGAAGCTTTAAATCTCACATTAGTCAACCTTTACTCAAAATTGAAAAAGTTAAATTTCCACTTTGTGTAGAAAACCAAAAATTGTAGGATTTATTGGGAATTTTGTGTTGTGATTCAGACCCTGAGCTTCTTAGGATTTGTAGTCTATCACCTCAACTCCTGATTCCCACCTTTGTTTAATTTTTGTGAATTTTATTGTGGACCCCACCCTGGCTCAAACTCACTTGCAGGGCAAGCATATGCCCTGTTGCATCAGACCTCAGTCCCAACACCCATCTTCAATGGCTTTTTCTGGCTTACATAGTGGGCCCCACACCATAACTCTTGGCTTATTGGAAGCCAATAAGCCAGGGTTCAAGGTCCATAGCTTATTTTATGGTTTAGGGCTCATTCACTAGAGCTGCTATACCCATGTAACTTGTCCTATTTCTATGTTGGTAGAGGTATAAGCCAAGTGCTTATTTTGATCCATTTGCTTATTCTGTGGGCACCTTTGGCTTTTTCCAGCTTAAATATGTTCAAACAAGTTAAGTGAACCAAGTTTCACCACTGTGGGTCCCACTCTTGGTCATTCAAGCTATTTTCTAGCTTTGGTCAATAAAAGTCAACTGTCTAAGGATTTAGTGTCTAAACAGCTTATTTTTAAGCTCTGATTTTGTTGTCTTTTCAAAAGTTTTTCATATTTAGTTATAAAATAGGTTTGTAAAAGAAAAATTCCAGAAAAACAATTTTAATTTCAAGTGATAACTTCAATTTAATATTATTTAAATTTTAATTTTTCTTTTTAGATTTTTTTAAGCACTTTGTATTTTTATATTTTTCTTAAATTCCTTTTATATTAAAGTAATTTTAGTAATTTTCTCAGATTTTTATTTTATCATTTGGTATTTATTAGATTTAATATTAGTTTTATTAGTAATTAATTAATATTTAAGTTTTAAATAACATAATTAATTTTTATAAAGTAGCACTAGTTTTTATATTTTCCCTAGCTTTTATATAATATAATATAATTTTAGAAATTTTTCTAGAATTTTTACTGTTCATTTTCTATTTTTTATAATTTAAATTAGTTTAATTAGGTAATTAATGTTTAATTAGTAATTAATTAATACAAAAAGACAAAAAGACAAAAAGACATATTTTTAATTTTAAAATTTGTTTTTCGTTATTTTATAATTTTAGAAATTTAATTTAATTTTTCTTGTATTAAAATAATATTATATTGTATTTAAGTATTTTAAATATTAATAATTAGTATTAAATAGTATTTAATTAATATTAAATAATTAAATAGTGTAAAAATTAATTTTAATTTTCTAAAAATTTTCTTTTATTATTAGGATTGTAAAAATGTAATTTTCATATCCGTAGGTACTTTATTTCTTAAAGCTCGCGTTTTATTTCGTACGTCTACGTAAATTTAAATCAGACGTACGCGTTTTTTAGGTTTAAAACGTTTCTGGTTTTTCTGATTTCACAGTTTTATTCATATAGCTTGTTTAAGCTATTTCTTCGTATATTCCTTAGTTTAATCAAACTAAAACCCTTTTCCCGTCCAGATTCACCCGATCACAGATCCGTTTGAATACAATCCACACCTCGTCGGGACATAACGATCCGGGGAAACCCTATACTTCCACGGAGCATTAAGCCTAAGGAGTTTGACTATATTGACCACATCCGTGGTTGACTTTAGTTGACTGCTTTTGCCTCAATCAAATTTTTGGCGCCGCTGCCGGGGAGGTCGTGCGAGTATTTTAAACGATTTTACAGATTAGTGAATCTGGATATACACTCATTGTATATTTACCATCCTTTGTTCATATTTTCTTATTATTAAAAACAAAACAGTTCACGAAAATATTTTAAAATCTGTTTTCAATGAACACAAAAAACACAAAAATATTTTCTTTCTTATTTGTACAAAATGTTTATCCAAAAACCCAAAAATATTCATCTTTACCCTCTCACATCTTTGATTCTTCATTCCTTGCCCTCTGTAAACCTTTGATTATTTCATATGTCGTATCCACACCATTTGGGTTGCCAATGGTGTGGTGGTCCTCATAATGGTGGGAATTGTCCCGGCTGTAGCACGGTAGAGTCAGGAGATGGGTCTGTCTATAACCAAGCTCCCTATCCTTACCATGACACATCTGATTCATCTTACCAGCCACCACATCATGAGATACTGACATATCTGTGTGAGTTTTGTGGAGGCCCTCACCAAGGATTTGAGTGTCAAGCCGGAAACATGTTTGTCTATGAACAGTTTTCCGGTGATGCTCAGAACTTTGGTTATGACCAATACCCATATGATTCACCAATCCAGGCTCAACAGTTTTACTGTTGTGATTACTGTGGAGGTCCACACTCTAGCTCGGATTGTCAAACAAGGAATCCATTTCCTTGTAACAATTTTGACTATTCGTTTTCAGACCCACCTCCACAGTACCAAATGATCCAATCAACTCCTCATGATACTGAGCAAGACCTTTGTCTAAAAGCTTTTGAAATATTAAAAGAACTTAAGGAGGAGTTGAATAGCACAGCATTTCAAAATGCTCCCAGTTTTTCTTGTGTATATTGTGGGGGTCCTCATGATGATTATCAATGTCAACCTTTCGGTTTTGAAAAATCCCCATCCCCACAATGTTCTTTCATTCAAAATTCACATGAGAAATCCATGGCTGAATTGCTAGCTGAAGAGCAGGCTGCTAGACTAAATTCCCAAGATGCCTATGAAAAATCTATTAGGGAATCCATTGCAAAAGAAAAAGCAGCCAGATCTAGCTCTCAGTTCCGTTTTATTACTGATGACAGTGATGATGAAGATACCCTTGATATTCTTCAATTTTATAAAACTTCATCAAGTTCATCAGTTGATATCCCAGCAGTTGAGATTCCATCTCAAAAAACTGCTATCACACCCGAGGTTTCCACTCACTCTCTAAATATGGGGGATGAGCATCTTAGCACTGTTCCTAATAAGGAATCAGACGAATTAATAAAGTCTAGTGTTGAGATCCTTGTCCCAATCCCAGGAGAGTCACATGGGACTTTTGATCATATGTGTAATATTCCTTCCCCTCTTGAGTGTTCAAACGATCATTTTGAGACTTTCTCAGATTTTAATGATGATTGTACATCTCATGGAGACATTGAGTATATTGAGGCATCACTCCCACAGTCTGATGCTGATCCTCTTCTTGAGGAGTTCGCCGATGAACTTACTCACATCAATCCACTTCCAACGGGAAGTGACGATGGTCTCCTTGACTTTGAAGCCGATCTGGGAGAAATTGATAGTCTCCTATATCATGATCTACCACTCACTTCTGATCCCAACAGTCCAATTGAGAATGTTAATCACTTTGTTCCTGAA
The DNA here is from genome assembly GCA_030686995.1 of Artemisia argyi. Taxonomy (NCBI): domain Eukaryota; kingdom Viridiplantae; phylum Streptophyta; class Magnoliopsida; order Asterales; family Asteraceae; genus Artemisia; species Artemisia argyi. The sequence goes on from CM060687.1 coordinate 64,245,295, forward strand.
GCATTCAATACTACTCTCACCAATCCTCTATTTGAATTCGAATATGAATTCACGTTGATTTCTGATAACCCAATCTTTGGTATTCGGAATAAGGATTGTGATGAGTCTATTCCGGAACATGAGTTCACAGATTCACATCTTGTGAATAATTCTCTTCATGAGGAGTTCTCCAGTGAACTCACTCATCATATCATGACTCCTCCGGAGTTTGATAGCCCGGGGGGAGATGCACTCAATCATGAGAATTTGCAAATTCCCACCCACCCTCCCGGGATGTTTTTGAGCTTAACCCTTGAAATCCAAATTCAGGCTAATGAGCCTGCTCTCGAGGGAGAAGATCTTATCATGATTTTCATCATGGTTTTCTTCCTTTTCTTCACCTATAAGGTGACTTCTCTTGTTCTTCACTCCTTCGAGAATGAAGATACCATATTTGACCCCGACATTTTCATGTATCATTATCTTGAGCTAGGGTCTGTATATCTCATCGGTGTGGAACTTTCACGTACATCAAATGTTTGTCCAAACATCTTGAATGAAAGTCCGATTGAGATTCCTTCTTCCACATCATGCTTCCCCAAGGACAAATGAATTCGGGGTCGAGTCAAGCTAGGGACTCGGTAAACAAAAACAGTAGCATGTACATAGGGTTTTCAATCTAAGTGTGGGGGAGTTACCCCTGCTGTGGTTACCAAAAGTGAAAAACAAAATGGTGTTTCTACATTTAGCTTGTAATGTTGCCCTTTTACGTTCAAAGAGTCGACATAATAGCCGGGACTTTGAATATTGAGGACAATATTCATTCTAAGTGTGGGGGGGGGGGGGTATTCTAGCGAATTTTATCACATTTTACTATCTAGTACCCCCGTTTTTAGCCAAAATCTCAAAAATTTTAAATTTTTTTTCACTTGTGCTTCAAAATTTTTGTGGTTATCAGTCCGCCTTGTCTAACCGACAAAAGGATTGGCTAATCCAGGAGCAAACGACTCTTGGTAAAGATACATCAAATCTGTTGATGGCTTGCAATTTGCCCAAAATTGTATGGTACCTCAACTCGCCATATCCTAAAAAGCGAATGAGTTGGCTAGCCCGCAAGATTATGGCTTGTGGTAAAGGCAGTGGAAAAACCACAATTGGTAATCAGCTCACCAAGATGTTGACTTTGTCCATCAAGAGTTGGCTAGTCCAGAAGCAAACGGCTTTTGGTAAAGACTAATCAAATCCGTTGACAGCTGGTGGTTTGCTCAAAATCACATGATTATCAGGTGGAGCATAGTTCTTACTTGAATCGATACATCTGGCTACTCCAGAAATGATGGCTTTTGGTAAAGAGTTTAAAATCCATTAAATTTTCAAAACAGTTATTGCTAGGGACTAGCAATATTTTAGTGTGGGGGATTGATGAGTTCTCAAACACTCATCATTTTTGGTCAAATCTGAACTGCAAAACATACAAAAAACACTCAGAAATGCATCAAAATACTGAAAATATTTCGAAGTTGTGTTTTACATGTTTTAGATGCAAAATGAGTAAAAACAAATGAAAAACGTACAAAGTTTGCAAAATTGGCAGTTTCAGTCCCCTAACTTTCATAAAAAGTCAAAACTAGTCCCTGGTCATTCAAAATATGGAAAATTATCACCAAAGGTCCTTTTGAAATCATAAGTTGACATATTTAGTCCTTTGGTGAAAAATCTCAAAAGTTTTGGAAATTTGCAATTTAGTCCCTGGAGTTTTAAACTTTGGCAGGATTGGTCCCTGGTGAAATATTTTTTGAATGAAAAATCATTTTGAGTCCTTGGGATGAAAGTTTGGGAAATTTACATGTTTAGTCCCTCTACTTTCACATTTTGCATTTTTGGTCCCCGGGATTTAAAATTATGGAAATTTAACTTTTATGGTCCTTGTATTATTGGAGTTTGGAAATGTTGGACCTTATGGGTACTTTTAGAAAATGACAAATTCAGCCCACAAGTTTCAGCTAATTACATGAATGGTCCTTGTGTTTTGAAAATTGAAATAAAACAATACCAAATCCAAAATCCAAGTCCAAATAACTTCCCAGCCCACTCACCCCTTTTTGTTATTACCCTTAGCCCACCACCAAACCAGGCCCAAAACTCCAAACCCCATTTTAATATTACCCCGGTCAACACCAGGTCAAACACCACTCCCACTCTACTGTTCATCCATCTTCTTCCCCAGCTTTCACGCTCCCTGCTCCCCCATGTCCTCTCTTATCTCCACAAAACCCTCACCAGCACTCACCTTCCCTCATTAATTAACCAACCCACCCCCTCTTCATTTAATACCACACTTAATCCCCTCAATCCTGCCCAAACCATTTTCCCGCCAAAAACCCTTTCAACGGCCAAGATCAATTTGGCTCATCCAATGGCTAGGAAACAAAGTGGGAAAGTCAAAGAAGAGTCCCAAGGCTTATAAAAGTGAAGAAAAATGGAGAAAGAGATATTAGTTAATATAGTAGTAACTGTAGAATAGTTGTAGTGTCGTAGTAGTGTAAAATTTAATTTCTAGTTGAACTTTTAGTTTAAGAAGGATGTAATTTGCATTTTCAGTGTGTTTGTAAACTGTTTTAACCATCAATTTTAGTAATCTCATATAAATTCAGTTTTCACCATTTTCATTAAAAATCTCAATTTAATCTTTGGTTGTTGAAAGTTGTTGTTATCTGGTTCTATAAGCTTAATAAGGTTCACTAAGTAAGCATTTACAAGTTTACTCAGCATCTCACTCAGTTTTATAAATAATTCCAAAAATTCAAGAAAATTAGTCTTTAAATCCAAAATAAGTGAGAGACAGAGAAGAAGCAAAGAAATCTGAAGGGTTTTGGATTTTTATGGTATTAAAAGCTTATTTGGAAGCTTTAGGACATGTGTGAGTCCCTGGTTTATCAGTTCTGTGCCTGGATCCATTTGTGAGTTCTATTTTCAATTTCTTTGAATGCTACTGTAGCATTGCTTAACCTGGTTTGTTTTATGCTATTAGTTCATTCAGTGTATCATAGTCAAATTGCATCTTAAGATTTGGTGTTTTGTTCTCTAAACCCCTTTTGCTCAAAATATTTGAAGTTAACTGTCTTTAATTAGCTTATTATAGAATTTAAGGTGTTTGTTGTTTAAGCCAGTGTTTCTGAGCTTATTTAATCTTATTTCATTATATTAGATTATCATAATTTAGTTTCATAGCCTAAACCCTCATCTTGGTTTGAAAATTGCCATAACAGGATCATAATGGGGTGTTTGGCATTACCTTGTTCCCAGTAATCAAGTTGCTGTTTGTGGTTAAAATAGGTTTAGACAACTCAGTTTAGGTTATTAGAAATTGTTTCAACCATTAAAGTCAGTAGTTGTAGTGTAAAAAAGTCAAATCTCATTCACCCATAAATATTTGCATATCTGTTGGCAGTTGGTAAGCATAATCATGATCATAGGTGTATATTTAGATAATATAACATATATTAGTTTCATTTTAGCATAACATTGCATAATCAGTCATCTAGGAAGCTTTAAATCTCACATTAGTCAACCTTTACTCAAAATTGGAAAAGTCAAATTTCCACTTTGTGTAGAAAACCAAAAATTGTAGGATTTATTGGGAATTTTGTGTTGTGATTCAGACCATGAGCTTGTTAGGATTTGTAGTCTATCACCTCAACTCCTGATTCCCACCTTTGTTTAATTTTTGTGAATTTTATGGTGGACCCCACCCTGGCTCAAACTCACTTGCAGGGCAAGCATATGCCCTGCTGCATCAGACCTCAGTCCAAACACCCATCTTCAATGGCTTTTTCTGGCTTACATAGTGGGCCCCACATCATAACTCTTGGCTTATTGGAAAGCCAATAAGCCAGGGTTCAAGGTCCATAGCTTATTTTATGGTTTAGGGCTCATTCACTAGGGCTGCTATACCCATGTAACTTGTCCCATTTCTGTGTTTGTAGAGGTATAAGCCAAGTGCTTATTTTGATCCATTTGCTTATTCTGTGGGCACCTTTGGCTTTTTCCAGCTTAAATATGTTCAAACAAGTTAAGTGAACCAAGTTTCACCACTGTGGGCCTCACTCTTGGTCATTCAAGCTATTTTCTAGCTTTGGTCAATGAAAGTCAACTGTCTAAGGATTCAGTGTCTAAACAGCTTATTTTTAAGCTCTGATTTTGTTGTCTTTTCAAAATTTTTTCATTTTTAGTTATAAAATAGGTTTGTAAAAGAAAAATTCCAGAAAAACAATTTTAATTTCAAGTGATAACTTCTATTTAATGTCATTTAAATTTTAATTTTTCTATTTAGATTTTTGTTAAGCACTTTGTATTTTTATATTTTTCTTAAATTCCTTTTATATTAAAGTAATTTTAGTAATTTTCTCAGATTTTTATTTTATCATTTGGTATTTATTATATTTAATATTTGTTTTATTAGTAATTAATTAATATTTAAGTTTTAAATAGCATAATTAATTTTAATAAAGTAGCACCTAGTTTTTATATTTTTCCTAGCTTTTATATAATATAATATAGTTTTAAGAATTTTTCTAGAATTTTTACTGTTCATTTTCTATTTTTTTATAATTTAAATTAGTTTAATTAGGTAATTAATGTTTAATTAGTAATTAATTAATATAAAAATCACAAAAAGACAAAAAGACATATTTTTAATTTTAAAATTTGTTTTTCATTATTTTATAATTTTTGAAATTTAATTTCATTTTTCTTGTATTAAAATAATATTATATTGTATTTAAGTATTTTAAATATTAATAATTAGTATTAAATAGTATTTAATTAATATTAAAGAATTAAATAGTGTAAAAATTAATTTTAATTTTCTAAAAATTTTCTTTTATTATTAGGATTGTAAAAATGTAATTTTCATATCCGTAGGTATTTTATTTCTTAAAACTCGTGTTTTATTTCGTACGTCTACGTAAATTTAAATCAGACGTACGCGTATTTTAGGTTTAAAACGTTTCTGGTTTTTCTGATTTCACAGTTTTATTCATATAGCTTGTTTAGGCTATTTCTTCGTATATTCCTTAGTTTAATCAAACTCAAACCCTTTTCCCGTCCAGATTCACCCGATCACAGATCCGTGTGAATACAATCCACGCCTCGTCGGGACATAACGATCCGGGGAAACCCTATACTTCCACGGAGCATTAAGCCTAAGGAGTTTGACTATATTGACCACATATGTGGTTGACTTTAGTTGACTGCTTTTGCCTTAATCACAAGGTTAGATGATACAAGTACAATATCTAACATGTAGCATCCAAAACAAATATCCAACCATAATACTACAAATGACAAGCTAAACATAAAACAAGTTCATGCATTAATAAGAGAAAATAGTCACACATAAAGTTTGAGTACATCAATTAAGCAATAAAATAAAAACTACAAGAAGCAAATAGTAATCTTTAGTGACTTGAGAGGCCCTAAGATTTGCTTCTAGTCCAAGAGGGATCCTAAGGGTTTATTCATGAGTACTAAACATAATAATGTTTAGTTGAAGGGGCTATTAGGTGATGGAGATGGTGACATGATTGGTGGTTGTGGAGGTGTCAAGAGATGTTCGACATAGGAGAACATGAAATGAAGTTGATCTCTTAAGAAAAAGATGAGGTTGCGGTTTTGGAGGCAACATAGGCAATTGGCACTACGTATATCAACCGGATGAAGTTAAATGGAAGGGCCCATGATTGGTGAAGGAGGTGGTGGTGAGTATGTTGGTGATGGAGTTGGCATAGCAATGTCCAATGGTGTGATAGGTGAGAGTGTGGATTCCATGGATGACGGCATGTTGTTGAAGGAGGAGGATGATGAGGATGTTGTCCTAGTAGATGATGATTTGGAAGGAGCATTAGGTGGAGGTGGGGATTTTGGGGTGCATTGGGAAGGTGGTGTTGTGACTTTATCATCTTTGGTAAGGTCAACAAAGAGAGGTTTTGATGGTGGCTTAACGGTAATTCTAGGTTTCTTTGAGATGTGATTTGTTGATCCTTGTGTGGAAGCCATGGTGAATGAAATATAAGATGATGAGGTTGAGTTGCAAGAAATGCTTGCAAGGGTGAGGTCTTAAATAGGCAAGAGTGTTTTGATTTGAATTAAAGTTGGTGAGAAAGTCCTATGGTGGTCTAGAGGAATCTTAAGATGCATGAGAGTTTGCAAAATATTGCAGGTTTTAGAGGATAGGGATGCAGGAATCTAAAGGAAACAGTAAAAATTCGTCTAGCAGGGAACGGTATCACTAAATACCATACGGTACCGTGGCATGTTTAATGGTATCGTGACCTAGAGATCACGAATTTTTTCTGTGATGCCTATTTCTGGGCAGCTAGAAGGAGTTTTCTAGGGGGGCTATTTGCAGGAAAAGTTAGTACCTCAAACCACTAAAGATTAATTTTCCAAATAAGTCCAATATTACTCTACTTCTAGCAATCAAATTAAGTCAAACATTTATCTAAAGAGGCTAAGCATGTAATCAAGGAGACAAGGAAAAAGCTAGCATCCAACATAACACATAGTTCAAATCATCTAATTGTGGGAAACTACAAGGGTAATAGTTAGATGAGATATTCATTATAAAATCCTAATATGAGATAAGGCCACTAAGCCCTTCCTAACTACTTAAGTCCTTGGTACTTAAGGATCATTTGAACTTCCTCCGGTTCCATCACACTCTCGAGTAGAGCTTGCACCACTTCCACATCCGTAGGGTCATCATAGATATCATAGTCAACAGAGACGCATAAATAAAAATGGAAGAGATATGAAACTCATTTATGGGTTTCATGATGGGTATAAAGAGTGACTATTGTGGACCGTGAAGGTATGGGTGAAAGTTCATGATGTAATGATAGAGATGAGTTATGAACATCCCATAATGTATCAATTTAGTTTTGGTATCCTTGAGATGTACAATTCTCTTTGCGAAGAAGTAGGCGAGGTTGTATGGTTGTTGAGTGAGGACTGATAAGGCGAAAAGTGTACCGCTTTTAGGGGGTCATTTAAGCCGAATTCGTGATTATTTGATCAATTATTACCCTAAATCGTTCCTTTTGTCATTTTAGGTACTTTTGAGAAGAAATCTGGAAAAGGAAGCATTTTGGACGTTTTTGGAGCGATTAAGTGAAGAAAACGACAAAGTCTCAAAATCCTTGCTGGGAACAATACCTGACGGCGTCAAGGCCATACAAGCGACGTCGTCAAGCTTGACAAAAGAGATGGATATGGAAAATACACATGACGGCCCAAAACAATTTCAAGGCAAAAATGCCTAACGACGTCATCAAGGCCGTCAGGATCAACTTATACGTGACGGCCCAAAGCTTATTCTCTACATGACGGCATCAAGATTGGATCTAGGCATTACGACCCTTGTTTTAGCGGCGAGTTGACGGCGTCACAAGCTATAACGTGACGCCGTCAAGGTGTAAAATCTATATATAGTTTTCTAATTTTCGTTCATTAGTGTGGAACTTTTGGAGACCTTTTGTGTGCAAACCCTAGACGAATTTTCTGTAACAACAAGGGTTTCAACCCTTGTTCCATCCATGTTCAATTGAAGATAAGTTTTCCGATAATCATTTAATATGTCTATGTGTTGTTTGATTTTATCTTATGCTTGTCTTCTTTTTAACATGCTAGGCTAGGTTTCTTTCGTGTTTGCTTAGATGTAATGAAACCTAGATGTTAATTATTGGTTGATGGTTTGTTTATAATTGTTGTAGATGATTGAATTCGATGTTAGGCTTAAGAAAACTGGCAGACTTCCAATTGGTAACTTGCTTGAACGTCATAAGAAACATGATCGGAGGTGTACTATGATTTATTGGTTGTATTTAATGCGTAGGCAACTGCTAGTGATAATACATTAGGAGCTAGTAGTTGGCTCGATCTAGAATGAAGTAGAAGCCTATAGAGTTAGGGAATATCGTACATGGCCCTACGACTAGTATTAAGGAATATAACACGTCATCCATGTAATTGTAACAAGCTAATCAACCGGTAAAATATATCTAGGGAGTAATGAAATCTAAGTAAACACACTTTCTCTCATTATTGTTTCCACCAAAATTTAGTTTAACTTTATTTTATTTTATTTTAATTGCATCTTTAGTTAATTGGGTTAGTTGGCTAGCAACTAATTCCGCCCACTCACTCAAAACCCAAGATTTTACTTGCTTTCATTTAAAATATAAAAATACAAAAAGAATCATCCCTCACCCTTAGACCTAGTTTAGTAGACATTTTAATCCTAGCGAACATATTCCTGAGTTTAACGATCAATCCCCGGTACTTTTCACTATACTATACTACAACGAACAGGTTCACTGCCTGGTGGGGATTGCAAGCTTCTCAATATCCCTTGAGATGTAAAACCTTTTGCGAGGGCGCAATCCCGCGCATTAAGTTTTTGGCGCCGCAACCCGGGGACTAGTTATTGTCTAGGTTAAAATTTCTTTTTATTAGGTCTACTTGCTAGATTACTTTCTAGTAAGATTTTTATTTTATAGGTTTCTTTAGTCTATCTTATTTCTTTGTTTCTTTTGTTAGTAAACTATTTCGATGGATAACAATAGTATTGATCGTTTGATTCCTGTTATTCGTATTTTTCATCATAGGATTTTCAACTACCCGCCCCAATCCCTTTAGTGGAAAATAAGAACCCACCTAACCTCTCGCCTGACAATCACTTTGACAATAATTCTGAGATGGAGGAGTCTGACCATGATAATGACCATAGGGCTAGTCCTTTTTACTATTCGGACTCCGATGAGGACCTAGATGATGGTGATGTAATTAATGAGGATAGGATCCCTCTTAGGTATGTTGACCCTAGGACAAGGATTGAGAATGACAGCTCATTTAATATGCAATTTCCTTGTAAGATTGGATTTAGGAGCTTTGATGCCTACCTTAACTCATCCCTACCAATGAACATAATCTCGCGTAGTGAATACAATAAAATTATGGTAAATGAGTTAGAATACAAAGGAGATAATATTGTTGCTAAGGTAAAGACATTGCATGTGTTAGTAGGAAGCTTTGTTTCTTTGGTTGAGTTTATGGTTATTGAGAATCTAGGAGAATTTATCGATAATAACTTAACCCAAGTTGTGTTTGGGAAACCCTTCAAAAGGTTAACCAACCTAGATGAAAAACTTATGAAAGGGTTAATTACATTCTTGGATGGGGATGAAGATTTTGTTTACCAAATGCCTCGTGCACACCCTAGGTTCAAGGATTTTTCTATTGAGAAATGTAATAGGTATCCACCCCTCGATATGCTAAGTGAGAATGATAAAATGAAAGGGCTTAAATATCCTCATGAAAAGAACAAAAGGTATTATCGTGGATGTTTAGAGCTAAGTGATGACTATAAGAAAGATGAGGCAACTATTAGATGGCTCACACTTGGGTATGTGAGCATAAGCGACACACGATAGCCCATGACTTTGAGTCTAGCCACAAGACTCATAAATAAAGAAAAGCGCTTCTTTGGAGGCAACCCATGTTTTATTTATTTGTTTGATTGTTTGTTTGTTTGATTTTATTTGCTTCCGTATGCATGCTTTATTTTTATTGTTTGTGGATCATGGTTCAAAGTAAATTGTGAAAATGCTTTATTTTGTTTTTAACTTTGTCTTAATTACATATAAAGGTATTTTGCAAAAGCTAAGTGTAAGAGAGACCCAAATTTGTTTATAAGAACGAATTTGAGCATGAACCACAACAATATTAAATGAACATGTATATTAGTAATTGTTTGAGTCAAATGCTTGTATCGAGTCATAATGATGTTTTGCAGGATTTTCTAGGAAGTAAGGCATACGTTTTTTCAGAAATTTTCCGAAAACTTAACATGAGATTTTTGCAGGAACATTCTGACGGCGTCAGGTACAAAAATTTTGAAAAATTTTACGAGTTTTGTTTATACCGGAGTCTTAAAGTTTTTGTTGATTCTTTAGTTTTATAAACTACAGGAAATCTGCAAACATTCATTCCACAAAGCATTATATCTTAATTTGCTTTCTAGGATTTTTAGTATATATCGATTGTCATTTTACGTGAGGTTTGGCTTGATTGTTTTCTCTGGTTTAACAGGTTACATTGGACAAGAGGATGATTTATATTTCTGGAGGGAAGCTTTCAAAGTTCATTTTCTTGGAAGAAGATCTAACCTTATTGACACACTATCCACACCGAACGAATCAGGGAGTATTTGTTTTCATTCTTTTACATTCTTTTACCTTCATTTCTTTCACAACCTTTTTATTGAACATTGGGGACAATGTTCAGCTTAAGTGTAAAGGGAGGGTAAATGATGATACTTTAGAGAATACAATTACGCTTGAGTTTGTTTGTTCAATAGTAGGTGTGTAATAAAACTAAGAGAAATACTTGTTAGGGCAATTTTAGCGCCAAATTTAAATTTTTTTACAACATTTAGGAGTGAAGCTTTAGCCTTAATGAGCGTCTCATGGATAGGAGTTGTATGACTAGCACAAAAACCGTACCACTCAGAAAAATTTTCCACCCAAATATGTGAGGTTCGCCTTTAGATTTGTTAGGAAAAGCATTCATTATTAGTGCTTATGAGTGTACCGGTAGTACTTAGATTCTAGAACTTGCGTTAGTGATGCATCCCGAGACCGCTAGTGAGACTACATTCGTGTAGTTAGGATTTAATACATGATAAGAGGCATTAGGATCACCCTTGTGTTAAACACGTATCATAATTACTTGACCATTTAAGTCAATTAACTTGACTAACAAAGTCAATTAATTCTCCCACACCCTTGCGTTGTACTCATTTTTAGTGCACGATACCCCTTGTACACCCCTCAGAGCCTATCTTTTTCGTTTCTAACTTTAAGCATTTTACTTAAAGGTAGAATTATCCACCCCAAATGTACACCCAAATCGCCTTAGCCTTCCGTGTATGCACTCATCTTTAGTGCATTATTGTTATTTGTTTAAACCCTTAGTTAATTGTCTAATTGATTACATGGTTGTTAAATCGAGTCATATCTTGTACATATTGTTTTGGGACGATTGGGACTCATGGGTAAAGTACTTGTGTTATGGAGTAATGGGGAAGAACATTATATATTACCCCCATATATGTGTTAATCTTAAAAAGTACTCCAAGTGTTTTGATTATCTTAATTCGAGTCATTAGAATAGTTGATTGTAAAGTATGTAAAAGTTCAAGTGTAAGGGGAATGAAAATTCCCTATGATGTATTATTTTGGATGGTAGGGTAAAAGTGTATGCAAAAAAAAAAAAAAAAAAAAAAAAATCAAGAAAAAGAAAAAATAGAAAAACATACGGACTACCATCCCGTTTCATTTTATGTTTGTTTCATAGTTTGTAGTTTTGATTAGCTTAAGTCAAGTCGAGTCTTGGCTTAGCAACGCCATGCTATACATGTAATTAACCAAGATGATTAACTCGCCACCAGTAAAAATTGCCTTTACCCAACAAAACCGTGTTTATCATATCCTTACACCTCATGTTATAACCCTTTAAAAGATCTCTTTGATAGTTTATCCTAGGTGCTTACGCCAAGTGGTGGAGGTTTGATCCTTTCCCAAGCCTATGGTAATCTATTTGCTACGACAGGTAGTGAGAGATGTTTTTCATTTCCTTATTGTGATATATACTTTATTACACCCGAGAGATGTGAGTATCTAAACACTATTTGTGAGGTGCTAGTGTATAACCTCCGTGCTTGTTTTTGGTTTTAACTAGAATGATTATTTGTTGTAATTACTTTTATATTAGTGTTAAATGACCCCTAGCATGTATTTTGATTAGAATAAAAGCGCATTTGCTTGAGGACAAGCAAATCTCAAGTGTAAGGGTATTTGATAAGGCGAAAAGTGTACCGCTTTTAGGGGGTCATTTAAGAACAAATTCGTTATTATTTGATCAATTATTACCCTAAATCATTCCTTTTGTCATTTTAGGTAATCTTGAGAAGAAATTTGGAAAAGGAAGCATTTTGGACGTTTTTGGAGCGATTAAGTGAAGAAAACAACAAAGTCTCAAAATCCTTGTTGGGAACAGTACCTGACGACGTCTAGGCCATACAGGTGACGACGTCAAGCTTGACAAAAGAGGTGGATATGGAAAATACACATGACGGCCCAAAACAATTTCAAGGCAAAAATGCCTGACGGCGTCATCAAGGCAGTCAGGATCAACTTATACGTGACGGCCCCAGAGCTTATTCTCTACATGAGGGCGTCAAGATTAGATCTAGGCAATACGACCCTTGTTTTGGCGGCGAGTTGACGGCGTCACAAGCTATAACGTGACGTCGTCAAGGTGTAAAATCTATATATAGTTTTCTAATTTTCATTCATTAGTGTGGAAATTTTGGAGAACTTTTGTGTGCAAACCCTAGACGAATTTCCTGTAACGACAAGGGTTCAACCCTTGTTCCATCCATGTTCAATTGAAGATAAGTTTTCCAATAATCATTCAATATGTCTATGTGTTGTTTGATTTTATCTTATGCTTGTCTTCTTTTTAACATGCTAGGCTAGGTTTCTTTCGTGTTTGCTTAGATGTAATGAAACCTAGATGTTAATTATTGGTTGATGGTTTGTTTATAATTATTGTGGATGATTGAATTCGATGTTAGGCTTAAGAAAACTGGCAGACTTCCAATTGGTAACTTACTTGAACATCTTAAGAAACATGATCGGAGGTGTACTACGATTTATTGGTTGTATTTAATGCGTAGGCAACTACTTGTGATACTACATTAGGAGCTAGTACTCGGCTCGACCTAGAATGAAGTAGAAGCCTATAGAGTTAGGGAATATCGTACACGGCCCTACGACTAGTATTAAGGAATATAACCTGATGAGTGTGTAAATACTCATCATTTTTATCGTATCTGAACTGCCAAAACATCCAAAAACACTCAAAAATGCATCAAAATACAGAAATTATCCCAAAAGTGTGTTTTATATGTTTTAGATGCAAAATGTTTAAAAATAAATGAAAAACGAATAAAGTTTGCACAATTGGCAGTTTCAGTCCCTCAAGTTTCATAAATTGACAATTCTAGTCCCTGGTATTTAAAATATGAAAATTATCATTCAAGGTCCTTGTACTATTCAAAGTTGTTAAAATTAGTCCTTGAATGAAACTTTTTTATCAAATGGCAAAACAGGTCCTTCAAATTTTAAAAATGGCAATTTTAGTCCCTGGGTATTTAAAAAATGGAATTTAACAAATAATACCCTTGTACTATTCATTTATGGTAAAATAGAACCTTTTGTTATCTTTGGAAAAGTTTCATGTTTAACCCTTCAAATTTCAGAAAAATGCAATGATGGTCCTTTAACTTTGCAAATTGGCAATTTTGGTCCTCGGGTGTTCGAATTGGAGAAAACACATTATAAGTCCTTGGGAATTTCAAAATTGCCAAGATAGGTCCTTGGAAGAAGTTTGAGAAATTGACAGCATGGTTCCCTCAAGTTTCATTAATTCGCAACAAAGGTCCTTGGGCTTATTATTCCTACAAACCAACAACACCCTTTTATTTACTACCCTTTATACCCAAATAACACAACCAGCCCAACACCCAAACCAATTCCCCAGGCCCAAAGATATACCAGCCCACCCAACACCCTGGTTTATTAAATCCCTCAGTCAAACCCTTTGACTCCCCCATCTCCTTTTCCCTCCCCGTGACCCCTGCTACAACCCTGCAAAACCAAAACCAATCATCACCTCCCCCTCATCATAACCTCTACCCTCCACCCCCTCCTACTCACCTCAAGCAACAACAAAATAACAAAACACAACCTGCCAATTTATCAGACCTCCCAACTTGCTTGTATCACATTTTCCCGCCAAAACATAATGGAGGGCTAGGATTAAATTGCCTAATCCTACGGCCTAGAAAAGAAGTGGGAAAGTGCCAAGAATGCTTGTTGAAGCATATAAATGAAAGAGAAAGAGGTAGGAATGAAGGATTAGTGTAGCTTTAATATAGTTTAAATCGTAGGCAGTGTAATTTTTTTTCCAGTTGTATTTCTTGGTTTCAAACACTTGTACTCAGTTTAGTTAATGTTAAGCAAACTATCTTTAACACTTAATTCTAGTCTTGTTCATCTAAATTCAGAATTAACCTTTTTCAAGTGAATTTGACAATTTCACTTGAACTTGTTAATTTTTGTTGTTTCAGTTTATTTTAGCTCAAATCAGTTCCATTGTAAGTTTTTTTTGAAGCTTTTAAATCATCTAGATGAACCTTAATCCAGTTTACATTAAAAAATCAAAAATCAAGAAAATAAAAAATAAAAGAAAAGAAAATCAGTGATATAAAGAATGAAGATGGAAGAAGGTGTTTTTTGGATTGCTCAAGGGATTAGAACCCATTGGGGAGTATAGGTGGTTACTTATGGCCCTTGGTTCCATGTTCCTGGATGAAGTCCAATATGTAAGCCATTTTCTCATTCATTTTTGTAAGAAACTGTGTTCATCAGTGATATAGGTTTATTATTGTTGAATCTTGTTTATTTATGTTTAAGATTAATTAGTGTAAGTGTAATTCTCAAGTTTATGTGTTAGATTATGTAGTTGCTTCATAAAAATTGAAAACAGATTTGTAAGGGGGTGTTTGGTTCAAGCCTTCTTGTCTATGTGTAAGACTGTTTGTGCTATTGAGTTTGGTTGTAACATGTCACAATAGGTTCCAATAGGGAAGTTAAAGCTTAAAATCAGTTGGTCATTTGGCAAAAAGTCAAAATGCATGTTTAAGCTAAATCTGTCATTAACTGTTGAAACTTAGAGGATTTAATGATTATTTTAAGCTTAGAAGTAGTGTAATAGCTTAATTTCTTCATCATTCAGTTTATAATAACATGTTTTTAATCAATGAGAAGCAACTAAAGTCCATAAAAGTCAAAGAATGCATGAACTATAAAAGTTAAATCTCCAGGCTCAGTTAAATGGACATCATTTCTAGATCATGCATAGCGTTTAATTTAGATTGAAATTAAGTTATTTTTGTTGATTTAAGTTATTTGGTAGCTTGTTTATCTGAATCAAAAGAAAAATTGGAATTTGGAAATCATTAGCTCATCAAAACTTGGCCTTGAAGTGGCCTGTTTGGCTTGTTTCTGCCTTGCTTCAGGGTACCAATTCCATAAGCTCATTTTCTTTGGCTTCTGTGGTATGCATTAGTGACCTTTGGTCTGTGTTTTTTCTTGTTCTGAAAACCTCACTGAGCCATGTGTCTATGCTTATGATTGTTTTCATTTGAATGCTCATCTTATGGCTTATTTTGGTCCCCCATCATTAACTCATCAAGCTCAGTAACACTGAGAAATCAGTGTTCATAAGCCCTTTTCCCAAGCCCACAATAAGCTCAATACTTGAGCTTATTGCTTGTTTGTGGACATTTTGGAAAGCCATCCTCGCAGGCTTTTGATTTCCACCATCACCTTGATCCTCTGATCACCCAGGTGGGCCCCATAGTGGGCTGCAAGTCCTCCCTTTGACCTGTTTGGACTGAGCTTATTTGATTTTGCTTATTCTCTTAGTTTGGCTTATTTACCTGTGCACCTTTGTTCCTGGCTCATTTCATGTATGCTTAATCTAAATTGAGTTTATTCCAAGCTTTTGAGCACTTGTGAGCTTATTCAGAGCTTGTTCAATCTTATTTGGCTTATAAAGCCAACTGTCAAGCTTTTTGATTCTCAAACTGCTTATTTTTCAGTTTTAGCAAAAGTGTTTTCACAAAAGTTTCATTCTCCCAATTGTTTAATAGATTTATAAAAGAAAAAAATAGAAAAAACCAAATTTAATTTTTAGTGATAGCTTCTATTTAATATAATTTAGCTTTTTAATTTTTCTTTTTAAATTTTTGTCAAGTATTTATTTATTTTTATATTTTTCTCAAATTCCTAGTATATTAAGGTAATTGTAGGAATTTTTTTAGATTTTTATCCTTTCATTTAGTATTAATTATAATTAATATTAGTTTAATAATAATTAAGTAATATTAGTTAATTAAATAGGTTTATTAATTTTTATTTAACAACAGTACTTTTTTATATTTTTCCTAGGTTTTATATATCATAAAATAATTTTAGGAAATTTTTCATTATTTTTACTATTCATTTTCTAATTTTCTTAATTTTAATTAGCTTAAAGTAATTAATAAATAGTAATTAATTAATAATAAATAGAGAAAAAGTAGGAAAAATATATTTTTAGTTTTAAAATTACCTTTATATTATTTTAGAATTTTTAGAATTAAATTTTCCTTTTTCTAGCTTAATTTCATAATTAGTGTAATTTAAATATTATTAATTAGTTATTAAATAGTAATTAATTAATAGAAATGAATGAAATAGTGTAAAAATTAATTTTAATTTTCTAAAAATTTTCTTTTATCGTTAGGATTGTAAAAATGTAAATTTCATAATCGTAGGTATTTTATTTCCCAAAAACTCGCGTTTTATTTCGTACGTCTACGTAATTTTAAATTCAAACGCGCGTTTTTAGGTTATCTAATCATCAGAAATTGTTTATATAGTGTTTCTAAGTTATTCTCATTTGCATTTCCTTAGTTTAATCATTCAAACCCATATATATCCTTTCCCGTTCAAATTCACCCGATCACAAACCCGTTTTGATTACCATCACACCTCGTCGGGACATAACGACTCAGGGAAACCCCTATATTCCGCGGAAGCGTTGGTTTGAGCTGTTTGACTATTATAGTTGACAATTCACAAGTGGTTGACTAATAATTATCTGACCGTTTCAAGCCAATCAAATTTTGGCGCCGCTGCCGGGGAGGTTGTGCGCGTATTCTAAACGGTTTTACAGATTAGTGAATCTGGATATACACTCATTGTATATTTACCATCCTTTGTTCATATTTTCTTATCATAAAAACAAAACTGTTCCCGAAAACTTTTTAAAATTAGTTTTCAACGAACACAAAAATACAAAAAGATTTTCTTTCTTATAAAATGTTTATCAAAAATCCCAAAAATATCCATCTTTACCCTCCTACCTTTTTGATTCTTCATCCCTTTACCCTCTATCCTTTTGATTCTAACTTCTTCCACTTGTCCTGTAATTGATTCTAATGGCATCTCTCGATGACGATTTCTTTGAACAAAGGGCCTTTAAGAGCAAAATTGAAAAACTTATGGCCTTGTCAAAGATATCGAGATGTCGTGTTGATTATGATGGACCATCGATTCATATTCCCTCTCCGATGAGGGAAATGGAACAAGAAACTAAGGTGACAAAGGACCCTGTACTTCCCTCTGATGATGGAAGTGCTAAATACGTCCAACCTACGGTTGTCCAAAAATCTAAGCTCACAATTGCTCCTAAACCGTTAAGAATTGATCCTAACCTTTCACGGTTTACGGTTAAAAGTTTGTCAAGCAAACGTACAGAGCCTAGAGCAGTGACTGAAAAGAACGACTTACCTAATCTTCACGTTTATCAAGAACCAAAACCGAGACCATAACGGAAGTGGTGGAAATTCCTAGCTCTAAGAGCACACCACTTGTCCCACCTCCGGATTTTATTCCTTGTGTTGGTTGTGGTGAGCCACTTTTTGGTTTAACATGTCGTTGGTGTACATGTGTACAATGTGGTAATGATATTCGAGACGGAAGCTGTTTGTTTTGTGGTTCGAGGAATTCAATTGCTTATGATCTTAATCAAAACTCATTGAACGACTCTTCAAAATTTTCCAATTACCCATCACATTCATACGAGCAAGAATCATATTATCCAAATCACAATTATGCTTCGTATCAAAATACACCGAACTTTTCGTGTGAATATTGTGGAGGTCCTCACCAAGGTTTTGATTGTCAAAATGGTCAAAATGTTGGTTATGACCAATATCCATACAATTCACCAAACCAAACTCAACAGTTTAACTGTTGTGAGTACTGTGGTGGTCCACACTACAGTTCTGGTTGTCAATCGGGCAACACGCTTGTCTATGAGCAGTTTCCCGATAACAATTATGACTCAAGCAAATACGACTCACAGCCACATCAGTTTTACTGTTGTGAAAACTGTGGAGGTCCTCACTTTAGCTCGGATTGTCAAACAGGGAATCCATTTCCTTGTAACAATTACGACCATTCATTTCAAGACCAACCTCCACAGTACCAATTGACCCAAGCAACTCCTCAATTTCCGCAAGACCTTTGTCATGAGTTTCTTGAAGCATTTAAAAAATTTAAGGAGGGGTTAGCTACTACATCGTTTCAAGATTCTCGTGAGAAATCAATGGCAGAATTACTTGCTGAAGAACGAGATGCTAGAAACTAAATGAGCATGGAAGAATTACTTGCTGAGCAAAGAGCGGCTAAAATACGTGCCAATCTTCGCTATGCTGCTCTTTATGATGACGATGATGATAGTGATGATGATGAAGATAACATTGTCATTATTCAAAAAGATCCATCAGAGTCATCAGTTGTAATTCCTTCCATTGAAAATCAAGGAGAAAATAATGTGACGAAGTCACTAGCCGTTGATCGAATGGAACTTGAAAATTCCATAACTGCTAGTACTCCTAAACTCCCTCAGTCTATTGATATCACACCCGAAGTTCACACTCACTCTCTGAATATGGGGGATGAGCATCTTAGCACTGTTCCTCAAAAGGAATCGGACGAATTCATAAAGTCTAGTATTGAGAACCTTGTCCCAATCCCAGGAGAGTCACAGGAGACTTTTGATCATGTGTGTGATTTAGCTTCTCCCCCTGAAAATCCAAAAGATCATTTTGAGACTTTCTCTGATTTTAATGATGATTGTACATCTTATGGAGAAGTTGAGTATGAAGAGGCACCATTGCCTCATTCTGATGTTGACCCTCTTATTGAGGTGTTCACAGATGAACTTACTCACATCAATCCACTTCCATTGAGAAGTGATGATGGTCTCCTTGATTTTGAAGCCGATATGGGAGAAACTGAAAATCTTTTAAACTCTAATCCCAACATCGAGCTTAGTATTTCACATGCTTTACCTTCTGGAGACATCAGTCATGTGGAAGGATCACCTTCTGAGCTAGTCAGTTTAGAAGAAGTGAATGATGAGACTGACACTGAAATCAAAGATGAAGCACTTCGTGCAACATTATTGAATGTCAATCTCCTCATCTCAAAAATCGAGGCTTTCAAAGAGAAACCTATTTCATCTCCTATCCTCATTAAGGTTAGTGACATTTTCTCCGATGATCCTGTTCCGGAGTTTGAAGCCTTTACTTTTGATCCTATGGGAGAGAAGATTAGTGGCAGTACCACTTCTCATTCTCATAATTCTCTCCCTGATTATGAATCATTTACCTTCGATGAGTTCTCCTGTGAACTCACGCACATCAATCCAGAATATGATTCATTCACATTCAAGGAGTTCTCCTATGAACTCACTCATATCATATCTCCACCGGAGTATGATAACTTCTACTTTGATCTAGACACACCCGGGATATGTCTTGATCACATGAGCTTAAATGATGAAATTCATGATGATGAATCTATGAATTTTCCTAAGGATGATGATGAGTTAGTTAAGATGTTTATCATGACTTTCTTTCTCTTCTTCACCTATCCCGTAGCTTCTCCTGTTCTTCACTCCTTTGGGAATGAAGACATTATCTTTGACCCCGGCATCACCGCTTATAGTTTATACTATTTTAAGCCGGGTACTTATCTCATCGGTGTGGAACTTTCACGTGCTTCAAATGTTTGTCCAAACATCTTGAACGCAAGTCCGATTGAGATTGTTTCTTCCACATCATGCTTCCCCAAGGACAAATAAATTCGGGGTCGAGTCAAGCTAGCGACTCGGTAAACAAAAAGAGTAGTATGTACTTAGGGTTTTCACCCTAAGTGTGGGGGAATTACCCCTACTGTGGTTACAAAAAAGTGAAAGAAAAATAGTGTTTCCATATTTAGCTTGTAATGTTGCCCTTTTACGTTCAAAGAGTCGGCATAATAGCCGGGACTTTGAATATTGAGGACAATATTCAATTCTAGTGTGTGTGGGGGGGGGGGGGGAATTCTTGCGAATTTTATCACATTTTACGATCTTATATCCCCGTTTTTGACCAAAATTTTGTAAAAAAAAATTTCACCAAAAGTTCAAAATTTTTTGTGGTTACCAGTCTGCCATGTCTAACCGACAAAAGGATTGGCTAGTCCAGGAGCAAACGGCTCTTGGTAAAGACATCTCAAATCCGTTGATGGCTTGCAATTTGCCCAAAATTGTATGGTAAATCAACTCGCCATATCCCATAAAGCGAATAAGTTGGCTAGCCCGCAAGATTATGGCTTGTGGTAAAAGCCGTGGAAAAACCATAATTGGTAATCAGCTCACCAAGATGTTGACTATTCCATCAAGAGCTGGCTAGTCCAGAAGCAAACGGCTTTTGGTAAAGACTAATCAAATCCGTTGACAGCTGGTGGTTTGCTCAAAATCACATGGTTATCAAGTGGACCATAGTTCTTACTCGAACTGATACATTTGACTACTCTAGAAGTAATGACTTTTGGTAAAGAATTTCAAATCCATTAAGTTTTTCTCAAAAGATTACTAGGGACTAGCAATAGTTTAGTGTGGGGGATTGATGAGTGTGTAAATACCCATCATTTTTATCGTATCTGAACTGCCAAAACATCCAAAAACACTCAGAAATGCATCAAAATACAGAAATTATCCCAAAAGTGTGTTTTATATGTTTTAGATGCAAAATGTTTAAAAACAAATGAAAAACGAACAAAGTTTGCACAATTGGCAGTTTCAGTCCCTCAAGTTTAATAAATTGACAATTCTAGTTCCTGGTATTTAAAATATGAAAATTATCATTCAAGGTCCTTGTACTATTCAAAGTTTTCAAAATTAGTCCTTGAATGAAACTTTTTATCAAACGGCAAAACAGGTCCTTCAAGTTTTGAAAATGGCAATTTTAGTGCCTGGGTATTTAAAAAAATAGAATTTAACAAATAATACCCTTGTACTATTCATTTATGGCAAAATAGACCCTTTTGTTATCTTTGGAAAAGTTTCATGTTTAACCCTTCAAATTTCAGAAAAATGCAATAATGGTCCTTTAACTTTGCAAATTGGCAATTTTGGTCCTCGGGTGTTCGAATTGGAGAAAACACATTATAAGTCCTTGGGGAATTTCAAAATTGGCAAGATAGGTCCTTGGGAGAAGTTTAGGAAATTGACAGCGTGAGTCCCTCAAGTTTCAGTAATTTACAACAAAGGTCCTTGGGCTTATTATTCCTACAAACCAACAACACCCTTTTATTTACTACCCTTTATACCCAAATAACACAACCAGCCCAACACCCAAACCAATTCTCCAGGCCCAAAGATATACCAGCCCACGCAACACCCTGGTTTATTAAATCCCTCAGTCAAACCCTTTGACTCCCCCATCTCCTTTTCCCTCCCCGTGACCCCTGCTACAACCCTGCAAAACCAAAACCAATCATCACCTCCCCCCTCATCATAACCTCTACCCTCCACCCCCCCTCTTACTCACCTCAAACAACAAGAAAACAACAAAACACAACCTGCCAATTTATCAGGCCTCCCAACTTGCTTGTTTTACATTTTCGCGCCAAAACATAATGGAGGGCTAGGATCAAATTGCCTAATCCTACGGGCTAGAAAAGATGTGGGAAAGTGCCAAGAATGCTTGTTGAAGCATATAAATGAAAGAGAAAGAGGCAGGAATGAAGGATTAGTGTAGCTTTAATATAGTTTAAATCGTAGGTAGTGTAATTTTGTTTTCCAGTTGTATTTCTTGGTTTCAAACACTTGTACTCAGTTTAATTAATGTTAAGCAAACTATCTTTAAAACATAATTCTATTCTTGTTTATCTAAATTCAGAATTAACCTTTTTCAAGTGAATTTGACAATTTCACTTGAACTTGTTAATTTTTATTGTTTCAGTGTATTTTAGCTCAAATCAGTTCCATTGTAAGTTTTTTTTGAAACTTTTAAATCATCTAGATGACCCTTAATCCAGTTTACATTAAAAAATCAAAAATCAAGAAAATAAAAAATAAAAGAAAAGAAAATCAGTGATATAAAGAATGAAGATGGAAGAAGGTGTATTTTGGATTGCTCAGGGGATTAGAACTCATTGGGGAGTATAGGTAGTTACTTATGGCCCTTGGTTCCATGTTCCTGGATTAAGTCCAATATGTAAGCCATTTTCTCATTTATTTTTGTAAGAAACTGTGTTCATCAGTCATATAGGTTTATTATTGTTGAATCTTGTTTATTTATGTTTAAGATTAATTAAGTGTAATTCTCAAGGTTATGTGTTAGATTATGTAGTTGCTTCATAAAAATTGAAAACAGATTTGTAAGGGGGTGTTTGGTTCAAGCCTTCTTGTCTATGTGTAAGACTGTTTGTGCTATTGAGTTTGGTTGTAACATGTCACAATAGGTTCCAATAGGGAAGTTAAAGCTTAAAATCAGTTGGTCATTTGACAAAAAGTCAAAATGCATGTTTAAGCTAAATCTGTCATTAACTGTTGAAACTTAGAGGATTTAATGATTATTTTAAGCTTAGAAGTAGTGTAATAGCTTAATTTCTTCATCATTCAGTTTATAATAACACGTTTTTAATCAAGGAGAAGCAACTAAAGTCCATAAAAGTCAAAGAATGCATGAACTATAAAAGTCAAATCTTCAGGCTCAGTTAAATTGACATCATTTTTAGATCATGCATAGGGTTTAATTTAGATTGAAATTAAGTTATTTTTGTTCATTTAAGTTATTTGGTAGCTTGTTTATCTGAATAAAAAGAAAAATTGGAATTTGGAAATCATTAGCTCATCAAAACTTGGCCTTGAAGTGGCCTGTTTGGCTTGTTTCTGCCCTGCTTCATGGTACCAATTCCATAAGCTCATTTTCTTTGGCTTCTGTGGTGTGCATTAGTGACCTTTGGTCTGTGTTTTTTCTTGTTCTGAAAACCTCACTAAGCCATGTGTCTATCCTTATGATTGTTTTCATTTGAATGCTCATCTTATGGCTTATTTTGGTCCCCTATCATTGACTCATCAAGCTCAGTAACACTGAGCAATCAGTGTTCATAAGCCCTTTTCCCAAGCCCACAATAAGCTCAATACTTGAGCTTATTGCTTGTTCGTGGACATTTTGGAAAGCCCTAATTGCAGGCTTTTGATTTCCACCATCACCTTGATCCTATGATCACCCAGGTGGGCCCCACAGTGGGCTGCAAGTCCTCCCTTTGACCTGTTTGGACTGAGCTTATTTGATTTTGCTTATTCTCTTAGTTTGGCTTATTTACCTCTGCACCTTTGTTCCTGGCTCATTTCATGTATGCCTAATCTGAATTGAGTTTATTCCAAGCTTTTGAGCACCTGTGAGCTTATTCAGAGCTTGTTTAAGCTTATTTGGCTTATAAAGCCAACTGTCAAGCTTTTTGATTCTCAAACTGCTTATTTTTTCAGTTTTAGCAAAAGTGTTTTCACAAAAGTTTCATTCTCCCAGTTGTTTAATAGATTTATAAAAGAAAAAAATAGAAAAAACTAAATTTAATTTTTAGTGATAGCTTCCATTTAATATAATTTAGTTTTTTAATTTTTCTTTTTAAAATTTTCTCAAGTACTTATTTGTTTTTATATTTTTCTCAAATTCCTAGTATATTAAAGTAATTGTAGGAATTTTTTCAGATTTTTATCCTTTCATTTAGTATCAATTATAATTAATACTAGTTTAATAATAATTAAGTAATATTAGTTAATTAAATAGGTTTATTAATTTTTATTTAACAACAGTACTTTTTTATATTTTTCCTAGGTTTTATATATCATAAAATAATTTTAGGAAATTTTTCATTATTTTTACTATTCATATTCTATTTTTCTTAATTTTAATTAGCTAAAAGTAATTAATAAATAGTAATTAATTAATAATAAATAGAGAAAAAGTAGGAAAAATATATTTTTAGTTTTAAAATTACCTTTATATTATTTTAGAATTTTTAGAATTAAATTTTCCTTTTTCTAGCTTAATTTCATAATTAGTGTAATTTAAATATTATTAATTAGTTATTAAATAGTAATTAATTAATAGAAATGAATGAAATAGTGTAAAAATTAATTTTAATTTTCTAAAAATTTTCTTTTATCGTTAGGATTGTAAAAATGTAAATTTCATAATCGTAGGTATTTTATTTCTCAAAAACTCGCGTTTTATTTCGTACGTCTACGTAATTTTAAATTCAAACACGCGTTTTTAGGTTTAACTTACGTTTTTAGGTTATCTAATCATCAGAAATTGTTTATATAGTGTTTCTAAGTTATTCTCATTCGCATTTCCTTAGTGTAATCATTCAAACCCATATATACCCTTTCCCGTTCAAATTCACCCGATCACAAACCCGTTTTGATTACCATCACACCTCGTCGGGACATAACGACCCGGGGAAACCCCTATATTCCACGGAAGCATTGGTTTGAGCTGTTTGACTATTATAGTTGACCATTCACAAGTGGTTGACCAATAATTATCTGACCGTTTCAAGCCAATCATAACCCGTCATCCATGCAATTGTAACAAGCTAATCAACCGGTAAAAGATATCTAGGGAGTAATGAAATCTAAGTAAACAAGCTTTCTCTCATTATTGTTTCCACCACAACTTAGTTTAAGTTTATTTTATTTTATTTTTATTGCATCTTTAGTTAATTGGGTTAGTTGGCTAGCAACTAATTCCGCCCACTCCTTCAAAACCCGAGATTTTACTTGATTTCATTTAAAATATAAAAATACAAAAAGAATCATCACTTACCCTTAGACCTAGTTTAGTAGACATTTTAATCCTAGCGAACACTATTCCTAAGTTGAACGATCAATCCCTCGGTACTTGTCACTATACTATACTACAACGAACAGGTACACTGCCTGGTGGAGATTGCAAGCTTCTCAAGATCCCTTGAGAGGTAAAACCTTTTGCGAGGCTGCAATCTCGTGCATCAAGGACACAATACATCATGTGAGCACAACACGCGGGAAGTTAATCATGGACACCTTGTAGACTGAGAACGTTTTCCTTAAGGATTATTATTGCTCGAGAAAGCAATTCTTGACGAACCTCTGCCAAGTGAATTTTCATTGGATCGAGGAAAGGACTGTACTTATGAGTACGGAGGAGTTTAGTGAGTTCGCTTGGAGCAGGTATATAGGAACAGTAAGGACTATCCTCTTCTCTGTAGTTGAAGAGTGATTCAAGACACCAATCTTTAGTATACGAAATTACCCATGATTGGGAATACGAAGAATTTGAGCAAGTTGGTCAAGAGTTAAGACAAACTTGAAGTTGCGAATCCAAAACCAATGTGGCAGAGATTGATCTTTGTTACGTGATGAGGCGAAAAATGAACCACTTTTAGGGGGTCATTTAAGCCCGGAATTGAATTTATTTGATCAAATATTGCCCTAAATCGTTCCTTTTGTGATTTTAGGTACTTTGGGAGTGAAATCTGGAAAAGAAAGCAATTCGGACGTTTTTGGAGCATAAAAGTGAAGAAAACGCCAAAGACTTAATTTTCCAAGCTGGGAACAGTAGGTGACGGCGACAAGAGCAATATCCTGACGGCGTCAAGAGTAAATTGCATGACGGCCCAGTACAGAAATGAAGGCGTCACAAGGAAGAGCGTCAAGAGTTAAATACGTGACGGCCTGGAAAAATATATAACGTGACGGCGTCAGATGTAGATCAAGGCAGTCCAAGAATTCTTTTGGCGGCGAGATGACGGCGTCACCCATTTGGTCTTGACGCCGTCAGCCTCAATTTCCTATATATAGTTTTCTAATTTTCATTCATTAGGAGGAAGAAGTTTGGAGAAACCCTATGGCCGAACCATATACGATTTGTATAGGTTTTTCAAGGGTTTTCAGCCCTTGAACCCTTACATGTGTAATTGAGATAAGTGATCTTCTAATTCAATCAATATGTCTATGTGTTGGTTGTCTATATCTTGTGCTTGTCTTAATTCCACCATGCTAGGCTAGATTTATCTTGTGTTTGCTTAGATCTAATGAAACCTAGATGTTGATTATGTGTTGATTACTTATTTATGGTTGTATTGGATGAATGATTTCGATGTTAGGCTTAAGAAAACTGGCAGATCTCCAAATGGTAACATGCTTGAACGTCTTAGGAAACATGAACCGATGTGCACTAGGTTTTATTGGTTGTATTTAATGCATGTGTTGGGTCACTGAATTCCCCAATCTTCTTTTATCAGGGATTTGAACGTAAAATAACCTAAGTATAAACAAGTCACTGAGTGAACAGTAACTCAGTGAGTCATCTTCAGGATGCTAAGACCGAGCCTAAGAAGAAAGGTTCTCCATTCAGTGAGGCGGAACTCAGTGAAGTGTGATCTAAGCCAAGAAGAAGGTGATGGGTTCAGTGAGGATGACAATAACTCACTGAACCCCATGACTCCTCAACAACTTCATGGTACTGAAGACTGATGACTAGAAGACTGAAGTTTTGGTAGGACTGGGCGGGAAAGTTTGATCTATTTCACTAAAATGCTTTATCACTTGTGCACTAGGTTTTATTGGTTGTATTTAATGCATGTGTAAATTCTAATGATCCCATGTTAGGAGATTCTTAGCCGGCTCGACATAGGAGTGAAGTAGGCACTCATAGGATTGGGGAGTTAAGTGCGCCACCCCATGAATGGTATTAAGGAATACAATCCGTCATCCACGCAACTATAACAAGTAATTAACGTGTAAAAGATATCTAGGGAGTAGTGAAATCTAAGTAAACACAATTTCTCCACTTATTGCTCACAACCTTAGTTTAATTTAGGTTATTTACATTTCTAGTAGTTTATTTTGATTGCATCTTAGTATTGGGTTAGTTGACTAGCAACTAATTCCGCCCGTATCCTTCAAACCCGAGATTTTTACTTGCTTTCTAAAAAATATAAAAATACAAAAATAATCATCCTTCACCTCTAGAACTAGTATTTAGGTTTTCTAATCCCAGCGACACTATTCCTAGCTGAACGATCAATCCCCCGGTACTTGTCACTATACTATACTACAACGATCAGGTACACTGCCTGGTGGTGGTTGTAAGCTTCTCAAGATCCCTTGAGAGGTAAAGCCTGGTGCAATCCCTACGCATCAAGTTTTTGGCACCGCAGCCCGGGGAATAGTTATTGTCTAGGTTAGAATATCTTTTTATTAGGTCTACTTGCTAGATTCCTTTCTAGTAAGATTTTATTTTTATTTTTAGGTTCTCTTTAGTCTATCTTATTTCTTTGTGTTTTTGTTCGTAAGTTTTCACCACCCGACATCAGGGACGATGGGAACATATTTGAACCCGTCATCCCACCACAAAAAAACCCACCACTAGAACCTCTTAGGCCCCGAACCTTAGGAGAGTATTCCCGACCTAGCCACCAAGGCTACCGAAACACCATTGAGCTCACCGGAGCCAATGTGACCCCCTTGCGATCCGACACCATCCGGTTGGTGCAAAGCAGATGTGCATTCCATGGACTTCATTCCGAAGATCCAAACCAACATCTTAAGGACTTCCTTAAAATCGTAGACTCCATAGACCTAGATGTTGAAACTGGAGAGACAACCCGATTACGCCTATTCCAATTCTCTCTACGGGATCAAGCTAGTCAATGGCTTGAGCGTTTACCCGCGGGATCCATCACCACATGGGATGATCTCACCACTCGTTTCCTTGCTCAATTTTTCCCACCGGGGAGAACTACTAAGCTTAGAAATGACATCTTGATGTTCCAACAACGTCAAAATGAATCTCTTTATGAAGCATGGACTCGTTTCAAGGACTTACTCCAAAAAGTCCCTCATCATGGCATAGATCTTTGGCTCCAAGTCCAAATCTTTTATGACCATATCGATCTCTCCACGAGGCGAGCCATTGACCAATCGGCTGGTGGTAAGCTACATTATCTAAGTGCGGAACAATCATGGGAACTCATAGAAGATCTTGCTCTCTATGACAACGAAAGTTGGAATGATCCCCGTGATTTGAACAAAACGGTCAAGGCAATATCTTTGCCTTCGAACAACTCTAGCACTCTCGACCGTAGGATCATGGAACTTGAGGACCAAGTCAAGTTTCTCATGAAATCCTACGAAGCTCCTATGCCTTCAAGCCAAGTAAACAAAATCACTTCTTCATGCGAATTATGTAGTGGTCCCCATGACACTCGTGATTGTGTGGAACTCCCCGGAATAGCTTTTGCGGACTACGCATCCACGCGTACCGACGAAGCGGGAGATAAGTGGTACACTTTCAAACCCGAGCCAAACCCTTACGGTGATTCATACAACCCCTCTTGGAAAAATCACCCAAACCTTAGGTGGAAACAAAATCAACCCAATTCTTCCAATCCGCCTAATCGTTACTAACCAAACGGTCCACCCTCGAACCGTACTTTCAACAACAACCCTTCTAACAACTATGGTAGTACCAACAATCTTGAAGGATTGATGTCAAAATTCATGGCATCTCAAGAGGCTCGCTTAGCTAGGTTTGAAACTGAATTCAACCAACAACAAACGGAGATAACTAACAAGATAGACAACTTGTTGAAAGCCCTCAACAACCAAGCGTTAACCACACCTAGGAAGGTGATTGGTCCCGAACGGTCAACCTAAACTGACCAGGGATGGTCAACAAGGTCAAACAGCCTAGAGTCAATGCTCCGCGGAAGTGTAATGTTTCCCCGGGTCGTTATGTCCCGACGAGGTGTGGATGGTTAACAAACGGTTTCGTGATCGGGTGAATCTGGATGGAAAGGGGGTTGTGATTGGTTACACTACTGATTTATACAATGAAATAGCTTAATAAGCTATATGAATAAGACTGTGAAATCAGAAAAACCAGAAACGATTAAAACCTAAAACGTGAACGTTTACATTTGAATAAAACGTAAACGTACAAAATAAAAAGTGAAAACTGAAATCTGAAAACTCCCAGGGGGGTGAAAATAACTTTTTTACAAACTAAAAGATAAAAGAAAATTTTTAGAAAAAGAAAATAAATTTTAACACTAATTAATTATTTAATATTAATTAATTACTAATTATTAATATTTAAACAACTTAAATATAGTACAATATTGATTAAATACTAAAAAGGTGAAAGTAAAATTTCTAAAATTATAAAATAACTTAAAATAAGTTTTAAAATTAAAAATAAGTATTTTTGTCTTTTTGTGGTTTATCTATAAATTAATTACTAATTAATTATTAATTACCTAATTAAACTATTTTAAATTAAGAAAAATAAAAAATGAACAGTAAAAATTATAAGAAAATTTCTAAAATTATTTTATAACATATAAAATCTATAAAAAATATAAAAACTAGGTTTTACTTAATAAAAACTAATTATGCTATTTAAAACTAAATATTAATTAATAATTAATAAAACTAAGATTAATTCTAATAAATACTAAATTATGAAATAAAAATCTGAGAAAATTACTATAAATACTTTAATATAAGAGGAATTTAAGAAAAATATAAAAAAAAACTAAGTTCTTAATAAAAAATGAAAATTAAAATTAAATAAAATTAAATAGAAACTATCACTTAAAAATTACATTGACTTTTCTGGATTTTCTTTTTAGAAACTTGTTTTATACCTAAAAATAACAAACTTTTGTGAAAACAAGTTTTATGGAGCTTAAAAATAAGCTGAGTTCAAGCTTATATGTGTGATAGTTGACTTTGGTCAACTGTCAAGGGAAAAAGGGAATGTAGGCAACTAGGTGGGCCCACAATGGTGAAATAAGATGTAAATAAGCTAAGTGAACTAAATTAAGCTAGAAAAAGCAAGAAAGAAGCTCTGAATAAGCTGAGAAATGGATTAAGCTAATCCAAGACCAAACAGTCAACTCAGTCAAGGGACAAGGTTGAGGTGTGGTTTCAGGTGGGGCCCAGGGGTCTTGAGGTCAAAGACTTGGTCAAAACATACACCCTACCAGGAGGGGGTGGAAAGAAGCCAAGTTGGTGGCTAGAATACCACCACCAAGTGGTGGTGATGGTGGTGTCTGCTGGTGCAGCAGGGGAGTGATGCCCCCTGCAAGTGTTTTTGAGGCAAGGTAGGGCCCAAAAGAAAATTTGCAAAAATATCTAAATGGTGGAAACAAAAAGTTAAGCTGGTAGTCTACAAGTTACAACAAATTTCACTCCATGAAAGAAAACACACAATTCAAATAAAATCTGGCAATTTTGGTCAAAACTAAGAACCATGAACTTTGACTTTTTGCTAAAAACTTAGAGAATTGACTAAATTGGGTTTTAATTGATTCCTAAGGACTTATGAAGTTATGTTATGCTATGAAAAAGATAACCTAAGCTAAAATTATCAATTATAAGCTGAAGGGGGGGGGGGGGTTTGAGATCACACAGCCCCAACAGTTAACTGTTGGGGAAGAAAACTTGGTGATTTTGACTTTTTGTATGTTTAAGGTACCACTTATATGACTCCTAAGGCCTGACTAGACATAAAAAAGCATGTCTAAGCTAAAACAACAATAAGATAACAACAAGAGTATAGCAGTCAAGTTATAGCCAAACACCCCTTAATCTTGAAACAGTTTTGTGATTTCAAAGGAAATGGACAACCTAAGCTATAGAACTAACAACTAAGCTTACATTAATCAAATATAAGCACAATCTAACTGATTTGAACAATAAATTACCACACCTACAGTAAAATATAAGAACAATAGGAAATGAGCTTACAATTGCACTTATGAGATTCCAACTAAGAAATAGGATCCAATATTACATTCTAAAGTCTCCCCTGAGACCAATAATACCATATGGATCCTTCACCACCCTGCTTCCATCCTGAATCAACTCATTCACCATTTTATACACTTGTTGACTTTTGTTGACCTGAGGGATTTTTGGTAATACAACTGAGCTTATTAAAGTTTAAGAATATCTTATATAAGCCAAAATAACTATTTAACAACAACTTTTATAACCTCACTGATTATATTGAGTTTGAAAAATAAGAAAAATGGCAACATGTTGAAATTTAGTAAAAGACATGAAATGTAAATTGAAGAAAGCTTAATTTAAACTGGAAATGTGATTACAATATCATTTAACTAGAAATTACAACATAAAAATAACTTCAATCCTAATTTAACATGAAATCGATTATACTACTATTCTAAAACAAAACTAATGCTAATCTGATAATCTTCTCTTCATTTTCTTTCACTTTTATAGACTCTGGCATCACTCTCTTTCTTTCCCACTTTATCACAGCCGTTGGATTGGTTCCCATGATCTCAGCCGTTCAAATTGGGATTTGGCGGGAAAAAAGGGTGAGGCAGTTGGGGGTAACTTGGAGTATTATGAGGGAATTAATTGGGTTTTGGAATTATTGGTAGTAGGAGGGGACATGGAGTGGGGTGAGTGCAGAGTTGGTGAGGTTTTAGGGGGGGGGGGTACACAGTAATCAACTAAGTGGGGGATGAAGGAGATGGATGTTTGACTTTCTGTTGACTGGTGGGAGTATAAAAATGGACGGGGTAGTATTATTTTGTGGGAGGTGGGCTGGGGTAGTGTTGGGCCAAGGTTTAATGGATCAGGGGTGGATGTTTGGTTTGGATTTGGAATTGGTTTTGGGTTAAATAACAATAAGGGTCCGTTTGGTAAATAACAAATCACAAGGACCACAAATGTAATTTTATGAAACTTGTGGGCTGTAATTGTAATTTTCACAAAGTATTCACAAGGACTCATTTTGACAACATTTGAATATTACAAGGGTGAAAATTAATATTTTCCAAAATAAAATACCCGGGGACTAATTTTGCAAATTTCCAAACTCCGGGGACTAAACTTGTAATTTTCTCAAAATTTTCATCCAGGGATTAAAAGTGACACATGTGAATTCCCAAAGACCCAAAATGATTTTTCTTTCAAAAATATCCCACCAGGGACCAAATCTGCCATAGTTTGAAACTTCAGGGACCAAACTGTAAATTTCCAAAACTTTTCCAGTTTTTCACCAAAGGATAAAATATGACAACTTATGATTTCAAAAGGACCTTTGGTGATAATTTTCCATATTTTGAATGACCAGGGACTAATTTTGTAATTTTATGAAAGTCGGGGGACTGAAACTGCCAATTTTGCTAACTTTGTACGTTTTTCATTTGCTTTTGCTCATTTTGCATCTAAAACATATAAAACACAATTTTGAAATATTTTCAGTATTTTGATGCATTTCTGAGTGTTTTTGTATGTTTTGCAGTTCAGATTTGACTAAAAATGATGAGTGTTTGAGCACTCATCAGAAGGACACTAGGGACACCAATAACGGAATCCAAATTAAGGACCCCTCATCATCTAAACATGTCCACTTTGTCAATGTTGTCACCATTAAGCCAATAGATAAGGAGATAGAAGAAAGTGACAAGGATGAAGTTGGAGTAGAAACCGAAACTAGGGATGAAAGTAGGGAAGTTGAGGTTAATAAGGAAAAGGAGTTAGAGGAAGTAGAAACTATAAAGAAGTACTTTGATAAGTTGCCCACCAAGGAAGAACGGGAATACCATAAGGATTTATTCGATAGTCCCGAGAGACCATATATCCTTGGCACACCCCTTATCAAAATGGGAGACCCCTCTAGCATTAACATACCATGCAATATCGGGCACATGCATATATAGAAAGCTTACATCGATCCTAGATCTCCTGTTAACATCATGACTAGGACTTACTACAATTGGGTGATGAAGGAGCAACTTGATTTTAGGATGATGCCCAATAAGAATCTGATAAGTAATTTTGTAGGAAGAGTGAAGGGATTGCATGTGATTATAGGTAATTTCACTTATGAGATCGATTTTATGATAGTAGAAGACACTTGTCCGGTGATAGATGATTGCCTAAGCCAAATAATATTCGGAAAACCATTTGTTGTGGCCACTAGGATGAGTTATGATCCGACCTTAGGGATAGTTAGATTCAAGGAAGAGAATGATGAGATTGCCTACCAAATGCCCTACAAGATTGAGCAATACCGTCTCCTCTCTAATTTAGAAAAGGAACACAAACAAGCGGCTTATTATAGGAATGATGAGGATAGACGTAGAGGAGTAGAGTATGTGAAGAATAGGATGCTTGGTTTCTACAAAGAATGCTTGCAACTAGGTCCGGAGTACAAAACTGGTTTAGAAGACGACCTAGAAAGTGATACTAACGATGAGGTCACGTAGTAACCCATGACCTTGAGTCTAGCTACAAGACTCGTAAATAAAGAAAAGCGCTTCTTGGGAGGCTGATTGGTGCTAAACAATCAACTTATATTGACCAAAGAATGGTCAACAAAGTTAAAGAGCCTAGACCAATGCTTCCGGGTAATAAAGGGTATCACCAGGTCGTTATGTCCCGACGAGGTGTGGATTGTGCTTTAGCGTACTTGTGATCGGGTGATTATTCACAGAAAAGGGTTGTGATAAGAATTATTTGAGAATTATGAAATTAAATAGCTTAGGAAAGCAATGTGATTGATTACATGAATTGAGATTAAGAAGATTTGACCTAAAATCTAAAAACGTACGTTTTAATTAAAAACGTACACTGAAGAACGAAACAAAAAGTACAACTGAAGGACGGATAAGGTTACAAGTGTAAAATTATTATTTTTACAATCCTAATAAATAAAGAAAATTTTAATAAAAAGAAAAACTATTTTTACACTATTTAATTATTTATTATTAATTAATTACTAATTATATATTTATTAACTTATTAAACTAATTAGAATTATTAAAAATACTAAAAAGGCTTAGAAAATTAAGAAAAATTTTACAAATCTAATTAACCATCATAGGAATCATAAAAAATTGTAAAAAGTTGATTTTATGTATTTTTAAACTAATTTACTAATTATTATTATAATTACTAATTAATTTCTAATTAAACTAATTATATTATAAAAAATAGAAAATGAACAGTACAAATTCTAGAAAAATTTATAAAACTTTTTTAACTTATATAAAAGCTATAAAAATTATAAAAACTTGGTTGTACTTTATAAAATCTAATTATGCTATTTAATTACTTAATATTAATTACTAATTAATTAAACTAAAATTAATTATAAAAACCACTATAAGACAAAATAAAAATCTGGAAAAATTTCTAGAATTACTTTAACCTAAAAGAGAATTACTAAAAATATAAAAATGATATATTGCTTATAAATAAGCTGAAAAGAAAATTAAAATGATAATTCCTATTAAATAGAAACTATCACTAAAATTAAAGTTGGTTTTTGGTGTTTTTTTTCTTTTTCCAAACTAATTTACTACTAAAAACTAAAACTTTTTATGAAATCACTTTTGATGTAACCCAACAATAAGCACTTGAGAGCTTATTGATCCACTCAGTTGACTTTTGTTGACTGTGGAGAGATTTAAGCTCAAATGGAAGAAGGTGGGGTCCACAATGGTGAAAATAGGTTTCTCTGAGTTGATTGATCAATATTAAGCAAGTTTCACACAGATAAGCACAGCAAATAAGCCACACAACAACAAATAAGCACTTGCTTATTGCTATTCTGAGACAGAATGGGGACAGAGTTGGGGAGCAAAATTAAGTGGGGTCCACTGGTCTAATGGTCAGACTATTGGTCAAATTTCACTCCCTGGTAGGAGGGGGTTGTAAGAATCCAAATTTGAGGTGTGGGACCCACTAAGGTGGCCACAAATTACCACCAAAGGTGGCTGAGTGAGAGCTGATCTGATGCACAGGGCAAATGGCTTGCCCTGCAGGTCAGTTCCAAGGGTGTTTTGGTCCACAAAGTAAAATCACAAAATTGTAACCAACATGGAAATCATAAGTTCAGCTAATAAGCTATACACACAACAAGTTTCAGAGCTTAATTCAACTCCTAAAAATCAGTAAAATTCATGCAAGAAATGGATTTTTCTAAAAATGGGCACATTTGACTTTTTGAGATTTTTTATAGCTTTGACTTAGATGCAATTTGCTTAGGTCCAGATGATTATGTGATGTTATTAAGACCAAAATAAGACTAGTTGAAGCTAACTTAACCAGGTTTAAGTTGATTTCAAGTATTTCACTCACAATTTCACCAACAGTCAACTGATACACTGATTTAGAAGGAAATTTGACTTTTTCTTAAATAAGTGACCAAGGTATTGAGTGGACTGAGCTATCTAATCACTAAGGAAAAGGTCCTAGCCATTTTTTACCACTAACAACCTCAACAACACTCTCAAAACTGAATTGCCAAACACCCCTTAAAATCTGATTTTACTAACTTTTGAAAGCATTGCAAAGATTTAAGCAACAATATGATTCCAAGTTATGAAATGTACTATTATACACTGGTTTGAGCTAGGAAACATTGTTAATAACAACAAATGACTATTCACTAAAACTCTACAAAGACAGTTAATATAAAAATTTTGAGAACAAGAGATCAAATGAACAAACAAACTACTAGAACTGATATTACAACTAAATATCACCAAAGAGATGTGCAAAAACACAGTTAAGCATTACATAAACAAAGCTACATTAATGAACTAATATTAAAGAAGGATAGGAAAGTTTGGATCTCACAGTGTGCTTCCAGCCTTAAACATGAAACCAAGGACCAAATCTAACATCCTATTGAATCCCTATGGATTCACTAACCCAGGGCCATCCCATATCCACCCTGCTCCATGCTTGTCTTCCTTTTTATATATATTTTTTTATTTTCTGTTTATATATATATTTTTTTTTATATTTATTGGTAATAAAACTGAAAATAGACTTGAAACTTGAATTTCTGAAATGAAATCTTACATTAATTGAAAATAACAATTACAATGTTGGAATTTAAAGTTTACAATACTTGGAAAATGAGCTAAAATTACAACTAAAACTAACTAAGTGCTCCACTGCCTCTCTATCTCTTTTATAACTCCAAATTGGGGTTCCCATGAGTCCTTGTCTCTTTCCCAGCAGCAATTGTAACCATTGGATTATTAGGGTTAATCTTGGCCATTTAAATTCTTGGCGCCAAACTTCTTTTTGTCTGCTTCTTGGATTATTGATGCCAGGGGGGAAATTTTTGGATTTTAGCTTTTGTTTGAGTAGGAGGGGGTGGGTTTTGAGTCTTGCAGGGGAGAAGGTAGTAGGGGTGATGATGGGGGGGGGGGTTTGGCTGGTAGCAGAGGTGAGTGGTGATGGAGGGTTGACCGGGTCAAAGATGGGAGGGAGTATTATTATTAAACGGGGTGTTTGTGGATTGGGCTGAGGAGATGGATGATGGGCTTGGTGGATTGGAGTTGGGTTGGGTTTTGGTTTTAGATTTATTAAGGGTTCGTTTGTGGTTGTAATGAAAACAAGGACCATTTTTGCATTTTATCAAAACCAAGGGCTGAAAGTGTAAATTCTGCCAAAGTATCACAAGGGCCATTCATGCAAAGCTTAATATTCCCAAAAACCATTTTTGCAATTTTTTTATTTTCAAAAATTCCCAGGGACTATATTTGCAAATTTCCAAACTCCAGGGACCAAACATGTAACTTTTCCAAATTTATCACCCAAAGTCCGTTTTTGATAACCTTTGATTTTTTAGGGACTTTGGTTGACTTTTATTTCAAAATAAATGCATAGGGACTATTTCTGACAAATTTTGAAACTTGGGGGACTGAAATTGCCAATATTACAAACTTTGATCGTTTTTCATTTGTTTTTCCTCGTTTTGCATTTAAAACACATAAAACACAATCCCTGGGATAATTTAAGTATTTTGATTACTTTTCGATTGTTTTTGTATGTTTTGGCAGTTTAAATACGATAAAAATGATGAGTGTTTGCGCACTCATCAGAGGCAACCCATGCTTTGTATGATTTTATTTTGTTTGTTTGCTATTTGTTTCCGTATGCATGTTTTATTTTTATTGTTGGTAGATCATGTTTCTAAACTAAATAGTGGAAATACTTTACTTTGTTGTTTTGGCCTAGTCTTAACTCCACCTAAAAGTATTTTTGCAAAAGATAAGTGTAAGGGGAAACCCCAAATATGTTTTTAAGAAACAAACCGATCATGATTCTCCACAATATTAAATGGACATGTATATTCGTATTTGTTAGAGTCAAATGCTTGTATTGAGTCATAATGAAGTTTTGCAGGATTTTCCAGGAAGTAGGACCAAGTTTTTCCAGAAATTTTCCGGAAACTTAACATAAAAATTTCTGCAGGTCACTTTTGACGGCGTCACGAATTTACTCTTGACGGCGTCACGTGTAAAAACCTGGAAATTTTACCAGTTTTGTTTTTCTAACGGAGTTTTAAGGTATTTGTTGAATTATTAAGTTTTATAATCTCCAGGAAATCTGCAAACTTCATTCCACAAGCATTATATCTTACTTTGTTTTCTAGGATTTAGTAACTTATATAGATTGCCGCCGATTTTATGCGAGGTTGCTTTGTTTGTTTTCTCAGGATTTACAGGTTAGGTATGACAAGAAGATGATTTATTTTTCTGGAAGGGAAGCTTTGATTGTTCATTTTCTTGAAGGAAGATCTAACCTGGCCACCTTATTATCCATATCGAGCGAATTAGGGGAGTATTTGATTTCAATCATTTTACTTATTTTACTTTTACACTCTTTACTTGAACATTGGGGACAATGTTCATCTTAAGTGTAAGGGGAGAGTAAAACTATGATACCTTACAGATACACTTTCGCTTGAGTTTGTTTGTTTGATGGTAGATGTGTAATAAAACTATGAGAAATACTTGTTAGTGCAATTTTAGCGCCAAATTTAAAATTTTATACAACATTTAGGAGTGAAACTTTAGCCTTAGCAAGCGTCTCATGGATAGGAGATTGTATGTCTAGCACAAAACCGTACTATTCAGAAGAATTTTCCACCCAAATATGTGAGGTTCGCCTTTAGATTTGATAGGAAAAGCATTTACTATTAGTGCTTATGAGTGTACCAGTAGCATTTAGATTCTAGAACTTGCGTTAGTGATGCATCCCGAGACCACTAGTGAGACTACATTCATGTAGAAGGATTTACTACATGATAAGAGGCATTAGGATCACCCGTGTGTAAAACCCGTATCAAAATTACTTGACCATTTAAGTCATATTACTTGGCTAGTTAAGTCAACTAATTTTTCCCACACCCTTAGCGTTGTACTCATTTTTAGTATACGAAACCCCTAGTACACCCCTCCGAGCCTATTTTTCGTTTCTAACTTTAAGCATCTTACTTAAAGGAAGAATTTGTTACACCCCACTTAAATGTACACCCAAATCGCCTTAGCCCTCTGTGTATGCACTCATTTTTAGCGCATTATTGTTATTTGTTTAAACTCTAAGTTAATTATCTAATTGATTACATGGTTGCTAAGTCGAGTCATATCCTTGTACATATTGTTTTGGGACGATTGGGACTCGTGGGTAAAGTACTTATTTATGGAGTAATGGGGAAGAACATCATTTATTACCCCCCGTATGTACGTTAATCTTAAAAGTGCTCCAAGTGTTTTAGTTTTCTTAATTCGAGTCATTAGATTAGTTTATTGTAAAATATGTAAAAATTCAAGTGTAAGGGGAATTTACATTCCCTATGATGTATTATTTTGGATGGTAGGGTAAGAGCGTATGCAAAAAAAAATAATAATAATAAAAAAAAAATAAAAAAAAATCGAAAAAATTAAGAAAAAGAAAAAAAAATAGAAAAAGAAAAAGAGAAAAAACATACGGACTACCATCCCGATTCATTCTATGTTTATTTTATATTTTTGTTATTTTTCAATTATTAGTTTAAGTCGAGTCTAGTCTTAGCTTAGCAACGCCATATTGTACATGTAATTAACCAAGATTGTTAACTCGCCACTAGTAAAGACTGCCTATATCCAACAAAACCGTGTATTTCATATCCCTACACCTAACGTTACAACCCTTTAAAAGACCTCTTTGATAGTTTATCCTAGGTGTTTACGCCATGTGGTGGACGTTTGATCCTTTCCCAAACCTATGGTAATCTATTTTTCTATGACAGGTAGTGAGAGATATCTTCCGTTTCCATACTGTAATTTATACTTTATTACACCCGAGAGATGTGAGTATCTAAACACTATTTGTGAGGTGCTAGTATATGACCTCCGTGCTTGTCTTTGGTCTTTAGTGGAATGATTATTTGTTGTAATTACTTTTATATTAGTGTTAAATGACCCCTAACTTGTATTTTGAATAGAATAAAAGCGCATTTGCTTGAGGACAAGCAAATCTCAAGTGTAAGGGTATATGATGAGGCAAAAAATGAACCACTTTTAGGGGGTCATTTAAGCCTGGAATTGAATTTATTTGATCAAATATTGCCCTAAATCGTTCCTTTTGTGATTTTAGGTACTTTGGGAGTAAAATCTGGAAAATGAAGCAATTCAGACATTTTTGGAGCATAAAAGTGAAGAAAACGCCAAAGACTTAATTTTCCAAGCTAGGAACAGTAGGTGACGGCGTCAAGAGCAATATCCTGACGGCGTCAAGAGTAAATTGCATGACGGCCCAGTACAGAAATGAAGGCGTCACAAGGAAGAGCGTCAAGAGTTAAATACGTGACGACCTGGAAAAATATATAACGTGACGGCATCAGATGTAGATCAAGGCAGTCTGAGAATTCTTTTGGCGGCGAGATGACGGCGTCACCCATTTGGTCTTGACGCCGTCAGCCTAAATTTCCTATATATAGTTTTCTAATTTTCATTCATTAGGAGGAAGAAGTTTGGAGAAACCCTAAGGCCGAACCATATACGATTTGTACAGGTTTTTCAAGGGTTTTCAGCCCTTGAACCCTTACATGTGTAATTGAGATAAGTGTTCTTCTAATTCAATCAATATGTCTATGTGTTGGTTGTCTATATCTTGTGCTTGTCTTAATTCCACCATGCTAGGCTAGATTTATCTTGTGTTTGCTTAGATCTAATGAAACCTAGATGTTGATTATATGTTGATTCCTTGTTTATGGTTGTATTGGATGAATGATTTCGATGTTAGGCTTAAGAAAACTAGCAGATCTCCAAATGGTAACATGCTTGAACGTCTTAGGAAACAGGAACCGATGTGCACTAGGTTTTATTGGTTGTATTTAATGCATGTGTTGGGTCACTGAATTCCCCAATCTTCTTTTATCAAGGATTTGAATGTAAAATAACCTAAGTATAAACAAGTCACTGAGTGAACAGTAACTCAGTGAGTCATCTTCAGGATGCTAAGACCGAGCCTAAGAAGAAAGGTTCTCCATTCAGTGAGGCGGAACTCAGTGAAGTGTGATCTAAGCCAAGAAGAAGGTGATGGGTTCAGTGAGGATGACAATAACTCACTGAACCCCATGACTCCTCAACAACTTCATGGTACTGAAGACTGATGACTAGAAGACTGAAGTTTTGGTGGGACTGGGCGGGAAAGTTTGATCTGTTTCACTAAAATGCTTTATCACTTTAAGGTCAACCTTTCCTCAAATGGCTAAAACCAGGCTGTCATCAGAAAGTGCCTTTTGGACTTAACCCAAAGAAGTTTCCCTTGCCAGAGAATAAAATCTATCAAGATTTTATTGAGGAACACTTAGGTCCATTGTATAATAGAGTTGTTCACATTTGTGTATAAATAGGTAGCATAAGAGAGGAGTAAAAGGGGACAAGTTTGTGCAACTAATGCAAAGCATTCACAAACGACTTTTACTCCTCCAAATAACAACATAACCCCTGAATAGCTCAGTGGGTCCTGAAAGTTGTTACTCAACATTGATATGAGTTTAGTAAGGAGTCTATACCATACTTGTCGTTTTCAATCCCAAGTGTTATTCCGCAAACACTTGGGTACGATTCTTTTTTATTAACTTCTAATAAAGAATTAAACGTTGGAAAATATTGTCTCTTATATTTACGTTACTTTATTGTTAATCATTTTACACATCTTTGTTTAATGTCATAGAACTTGGTTACTTTAGCCTTGTAGTTATAGTTAACCAAGTAAAAGGGACCAACAAGTGGTATCAGAGCCTCTGATTTGTAAAACTTAAACCTGTTTTTCAAAACTAAAGAGTGCTCAAGTTTTTAAAATCAAGATCCCACTATGACTGACATAGATGTTCCCCAACTTGTCGACAAAAAGGGTGGAAGTTTTTCAGCAACTGCTCCTCGACTTGAAGTTGGCAAATTTAATAAGTGGAAAAAGCGAATGCTTTGCTACTTAACTGGGATGGAACCTTATTACATTAAGTTGATTAATGATGGTCCATATGTCCCAAAAACTGCCCAAGGTTTAATTAAAACCGAAGCTCAGTGGACCCTAGATGAAAGGAGGGTGGTCAATCAAGACCAGCGCCTGAAAAGCATCATTATATCATGTCTTCCTGATGATATAATGGAATCAGTGATCAACTGTTCCACTGCCCAGCAGACATGGACTGACCTGGTTCATAGCTATGAAGGGCCTTCTGATACCAAAGAAAATAGAATCATGGACCTGAAGCTTGAATTCAATACCTTCAGGGCCAAGGATTCTGAAAGTCTCTCTAAGACTTATACTCGGTATATGACCCTCCTGAATGAGCTGACCAATGATGGAGTTATTCAAAGGTTGACCAGCTTGAAAGCACTGATTCAAAGGTTGACCAGCTTGCTGAACTTGTTAGGATGCTGAGTGAGAAAATTGAGTCTACTGAGAAAAACTCTGACTCAAAATCAACAAAGCCCTCAGTATCCTCAGGTTCTTCCAAACCAAAGACCACACCCAGACCCTCAGGGAGATGTGAGCTGTGCAATTATCCAAATCACAGCACTGATAAATGCTACAGAGTCCTGTTTTGTATGATATACAAACAAGAGGACCACATAACTTCTGATCACATTTCTCACGCTGCTTCTTTAAAAGCAAGAGGTCTACACAAAAACCAAGGCTATCAGTATGCCACACCTTCCAAACAAAGACTGAAGGCCAAGCCTTTCTCACCATGTCCTCATTATGGTTTCAATGATCATCTTCCTGATGATTGTATGATGAAAGATTGCTGTGACATCTGTGGAGAGCCCTCCCATGAAACCAGGGGACATGACAAAGTGATTCAGTCCAGAAGGAAAAACCAAACCAACACTTCTCAGTCACCTGAGGCATCAACCTCCACAAAATGTAAAACATGTGGAAACTCAGATCACACAACTTCAGACCATGATTCACTAACTGAGTTCAAAAAGTCCCTGAGGACCAAGCCCACTAGAAATTGGGTCAACAAGAAAAACTAACCCAGTTTACTGGTTGTGCAGAAACACATCAAGGATCCTACTTAGCATCTAGACAGTGGATGCTCCAGAAGTATGACTGGTGTGAAAAGCTTTCTGCACAAATATGTGGAAGAACCAGGACCCAAAGTAGTATTTGGTGATAACTCATCAGCTCCCACTGAAGGTTATGATTCAGTAAACCGCAATGGTATAGTTTTTACAAGAATAGCTTATGTTAATGGTCTCAAGTACAACCTGATAAATGTTTCCCAACTATGTGATGCCAAATACATAGTTCAGTTTGATGACAAGAGAGGGACCATCTTTAATGCCAATAAGGAAGTTGTGTTGATTGCCCCTAGAAGGGATGATGTATATGTCCTTGACATGTCATCCCTGACTCAGAATGAGACTTGTCTATTCTCAAAAGCAAGTGAGACAATCAACTGGCTATGGCATAGGAGACTGTCTCATCTCAACTTTAAGAACATCAATAACCTGGCCAAACAGAACAAAGTTTTGGGCCTTCCATCCCTGGTGTATACCAAAGACAAGCCTTGTTCTGCTTGTGAAAACGGAAAACACCACAGGGCATCATTCAAAACCAAACAAACCTTTTCCATCAAAAGCTGCCTACATCTTCTTCATATGGACCTTTTTGGACCTGTCAGTCCAATGTCCATTCACCATGAGAAGTATACTCTGGTCATTGTGGATGAATACTCAAGATATACTTGGGTTTACTTCCCGACCAAGAAGAGTCAGGCAGCTGATACCATCATGTCATTTGTCAGGAACATTGAAAATCAAAATGATGTCAAAGTTAAACAGATCAGGACTGACAATGGCACTGAATTCAAAAACCAAGACCTTGAGTGTTTTGTGATGAGAAAGGAATTTCTCAAAATTTCACTTCTCCCTATACTCCTGAACAAAATGGAGTAGCTGAAAGGAGAAATAGAACACTCATTGAGGTAGCAAGAACAATGTTAAATGGCTCAGTCCTCTCAAAACAATTTTGGACTGAGGCAGTTAAAACAGCCTGCTACACTCAAAATAGGTCAATCATTGTGAAAAGGCATAACAAGACTCCTTATGAGATATTCAAAGGAAGGATTCCTGACATCAGCTACTTTCATGTATTTGGGTGTCCTGTGTTTATACATAATCACAAGGATCACTTGGGAAAATTTGATGCCAAAGCTGATGATGGATACTTCCTGGGATATTCCCTGGTTTCTAGCCTTCGGGGTGTTCAACACAAGGAGACAACAAATTGAGGAAACTTATCACATTACTGTTGATGAGAGCACTGAATCCATCAGGTTCTCAAATTCCTCAATAGATGAAATTGGTATTGATGACTCATCAAGGTATCCTCCTGATGAGTATCATCCTGAGAACAATCCCTCAACCCAATACCAAGCTGATGTTGACATCTCCTATTACATCATTCCTCACAACCTACCCTAACCACCTATCAGTGAGTTCATTGAAACTCAGCCTGTCTCAAATGAGACTGATACCAGTGAACAAATTGTTCAGGAACCCTTGGAACAAATTGTTCCTACAGTTGTCACTGAAGCACATAATGATGAGTCACCTCATGTTCCTGAGTCTGAACCTAATCAGGCTCCTTCAAGCTCAAATTCTTATCCCAAACCTCAGGATAGCTGGACTAGATCCAAAATCATTGAGCTTGTGAACATCATTGGTGAACCCACTGAAGGCATGCTCACAAGAAGCAAGGCTGCTAAACTCAAGGCTGCCACTGCCAATATATGTCTTTATGCTGACTATCTCTCAGAGATTGAGCCTAAAAATGTCAAAGAAGCCCTGACTTATGAAAGTTGGGTTCAGGCCATGAGAGATGAATTGGAAAAAATTGACAGAAATGATGTCATGACCCTTGTTGAATGCCCCCAGGGTGTTTTAATCATTGGTATGAAATGGGTCTTTAAGAACAAAACTGATGAGAATGGCACAGTCATCAAAAACAAAGCAAGACTGGTTGCCAAAGGATATAATCAACAGGAAGGTATAGACTATGAGGAAACCTTTGCACCTGTTGCTAGAATGGAAGCCATCAGGATCTTCCTTGCCTATGCAACTTACATGTACTTTAAAGTTTACCAAATGGATGTTAAAAGTGCATTCCTGAATGGTAACATCAAAGAAGATGTTTATGTGCAACAGCCTCCTGGTTTCGAAAGTAGTGAATACCCCAACCATGTCTACAAGCTTAACGAAGCCCTTTATGGACTGAAACAAGCACCCAGGGCATGGTATGAAACTCTTTCAGCCTTCCAGATCCAAAACAAGTTTGTTAGAGGAAGAATTGACAACACACTGTTCATCTACAGAACAAAGTATGATGTCATTCTTGTCCAAGTATATGTTGATGACATCATCTTTGGCTCAACAAGTTACAAACTTTGCAAAC
The DNA here is from genome assembly GCA_030686995.1 of Artemisia argyi. Classification (NCBI taxonomy): domain Eukaryota; kingdom Viridiplantae; phylum Streptophyta; class Magnoliopsida; order Asterales; family Asteraceae; genus Artemisia; species Artemisia argyi. The sequence continues at coordinate 64,290,142 of CM060687.1, forward strand.
AGTTTGAGAAACTGATGACCAAAAAGTTTGAAATGAGCATGATGGGTGAACTCACATACTTTCTTGGACTCCAAATCCAACAAACTGAAAAAGGAATATCTATTTGCCAAGAAAAATACCTCAGGAACCTACTGAAGAAGTATGAGCTCATTGACTGCTCTTCAGTAAAAACTCCTATGGTTCCTCCAAAGAACCTTGGCCCTGATCTTACTGGAAAGTCAGTGAATCAAACCCAATACAGAGGAATGATCGGCTCCCTGATGTACTTACTTGCCTCAAGGCCTGATATCCAATTCTCAGTCTGCCTGTGTGCCAGATACCAGGCTGACCCTAAAGAATCACATCTCACTGCTGTCAAGAGAATCATCAGGTACCTGAAGGGTACTCCAAACCTTGGTTTGTATTACCCAAAATGTTCAAGATTTGATCTCAAAGGGTACACTGACTCTGACCATGCAGGATGTAACATGGATAGGAAAAGTACTTCAGGATCCTGCCAATTTCTTGGTGGTAAACTTGTGTGTTGGAGTACAAAGAAATAACAGTCAGTGGCCATGTCCTCAGCTGAAGCTAAATATATGGCTGCTGCAGGATGTTGTGCAAATGTACTATGGATGAAGAGCCAACTGAGTGGCTATGGCATTCAGTATAAGATGGTACCTATCTTTTTTGATAATACAAGTGCCATAGCCATCTCAAACAATCCAGTACTTCATCAAAGAACCAAACACATTGACATCAGATACCACTTCATCAGGGACCACATTTCTAATGGAGAAATTGAACTACATTTCATCCCCAATGAATATCAGCTAGCTGATATCTTCACTAAACCTTTGGATGAACCCACTTTCACAAGATTGAAAGCTGAACTGGGCATGTTGGACATAGAATCAGGAAACTGATCAAAAGTGTTCCAACCTGATGTAAATTCTCTAGGTCCCTGATCACACCCGTCATGAAAACTCATTTTTTTTTAAATTTCTTTCAAGGGGCTCAGGATGAAAAATGGCATTGAATACCCTAACTAAATGCTCTAAGTACTTAGTTAGTTAATGTCCCAGGTAGGTAACTGAATCCTATTAAATATAGGAATATATGTCACTTACACAACTGGCATCCACTCCTTGGGCCCCCACATCTCTCTCACCAAACACCACTGAGCATTAAATGCTCCCTCACATACAAAAATTGTGATGATTTTTACTCTGCAAAAGTGCATTATTTGCAGAGCTGCACAACTGTTCACCCACGATATGAGAGAAAATAGGGTAATGGGAATCGTGATATTTAATGCGGATATCAAACCAACATTATTATGCCATTTCGGTTAAATAAATTAAACCTTTGGTATCCGCAACATCACTACCCTAATTCCCACCCTATAAATACCCCCACAAAGAAGAACACACACACGCTTTAAAATCTTAACAAAACTCTTGCAAAATTATTTCAAGAACTTTTTGCTTTCAAAAATCTGTGTGTGCTTCTTCTTTATTCAAAACCAGACCTTTTTAAAACTATAATGGCATCTTCTAAGGTCATAAAATATGCACCAAATGTGGAATTCCAAATGGAAAGTGTAGACCTTACCAAAAACAATGTGGTGGGAAACTTTGCCTACCCTGAAGGGTTCCCTGCTTACAGGGATGTGGTGAAGTTTCTACAAAACTGTTTTCTCACCACCACATTCACAAAGACCCCCTCAGTCATCTATCATGACTACTTGAGGGAATTTTGGTGCTCAGCGGTGGTTGAAAACCCTGATGCACCAAAGGAAGCCAAAATTAAGTTCTCAGTGAAGAATGGGACAAAGTCCCTTGTTCTTGATTACAAAACCTTTGTCAAAGCCACTGGCCTTGACTACACTGAGACTTTTGTTGCCCCATCCACTGAAGAGGAGGTTAAACAACTCCTCTTAGAACTAGGGTCATATGATAAGAATCATCCTGATGTTGCTCCAGGGGCCCTACTGAACAAAGCCCCCATCATCAAAACATGGTTCCCTGCCCCTTGGAGGATCCTGATGACATTCGTTATTCAGGTCCTTGGGGGGAATAAGTCCTCAACTGAGTAACTGAACGCTACTCAATCAATGATAGTGTACTGTCTCATTGAGGGTAAAAAGATTCACCTTGGAGAAATTATCTTCAGGGACCTCATAGGCAAATTAGGTGGGAAGTCTAGGGAAAAACACATGTCTTACCCTAGATTCATTTCCTGCGCCCTGAATGATCTACTAGGATCTGAGTACTTCAAGCCTAACAGTGTCGGCTTTGAACCTGATGTCTTGCATAAGGCAAACTACTCACGTGACCCTAATGAGGTTACACCTATCGCCTTGACCACATATATGTTGACTGCTATCCAGGGTAACAACATTGTTTCACCAATTCCCTCTCCCACCAAAAAGGTGAAGAGGAAGAAGGGACAGGGGTCCAGGAAGGTGGCTCAACCCAAGCCACTCGCCACTGAGACCTCTGCCCCTAAGCCTGACAAAAGGGGGCAACAAAAACAGACCCTGACTGCCGACACCCTCAGGATCATAAGCCAATCTTTGGCCCTAAAACAACGGCCAACGGAGGGCACTGAGACATCACACTCAGTGTCCTCGGGCGAACCCGTTCCCAAAGGCCCTGCTGGCATAAACAAGTCAGTAGGGTCGGAACCAACTAAACCTTCACATCCTTCTAAAGACTCTAGTAAATCACAACCAGAGTATCAGGGAGTAAGGGGTCCTATACCCTTGGTAGGGCAGCACTACTCCACTGAGAAGGGGACCCACAAACACTCACATCCTGCCAAAGGCTCGGGTAAATCACAACCCAAGCAACAGGGAGTTCTCGCCCCTAAATCTTCGACAGGCCAGTACATGCCTGTTGGAAAGGGGGCATAACCACTCAGGTGCCTGATGAGGACATTCACCAATCAAAGCTTTTGTCTGAAGGCACAACAACTCATCCCAAAGACTCAGAGGGAAACATACAACCCGCTGATAGGGGCACAACAATCACGGTTCCTAGTAATGGTACTGAGAAACACCCATCAGTGCCTGAAGGGGTCACGAGGGACAAAGACTCAGAGGGAAACATACCACCCGCTGATATGGAACTCACAACCAACCCCGAAGGTGCGCATAACTCGGGAACTGACCCTGAAGACCAGGTAGGTAAAACCCAACCTACCGGATTTGAGGGGTCAGAACCTGGCCAAAACAAAGGCGAGTCTTCTTATGAAGAGGAGCCGGTTAACCCTATTTTGCAGATTCAGTCCCTAGCTGAAGCTCAGGCTGTTTTGTACTCTGATGATGAATGCAACAGTGATGAGGAAGTCTTCAAGGCCGGAGATGAAATGGAGCTTGAGGAGACAGTCCCTGAACCAATTCCTCAGTCTCCTCAATCTTCAAACCATGACGATGCTGACACTCAGTCCGAGCCAGAGTCCTCAGGAGATGATCAGGCTCCTCTCACTGTAAAGACTTTCACCAAATTCATTAAAAAGATTACTAACATTTTGTACAGGGGGATCACTGATGAGGTCTTTGACATGCACACTGAACAGGCGGTTCACTTTCACAATCTCAAAGATGCTATCGAAGACTTCGATGAAGATGTCAGGGAGCAAAATTCCTCAGTCAACCATTCCCTGACACAGATGATCACTCGCCTGAACCAGTTTTTGATAACACTCAACCAGCTGAATGTAGGGGTTCAGTCAGTTCAAGAATCAGTCAAGGATGATCCTGAACTCACCAGGAAGCTACTTCATGCATCTGAGACGTATCAGGTGAACTCAGTGGCTCTCACTGAATTACTTGACTTGCTGAAGGGTTCTAATCTTCAGGGTCTCACCACCGCTGTGGAGTCTCTCAAAACTTCCTTCATCAAAATGGAGGAATCAGTGACAGCTCAGTCCCAAAGGTCTACTTCTCTGGCATGGACCTTGGGATCCAGGATGACAGCTCTTGAAAATGCACAGGCTGCACTTGACTCCAGGGTGTCCATCATTCAACAGGATGTAACACCCCCAATTCATGGTTGCAGCGGAATTCAAACTGGGTGTTACTCGATGGCACAATAGTCACAATAATAGAAAACGAACTCCAATTGAGTCGTTTTAAAAGATTTATCATTCAAATTGTATAAATATCAGAGATTACAAAATGAGGTCTCAAATGGTTCCATGTTTACAATTTACATTAAATGAGTTTTTGAATGATAATAAAATTTATAGCCCTCTTGAGTATCCGTGTCCTTCCGTGCCATCCTTGATCGTCATGAACCTTAAATACATGCTTGAGAGGTCAACACAAAGGTTGAGTGATATTCATAGAGTTTGTTTAATGTTTGAACACAATATGTTGGTAGTTAAATCGTTGAACAAAATAATCGTAGTGTGAGCTATAGACTCACACTCATAGTTAGAAAAATAAAATGGGCTACGTTGTTATATGCCCGGAAAGGTTATTAATTCACTAAGCTTATGACACCAAAACGTTAACGTGTACCAATATCGATCGGCAGATTTATCCCGGTAGGTACTTTGCCGTTATACCTAATGTCTCAAATATTAATGCATTTGTTTGAACTTAGTCAAAACAAATGGGATTCGTCAATCCCAATAGGCCTATTCACAATATTCGCGCTCACTTGCAAGTAACCCTCGCAAGTGATTAAATGGTTCATAATAAGGGATCTTGGTTTGGCAAGGATGTTACTTAGTGATAATAAAACATAGTCGAATAGCATACAGTAGAAAGCATTGTGTTCGAGTAGAAAAATAATAGCATGTATTCCCCCCAAGGGTTTGTAAAATAGTTAAACAATAGAAAGTGGGGCTATGAACTCACCTTGACTTGGATGATGTATAATGAGAATGATGGATATGCCGTAAGAACTTCTACGAGCAACCTAAAATAATTGTTGTAACTTAGGTTTGGAATAATGTCTAAGGAAACATAAACATGCCAATATATATGTCTTGCACTTAGTCCATGATGTGGTATGATGCATAGTGTAAGTATATGAAAAGAAATGGTTCATGAAGCATGTATAGTTTATATATCGTTTACTACCGTTCGGGCCGACATAATTCAGAAGTCATGTAGTAAACGTTCGAGGAGCCAGGACACTTTAATTCGTAAATCCACAACTCATCTCGACGGCTTACATAATGAACTCCTCACATGAGGCTCCCTACTATTGTAGTAGTTGATAAAGTATATATATATATATATATATATATATATATATATATATATATAAGTTTTGATCCAAAAAGTTACATGTCCGATATTTGAATAAACTTAGGAAAGTTTATTTTTACATGAAGATTGTTATTAGGGTAAGTTTCATATAACTTGTATGACCATTTTTCCTTGTATTATCTCATGGTTCTTTTAAGTGAAGTAGATCCAAATTGCTTGTTCAAGTTATCGCCAATTCCTTGTTTCAAGTTTTCGCCTAAGTAAGTTTGTATGGTCATTTAGTCATGGCCTTGCCATGACCTTTGGTCATTGTTCCATGGTCTTAAGACTCAACCTTGGCTCTAGCCATGGTTGTGGTCTTGATTATAGGTCATAAGACCTCTTGTTCCTTTTAAAGTATAACCATAATATAGTGACTTATATATATATGTAAATAGCTGTTAAGAAACTGAGAAATATCTCATTCGTTATTGATTTTCTGGAGACGTGCTCCTGAGTTTTTGAAGAAAACGTGATTCCGGACAATTTTCGTGCTTTAACTTTTTCATGAAACGGACCAGAAAGGCCTCTTTTTGCGTATTTTAGGTTTCTGTAACAGAAAGCTTTTAGGCAGATTTGCCGTAAATCTTTGGTAACTTCAAATGGGCGTAACTTTTGACTCGTATACTCGTTTTAGGTGGTTCAAATTGCTATGGTTTCCTTGTTAAGTCCTCTACTGTAATATGTAATGATCCAAGATCATAATTTTACCATTTTGATCAGGTTATACCAAGAAAGTCACAAGTTTACTTGTTTTAATAACTTATCTTAACAATCAATAACAATAACTTGTTTTGCTCATTTTTATACATCATGGACATGCATACAAGACATAATATAGCATGAATAATATGTAAATAACATGAACATGATATTTAGCAAGAAGCATGTTAGGGTTTGGCTTACAACTTTTGGCTTTCTACAAGAAAGGAAGTTAACATGTAAGGTAAGGACTTTGATAGACTTTAGCTTCACCCTACTTCACTTCAAGCAATCTTTCTACTCTTGTATTCTTGAAAGATAGATAATGAAAGTTGAGGTGACTTGAGTGGATTCAAACTCAAGAGAAATCACCAAAGTTTATGTAGTTTGGAAGTGTTTTGATAACCTAAAACCAAACTAGGGTTTCTATCTTTGAACTTGCTCTTGAATCTTGCATAAAACTAGAAGTGGATTAGCTAAGTATGAGATGATGTTGGTGTGGTTATGGTGGACGGCATAAGGAGGAGGGGAGGATATTTATATGAGTTTAAGGAGGTTAGAAAGCATTGACTTGTCAACACTTGGTGAGCAAGTTTTACACTTGTAACCATCTTAAGGCCTTAAGCACAAGATTAAGCCACATATGGGATGACTCCCCCCCCCCCTATGGCGGTTTGCATGCTTGGGGAGGAAGGGTTGGACTTTGGAAGATATTATCCTAGTTTATGTAGTAAGTTTTGACTCCGTGAAATGCTAACCGTAAGTTGTTACGTCACAAAACGTAAAACCGGGTATCGTAAAAATACGAAACTTGAAAGAATGATTAAACTTGTCAAAATACTCCATAAAAAATATAAAATGAGTGGTAGGTTCCATTGGGGTGGTAAAACCCTGCTAAAACTGGAAACACGGGTCTAAAACGCGTAATACGTAAAACGTACGAATATTGCGTGAAATTGAGAAAAGTAAAATGTTACTTTTCTAATGTGATAAAAATGATTTAAAAAGACTTATAATGTCTAGACTGGGCTCAGTCTAGTGTCGGTTGGTATTAAATGTCTTTTAGACATCAAACCGTAAGCCTAAAAATCAAGGAATGACTTATAAAATCAAGGAATGATTTTTGGTCAAAGGAGGAGGGAAAAATATGTTGACTTTTTCTAATAAGTTGAAAACTTAAATCGTCTTAGAAATGCGGTGCAGGTATAGGCTAAGGTTACGGCTGAGTAAACACGCTTAAAAACTGAAAATTCCAGTTTTTCACGGCCGAGGCTTATTTTGGTCATGTTTTTCACAGTCATGATTAATTCTCAAATAAATCATGAGTGTGTCAAACATTTTTCTGATGCGGGGTCACTTAACGCGGTCGAGTTTCGTTGTGCGTAGAATTTTTGAATGACGTTTTACCCTAAAACGTGTAATTCCTTATTAACTTTCACGAAAATGAGCTTATGAATGTCAAACTTTTAATTTGCCATGGAAATGATTTATCACTCGAGGCCAAGAAACAAAAATCAAATTTCGGGAAAATGAATAGTAAAAGTGAATAGTGAAATTTTCTGGGAATAGTAATTAACCTGAAATTGTGAATTGTTACACAGGATACTCAGGAGATCAAGTCTATGAAGTCCGAAATTTTTCAAGACTTCAAGGGTGCATCTACTTCTTCAGTACAGCCAACACTTGCCATCACTGACATTCAGGCAAATGTTGAGGGGGAGAACACTACTGAAGCCCCTAACACTGTTGAACAAGAAGCTGGACAACCCTCTCACACTGAGGGGGAGCATGCCACTGAAGCAACACCAATCACTGAAGTTCCACCACAAGAGGAACCAGTCTCCTCTTCTCTCGGACAGGACAGAGGCAAAAGTATTGCTACCACCTCTAGTCCTGAAAATGTTCTCAAGCCAGCTTCAACCATGGTCAGATTTGACCCTGATGCACCTGTCAGGGTCCCGTTTGAAATCAATGGAGTAGTACAACTTCTCACTCATGACGAAATTCAAGCTCACATGGAAAGGACTGAGACACTACTCAAGGTGGCTGAGGAAGAGAGAATGAGCAAGCCTGTTATCATTAAGGTTGTTCATGAGGAAGATGAAAAGATTGGTTTGAATACTGAGGCACTAGCAACTATACAAGTTGGTGCTGTCTTTAAAAAGGCTCAGGAAGAAGAGCTAAATGCTCTCAAAATGGAAAGGGAAAACAAGCTCAGGAAGGATGCTCAAATCAGAAAACACATGATCGAAAAGTATACTTGGGTGATGAAAGAAAGGTTAAGACCTGAAACCATCACTGACGTTCAAATCCACAGAAACACCGATCATACAATGGTCACCGTCTTCAGGGGACGTGATAAAAGAATAATGGACATCCATAACCCTTTCAAGTTTGCAGACTTTGGCATCACTGAGCTTGATGAGCTTCGATCAATCATTGCCAAAAGAACAATGTTGTAGTACCTAAACTTCTCGAATCACTGAAGGATAGGTACGACAGACTGAGAGCAATGCCTGAGGCTCTTAACATTCCCTCACTTTTTCCTGACTCAGTAGAAGAGGCTGCTCCATCTAAGGCTTCCAAGAGGAAAAGGAAGCAAATAGAATAGAGCCTGAGATCAAGGTACCAGGGTTAGAGTGTGACAGGTCGCTTCCTAAAGGGATCACATTCGTGAACAATGCGGTCCTTGAAGCTCCTGAAAGAGGCTTGTGCTTCACTGATGAATATGGAAGCTTGGCTTTCCAAAGGTGGTCTGATATGGATAAGGCAGGAATCAAAGCAATGCTCATGTACCTCATGTTGGTGTCCCCCATTCAGAGTGATGAGAACAAAAGATTCGGCCAGGACTTTGAAGCAATGATCAATGAACATCCTAAAAGACACCTACTCAGATCAAAGAAAGCAAAGCTTGAAAACCTTGGATACCACCTGAACATCTGATCTGCAACAACTATCTTTTTATTTTTTGTAATTTGTAGGGACTTGTAATAACTATGAATAAACTTTGATGTTTTGTTTAAAATTATGTGTCCTACTTATAATTAAAACAACATTCAGTAAGAGATGAAGACCCTACCAACTCATACTGAATGAAGAAACACTTAGGCTATTTGTATGTTCAAATAGGGGGAGATTGTTGGGTCACTGAATTCCCCAATCGTCTTTTATCAAGGATTTGAACGTAAAATAGCCTAAGTATAAACAAGTCACTGAGTGAACAGTAACTCAGTGAGTCATCTTCAGGATGCTAAGACCGAGCCTAAGAAGAAAGGTTCTCCATTCAGTGAGGTGGAACTCAGTGAAGTGTGATCTAAGCCAAGAAGAAGGTGATGGGTTCAATGAGGATGACAATAACTCACTGAACCCCATGACTCCTCAACAACTTCATGGTACTGAAGACTGATGACTAGAAGACTGAAGTTTTGGCGGGACTGGGCGGGAAAGTTTGATCTGTTTCACTAAAATGCTTTATCACTTTAAGGTCAAACTTTCCTCAAATGGCTAAAACCAGGCAGTCATCAGAAAGTGCCTTTTGGACTTAACCCAAAGAAGTTTCCCTTGCCAGAGAATAAAATCTATCAAGATTTTATTGAGGAACACTTAGGTCCAGTGTATAATAGAGTTGTTCACATTTGTGTATAAATAGGTAGCATAAGAGAGGAGTAAAAGGGGACAAGTTTGTGCAATTAATGCAAAGCATTCACAAACCATTTTTACTCCTCCAAATAACAACATAACCCCTGAGATAGCTCAGTGGGTCCTGAAAGTTGTTGCTCAACATTGATTTGAGTTTAGTGAGGAGTCTATACCATACTTGTCGTTTTCAATCCCAAGTGTTATTCCGCAAACACTTGGGTACGATTCTTTTTGATTAACTTCTAATAAAGAATTAAACATTGGAAAATATTGTCTCTTATATTTACGTTACTTTATTGTTAATCATTTTACACATCTTTGTTTAATGCCATAGAACTTGGTTTCTTTAGCTTTGTAGTTATAGTTAACCAAGTAAAAGGGACCAACAGCATGAGTAAATTCTAATGATCCCATGTTAGGAGCTTCTTAGCCGGCTCGACATAGGAGTAAAGTAGGCACTCATAGGATTGGGGAGTTAAGTGCGCCACCCCATGAATGGTATTAAGGAATACAATCTGTCATCCACGCAACTATAACAAGTAATTAACATGTAAAAGATATCTAGGGAGTAGTGAAATCTAAGTAAACACAATTTCTTCACTTATTGCTCACAACCTTAGTTTAATTTAGTTTATTTTCATATCTAGTAGTTTATTTCGATTTCATCTTAGTATTGGGTTAGTTGACTAGCAACTAATTCCGCCCATATCCTTCAAACCCGAGATTTTTACTTGCTTTCTAAAAAATATAAAAATATAAAAATAATCATCCTTCACCTCTAGAACTAGTATTTAGGTTTTCTAATCCTAGTGACACTATTCCTAGTTGAACGATCAATCCCCCGGTACTTGTCACTATACTATACAACAACGATCAGGTACACTTCCTGGTGGGGGTTGTAAGCTTCTCATGATCCCTTGAGAGGTAAAGCCTGGTGCAATCCCTACGCATCATTACGTACGAGTTCAACTTGTTAAAGAAATTCCAACACAAAACGAGGATAAATGTGCTCGTTAATGTGTAGCAAGCAATCGATACCTATAGCTCTAAATGACATGTTGATATCTCTACGGTAAATTAGAGAAGAATCAACGACATGACCTTCATGAAACCGACGGGTTTCAAGGTTTATATAAGCACGAATGTGATTTCTGGGTGTTGTTGGTTCATGAGAGATATCGGGAATGTAATTGTCCATTGTGAGATGATCAAAATCATATTCATGAGACTTGTTTGTAACCTATAGAGAAATTTAAATGAAAGTTAAGATTTGATAATACTAGTTTCAATTTTATGTATCTAGTGTGTGCCTATATGCAACATATGTGGAGGTGTGATAATCTTGACTCTAAAAGCAAACCTAATAAGATTATGCAAACACTCCTAATCTTTACTTTAGTTCAAGTGAATGTGTTGATAAATACATATTAATTATGTACTTCGGTCAACATTCATAAGATCATATATGCATGAAAACGTTTTTAGTTTGTTTCAACAATTCATAAAGAATTTTTCATGATCCTAGAAGTGTGTGAGTTTTTCAAAACAATGCAATTGGGAGGTTTCTTTGCAATTTCAATAGTATGACTCATGAAGACAAGATCTAGATTAAGTCATGCAATTTTAAGAGGGTTTACATAAATCCTAAGCTTGGAGGAGTAATGTAACACCCCCATTTTTCACTGATCGCAGCAGATTAAGTGTTTGGGGTATTATTCCATGGAATCACATTTACAGTAATAGAAAATGACTCAAAAAGAGACGTTTTTAGAAATTTAGTTATCATTCATTTAATTATCAGAGTTTTATTAGTAAAAGATATACTTGTACTTTTGATGAGGTCCTAAAGTCTAGGTGTTAAGTTATGTTTAAATGATAACCGGTTTGGAAGTCCTCCGAGTTTAGTGCCTCCTTCTGCCATATCCCCGTAGAAGTGATATACTTAGAATACATGCTTAAAAGTCAACACTAGGTATTGAGTGAGAATCATAGGTTTAAGTGTTAGTGAATACAAGTTCCCTGGGTTCCGTTGTTACACCCATCTGGGAAAATGTTGTGTGTGTGTGTGTGTGTGATAATTGGGATGCATGCACAATTATCAAGAATGGGGTGTGTTGCATTAAGCTCATGAACCACACGTTAACAATACGGGTCATGGGGGCTGCAGACGCGACCATGAGGGGATGGGAAGGATAACTTGCCAAAGTTAATCCTTCAGTAGGTTCAAATATAGTACTTATTGGTACCATCCAGAAAGATGTTAATACCAACGGGAGTTGTCAAACTCCAATAGATCTATCAACTATATTCGCGTTCGCGTAGGTAAAATATCCCAAACGATTATATTCATGAATTTTAGTTATGTAGTGGTGGCAGTTAGTTTACTCGTGCAACAACCAAAGAAAAAGACTTGTATTCGGTTTTAAGTAAAGTAAATAGCGTGTATCCCCTTCACAGGGTTTGTAAAGCATTTAGAATGAAATTTTAAAAAGAGTATGAGGCTATGAACTCACCTGGGCTTAGGAAAATCTAATTGATGCAAAAAGTGACTCGGGAACTAGACTGCCTTACTCACGTATCCTAGTGTGTTGTAGGTTTGGATGTATGTCAAGCTTTAGTTATCTTGTTTAAGTTTCTTAAGTAATCATTCTTAGGTTTGTTAGTGTTTTAGATATAACATAACACCGTTCGGGCCATCACAATCCAAAAGTATATGACTCCTCACATGAAGCTCCCTACTATTGTATTATGTTATCAGCATAATACCGTTCGGGCCATCATAATTCAGAATTTAATACTCCTCACGTGAAACTCTCTACTATTGAGCTATATTGTTATTAAGTTTAGTTATAACATAACACCGTTCGGGCCATCATAATTCAGAAGTACATGCATGATGAGGAACTATTTGGCGGCGAGATGACGGCGTCAGACATTTGTTCTTGACGCCATCACCTATCAAACTCTATATATAGTTTTCTATTTTTCATTCATAAAGAGAGGAACTTGTGTGGAGAAACTAGGGCCGAACTTTGTAAACCCTAGGTCATATATTACAGTACTTTCAAGGGTTTGCACCCCTTGAATCCTTCCATGTGCTATTGAGATAAGTGTTCTCTTAATTCAATCAATATGTCTATGTGTTGGTTGATTATATCTTGTGCTTGTCTTGATTTCAACATGCTAGGCTAGATCTATCTTGTGTTTGCTTGGATCTAATGAAACCTAGATGTTAATTATGTGTTGATTACTTGTTTATGGTTGTATTGGATGAATGATTTCAATGTTAGGCTTAAGAAAATTGGCAGATCTCCATTGTGTAACATGCTTGAACGTCTTAGGAAACATGAACCGATGTGTACTAGGTTTTATTGGTTGTATTTAATGCATGAGTAAATTCTAATGATCTCATGTTAGGAGCTTCTTAGCCGGCTCGACATAGGAGTGAAGTAGGCGCTCATAGGATTGGGGAAGTAAGTACGCCACCCCATGAATGGTATTAAGGAATACAATCCGTCATCCACGCAACTATAACAAGTAATTAACGTGCAAAAGATATCTAGGGTGTAGTGAAATCTAAGTAAACACATTTCTCCCACATATTGCTTACAACTCTAGTTTAATTTAGTTTATTTTCATTTTTAGTATTTTATTTTGATTGCATCTTTAGTATTGGGTTAGTTGAATAGCAACTAATTCCGCCCAATTCCTTCAAACCCGAGATTTTTACTTGCTTTCTAAAAAATATAAAAAATACAAAAAGAATCATCCCTCATCTCTTGACCTAGTCTTTAGGTTTTCTAATCCTAGCTACACTATTCCTACCTGAACGATCAATCCCCCGGTACTTGTCATTATACTATACTACATCGATCAGGTACACTGCCTGGTGGGGATTGTAAGCTTCTCGAGATCCCTCGAGAGGTAAACCCTGGTGCAATCCCTACGCATCCAGTTTTTGGCGCCACAGCCTGGGGAATAGTTATTGTCTAGGTTAGAATCTCTTTTTATTAGGTCTACTTGCTAGATTCCTTTGTAGTAAGATTTTACTTTTATTTTTTAGGTTCTCTTTAGTCTATCTTATTTCTTCGTGTTTTTGTTCGTAACTCTTCACCACCCGACATCATGGACGATGGGAACATCTTTGAACCTGTCATCCCACCATAAGAAAACCCACCACTAGAACCTCTTAGGCCCCGAACCTTAGGAGAGTATTCCTGACCTAGCCACTAAGGCTACCGAAACACCATTGAGCTCACCGGAGCCAATGTGACCCCCTTGCGATCCGACACCATCCGGTTGGTGCAAAGCGGATGTACATTCCATGGACTTCGTTCCGAAGATCCAAACCAACATCTCAAGGACTTCCTTAAAATCGTAGATTCTATAGACCTTGATGTTACAACTAGAGAGTCAACCCGATTACGCCTATTCCAATTCTCTTTACGTGATCAAGCTAGTCAATGGCTTGAACGTTTACCCGTGGGATCCATCACCACATGGGATGATCCCATCACTCGTTTCCTTGCTCAATTTTTCCCACCGGGGAGAACTACCAAGCTTAGAAATGATATCTTGATGTTCCAACAACGTCTAGGTGAAACTCTTTATGAAGCATGGACTTGATTCAAGGATTTACACCAAAAAGTCCCTCATCATGGCATAGATCTTGGCTCCAAGTCCAAATCTTTTATGACCATATCGATCTCTCCACAAGGCGAGCCATTGACCAATCAGCCGGTGGTAAGCTACGTGATCTAAGTGCGGAACAATCATGGGAACTCATAGAAGATCTTGCTCTCTATGACAACGAAAGTTGGAATGATCCCCGTGATTTGAACAAAACGGTCAGGGCAATATCTTTGCCTTCGAACAACTCTAGCACTCCCGACCATAGGATCATGGAACTTGAGGACCAAGTCAAGTTTCTCATGAAATCTTACGAAGCTCCCAAGCCTTCAAGCCAAGTGAACAAAATCACTTCTTCATGCGAATTCTGTAGTGGTCCCCATGACACTCGTGATTGTATGGAACTCCCCGGAACAGCTTTTGCGGACTACGCATCCTCGCGTACCGACGAAGCAGGAAATAAGTGGTACACTTTCAAACCCGAGCCAAACCCTTACGGTGATTCCTACAACCCCTCTTGCAAAAATCACCCAAACCTTAGGTGGAAACAAAATCAAGCCAGTTCTTCCAATCCGCCTAATCGTTACCAACCAAACGGTCCACCCTCCAACCGTACTTTCAACAACAATCCTTCTAATAACTATGGTAGTACCAACAATCTTGAAGGATTGATGTCTAAGTTGATGGCATCTCAAGAGGCTCGCATAGCTAGGTTTGAAACCAAATTCAACCAACAACAAACGGAGATGACCAACAAGATAGACAACTTGTTGAAGGCCCTCAACAACCAAGCATTAACTACACCTAGGAAGGACACTAGGGATGCCAATAACGGAACCCAAATTAAGGACCCCTCGTCATCCAAACAAGTCCACTTTGTCAATGTTGTCACCATTAAACCACAAGATAAGGAATTAGAAGAAAGTGACAAAGATGAAGTTGAAGTAGAAACCAAGACTAAGGATGAAATTAGGGAAGTTGAGGTTAATAAGGGAGAGGAGTTAGAGGAAGTAGAGACTATAGAAAAGCACTTTAATAAGTTGCCCACCAAGGAAGAATGGGAATACCATAAGGATTTATTCGATGGCCCCGAGACACCATATATCCTTGGCATACCCCTTATCAAAATGGGAGACCCCTCTAACATTAACATACCATGCAACATCGGGCACATGCATATATGGAAAGCTTATATCGATCCTAGATCTCCTATGAACATCATGACTAGGACTTATTACAATTGGGTGATGAAGAAACAACTTGATTATAGGATGATGCCCAATAAGAATTTGATAAGTAATTTTGTAGGTAGAGTGAAGGGATTTCATGTGATTATGGGTAATTTCACCAATGAGATCGATTTTATGATAGTAGAAGACACTCGTCCGGTGATAGATGATTGCCTAAGCCAAGTAATATTCGGAAAACCATTTGTTGAGGCCTCTAGGATGAGTTATGATCCGACTTTAGGGATAGTTAGGTTCAAGGAAGAGAATGATGAGATTGCCTACCAAATGCCCTACAAGATTGAGCAATACTGCCTCCTTTCTAATAGAGAAAAGGAACACAAACAAGCGGCTTATTATAGGAATGACGAGGATAGACGTAGAGGAGTAGAGTATGTGAAGAATAGGATGCTTGGTTTCTACAAAGAATGCTTGCAACTAGGTCCGGAATACAAAACTGGCTTAGAAGACGACCTAGAGAGTGAAACCAACGATGAGGTCACGTAGTAACTCATGACCTTGAGTCTAGCTACAAGACTCGTAAATAAAGAAAAGCGCTTCTTGGGAGGCAACCCATGATTTTGTGTGTGATTTTTATTTTGTTTGTTTGTTATTTGCTTCCGTATGCATGCTTTATTTTTATTGTTGGTAGATCATGTTTCTAAACTAAATAGTGGAAATACTTTACTTTGTTGTTTGGCTTAGTCTTAACTTCATCCAAAGTTATTTTTGCAAAAGATAAGTGTAAGGGGAAACCCCAAATATATTTTTAAGAAACAAACCGATCATGATTCTCCACAATATTAAGTGAACATCTATATTCGTATTTGTTAGAGTCAAATGCTTGTATCGAGTCATAATGATGTTTTGCAGGATTTTCCAGGAAATAGGACGAAGTTTTTCCAGAAATTTTTCGGAAACTTAACATAAGAATTTCTGCAGGTCACTACTGACGGCGTCACGTGTAAAATATGGAAATTTTACCAGTTTTGTTTTTCTAACAGAGTTTTAAAGTTTTTGTTAAATTGTTAGTTTTATAATCTCCAGGAAATCTGCAAACATCATTCCACAAGCATTATATCTTATTTTCTTTTCTAGGATTTAGTAACATATGTAGATTGCCGCCGATTTTATGCGAGGTTGCCTTGTCTGTTTTCTCAGGATTTACAGGTTATGTATGACAAGAAGATGATTATTATTCTGGAAGGGAAGCTTTGATTGTTCATTTTCTTGGAGGAAGATTTAACTTGGCCACCTTATTATCCATACCGAGCGAATCAGGAGAGTATTTGATTTCATTCTTTTTACTTATTTCACTTTTACATTCTTTACTTGAACATTGGGGACAATGTTCATCCTAAGTGTAAGGGGAGGGTAAAATGATGATACCTTACAGATACACTTTCGCTTGAGTTTGTTTGTTTGATGGTAGATGTGTAATAAAACTATGAGAAATACTTGTTAGTGTAATTTTAACGCCAAATTTAAATTTTTTTACAACATTTAGGAGTGAAACTTTAGCCATAGCAAGCGTCTCATGGATAGGAGATTCTATGACTAGCACAAAACCGTATCATTCAGAAAAATTTTCTACCCAAATATGTGAGGTTCGCCTTTAGATTTGATAGGAAAAGCATTTACTATTAGTGCTTATGAGTGTACCGGTAGCATTTAGATGCTAGAACTTGCGTTAGTGATGCATCCCGAGACCGCTAGTGAGACTACATTCTTGTAGTAGGATTTACTACCTGATAAGAGACATTAGGATCACCCTTGTATTAAACCCGTATTACAATTACTTGACCATTCAAGTCATATTACTTGGCTAGTTAAGTCAACTAATTTTTCCCATACCTTAGCGTTGTACTCATTTTTAGTACACGAAACCCCTAGTATACCCCTCCGAGCCTATCTTTTCATTTCTAACTTTAAGCATGTTACTTAAAGGAAGAATTTGTTACATCCCACTTAAATGTACACCCAAATCGCCTTAGTCTTCCGTGTATGCGCTCATTTTTAGTGCATTATTGTTATTTGCTAAACCCTAAGTTAATTATCTAATTGATTACATGGTTGCTAAGTCGAGTCATATCCTTGTACATATTGTTTTGGGACGATTGGGACTCATGGGTAAAGTACTTATGTTATGGAATAATGGGGAAGAACATCATATATTACCCCCGTATGTGCATTAATCTTAAAAGTACTCCAAGTGTTTTGATTATCTTAATTCGAGTCATTAGATTAGTTTATTGTAAAGTATGTAAAGATCCAAGTGTAAGGGGAGTTTTCATTCCCTATGATGTATTATTTTGATGGTAGGGTAAGAGTGTATGCACACACACACAAAAAAAAAATAAATAAATAAATAAAAAATAAATAAATAAAAAAACGGACTACCATCCCTTTTTATTTTATGTTTTTGTTATTTTTCATTTATTAGCTTAAGTCGAGTCTAGTCTTGGCTTAGCAACGCCATATTGTACATGTAATTAACCAAGATTGTTAACTCGCCACCAGTAAAGACTGCCTATATCCAACAAAACCGTGTATTCCATATCCATACACCTAACGTTACAACCCTTTAAAAGACCTCTTTGATAGTTTATCCTAGGTGCTTACGCCATGTGGTGGAGGTTTGATCCTTTTCCAAGCCTATAGTAATCTATTTTTCTATGACAGGTAGTGAGAGATATTTTCCGTTTTCATATTGTAATTTATACTTTATTACACCCGAGAGATGTGAGTATCTAAACACTATTTGTGAGGTGCTAGTATATGACCTCCGTGCTTGTCTTTGGTCTTTAGTGGAACGATTATTTGTTGGAACTACTTTTATATTAGTGTTAAATGACCTCTAACTTGTATTTTGATTAGAATAAAAGCGCATTTGCTTGAGGACAAGCAAATCTCAAGAGTAAGGGTATATGATGAGGCGAAAAATTAACCACTTTTAGGGGGTCATTTAAGCCCGGAATTAAATTTATTTGATCAAATATTACCCTAAATCATTCCTTTTGTGATTTTAGGTACTTTGGGAGTGAATTCTGGAAAACGAAGCAATTCGGATGTTTTTGGAGCATAAAAGTGAAGAAAACGCCAAAGACTTAATTTTTCATGCTGAGAACAGTACCTGACGGCGTCAAGAGGAAAACCCTGACTGCGTCAAGAGTAAAAGTGGTGACGACCCAGTGCAAACCTGACGGCGTCACAACAAGGGCGTCAAGACTAAATTTTGTGACGGCCTACATAAGGAGAATACATGACGCGTCAGATCCAGATCTAGGCAGTCCGAGGAACTATTTGGCAGCGAGATGACGGCGTCAGACATTTGTTCTTGACGCCGTCACCTATCAAACTCTATATATAGTTTTCTATTTTTCATTCATAAAGAGAGGAACTTGTGTGGAGAAACTAGGGCCGAACTTTGTAAACCCTAGGTCATATTTTACAGTACTTTCAAGGGTTTTCACCCCTTGAATCCTTCCATGTGCTATTGAGATAAGTCTTCTTTTAATTCAATCAATATGTCTATGTGTTGGTTGATTATATCTTGTGCTTGTCTTGATTTCAACATGCTAGGCTAGATCTATCTTGTGTTTGCTTGGATCTAATGAAACCTATAGGTTAATTATGTGTTGATTACTTGTTTATGGTTGTATTGGATGAATGATTTCAATGTTAGGCTTAAGAAAACTGGCAGATCTCCATTGTGTAACATGCTTGAACGTCTGAGGAAACATGAACCGATGTGTACTAGGTTTTATTGGTTGTATTTAATGCATGAGTAAATTCTAATGATCCTGATTGAGGCAAAAGCAGTCAACCTAAATTGACCAGGTGATGGTCAAGAAAGTCAAACTCCTTAGGCTCAATCTCTGCGGAAGATTAAGGTTTCCCTGGGTCGTTATGTCCCGACGAGGTGTGATGGTAATCAAACGGGTTTGTGATCGGGTGAATTTGGATAGAAAGGGGTTGTGAATGATTACACTACGAGATGAGGAATGAAAATAACTTAGAAACACTATATAAACAATTACTGACGATCAGATATACTAAAAACGGGAGCTAAGTCTAAAAACGCGTTCGTTTGATTTAATTCTACTTAGACGTACGAAATAAAACGCGAGTTTTATAGAAATAAAATACCTACGAACATGAAAATTACGTTTTTACAACCCTAATAATAAAAGAAAATTTTTAGAAAAAGTAAAATAATTTTTACACTATTTAATTAATTATTATTAATTAATTACCAATTAATAATATTTAAAATACACTAATTATGAATTTAAACTAGAAAAATGAAAATTTAATTCTAAAAATTCTAAAATAATATAAAAATAATTTTAAAACTAAAAATATATTTTTCTTACATATTCTCTATTTATTATTAATTAATTACTATTTATTAATTATTTTAAATTAATTAAAATTAAGAAAAATAGAAAATGAATAGTGAAAATTATGAAAATTTTCCTAAAATTATTTTATGATATATAAAACCTAGGAAAAATATAAAAAAGTACTATTGTTAAATGAAAAATTAATAAACCTATTTAATTAACTAATATTGCTTAATTATTATTAAACTAATATTAATTATAATAAATATTAATGAAAGGATAAAAATCTGAAAAAATTCCTACAATTACTTTAACATAAAAGAAATCTAAGAAAATTTTAAAAATGAAAAAGTTCTTATTAATAAGCAAAAAGAAAATTAAAAAAATATAAATCCTATTAAATAGAAGGTATCACTAATATTATATTTGTTTTTTTTTTTTTTCTTTTTTGCAAAACTAATTAACTACTGATAATAATGAACTTTTGTGAAAACAAAAACTTGGAAACTTAAAAATAAGCAAAAATTGCAATAAGCAGTTACAAATAAGCTCTAATAAATAAGCAAACAGTGCAATATGCTACCAAAATCTAAATAATAGTACAAACAATCTATATAAGTTTAAAACAACTAATCTCAGCCAAATGAATGCACAGATTAAGCAAGACTTAGCAAATAAGCAAAATCCATTGATTTAAAAGCTAACAGTCCATGAAGCATTTGCAGGCTCAAATTGAGGACAAATAAGCAAGAAAAGACAATGTAAGTGCTAAACTAGTGAGCCAACCAGCTGAGCTTCTCAAAGAGCCAAGGGGCATAAGCTAGGGGTCACCAATAAGCTGACAATGAGCTTATGAACCTGACCCCTTGGGACAGGTTTCTGGGACAACTCAAGAGCAGGCCTAACTGTCAAACAAGCTCAAATATGTTCAAGCTAATTGCATACCCATAATTAAGCTACTAAATACCTAAGCTAACCTCATTAAACATAAATCAACAGAATGCACACAAAGAAACCCAACTAATCTCAGATTCAAGTGACAAGCATAAACAACAAGGCATCCTACACAGGTCTAAGGAGGGACTGTTTCAGACCAAAATAAGCTCACAGACCAATTCCAAATGCTCAAATAAGCTTAGAAATGTGATAAGCAAACTATGAAAAACAAAAAATACAGCCCTGAACCCTACTTAAGCTAGACTAAAAACAAGATAAAAATAAGTTCTGAACCTGTTTAGATGTGCAGGTCTACAAGATTGAGAGCTGACTAGCAGGGTACAATTAAGTTACTATTAAGCCAATAATAACCATTATAGGCTCAGATTTACAAAGTCTAAGCTACAAACTAATTATGAGACCAAACCAAATCCTAGATCCTACTCTACCTAGCCCAAATTCAAGAATAAAGGTGGGCGGTTGATGCTAAGATGGCTGCTGATTGCAGGCCTAATATATAAGCTCAATAAGTGAAATAAGTTGAAACAACCTAAGACTAGCCTACAATCTACTTATATACTTCATTAGAAAACCTGAATCCTAGCTAATCCTAAACTAGAACAGGAACATTAAGCATTGATTGGAACCTATGGGGATCACAGGCCTGGACTAGGGGTTTTGCAGGCTCAAAATAAGTAACCAATTAAGCCATAAATTGCAAAATAAGCTAAGGCATATAAAATTTAATCTACAAGCTAATTGTAAAACAGAAATAAAGACCTAAATTATACTAGAACTAGACTAATAATGAGATCAAAAGAAAATTGTTACAGTAGTAGAGAGTAAATGGGTGAGTTTGGAGGCCAAACAAGCTAACAAGAAAAATTATAAAAACTAAAATAAAAATAGTAGCTAGTACACAAGCTGTCAAACTAATTGTAAACCAGATTTAAAGGCATAAGGGTGCTAATTGAGTAATCTAAAAACAATGACCTAAGTGGTTTGGGGCTTAGTGCTTAACTGTATGCAGTTATGGTATAAGGGTCAAAATGGATTTGGAACATACACGGCTGTAGTACCAGTTGTAAGACTATTCCTAGATCCTAAGGGAACCTAAATAGAGCCAAACTAACAATTAAATGCCACAAATGTGGATAATGCAATAACTACAAATCTAACACAGTTGAGATTATGAAACTAAGATAGCTGATGCAATTGCTGTATAACTACTAAGTGATGCCTAAAAATGCTTCTAAACAACTACAAATATCAAACTAAGACAGATTGAGATTGGTGAAATGGTCAAAACAAAATTTTACTTGAAAAAGTGCCCTATGCCAAACTCCAGTTAACTTCAACTGTTTTGAAGATTTAAGATACCCATGTTTTCAAAAACTCCTAGAATCTGAAACAATCAACTAGATAGGGCATGAAATGGTGAAATAAACACAAGCCTTATAATAATAATAAGCAGTGGTAAAAAAGAGCAGAAGATAAATAAGCAGTTTTACATAAACAAGGTTTAAACTTTTTATTGAATTTTAAAGAGATTACAAACTGAGTTTTTTTTAGCTAAAATACTTAATAAAAACTACACTTAAAACTAATTTTACACTACAATTACCTACTGCCATCAAATGGCTACACATTTTTCTATTTATACTAAAAAAAAAATAAAACTAGGGTTTCTCATCAGCTCCTCTTGGGTTCCTTGTCCTTTTGTTGATTATTGTTTGTTGTACAAATATCATCCATTGGATTGCTCTGTTCTCATCTCAACCCTCTATTCATTTTAAGCGCCAAGTGGGTTTCTGAGTTGGAGGATGGGTAATTATTAATGTTGGGATTGACTTTGTTATGGAGTGGTGTAGGGTGGCAAAGGTAGGAGAGGAGGGGGAGGAGACAAGGATCTTGGGGGAGCAGGTTGTGTGTTTTACGGGCTGGGGTGTTTGGTTATGGCGGCAAAGGTGGGAAGGGGGAGGGTTGACTTCTTTGACCCTGGATAATATTAAACGTGGGGATGGGCTTGGGTAATTTTTGGGCCTGGGGGAATTTGGTGGGCTTGGGCTATTATATTTGGATTTGGTTGGTTTTGATATTAAGTAAACAAGGGCCCGTTTGGTTTTCCAAGTGAATAAACACAAGGACCATTTTTGTAATAAAGCTGAATTTCAAGGACCAATCTTGCCATCCATCCAAAGTATTTTAAGGGACCATATTTGCCACATTCCAATTACCAAAGGACCATAAAATATATTTTTTTTCACCCCAAAATTCCAGGGACTGATTTTGCTAATTTCCAAACTGCTGGGACCAAATATGTAATTTTTCTAAAATTTTCACCTAAGGATTAAATTTGATGATATTTGACTTTTAAATGCCTTAGGTTGACTTTTCTTTCAAAACACATGCTGAGGGACTAGTTTTGTAAAATTTTGAAAGTTGGGGGACTGAAACTGCCAATTGTGTAAACTTTGTTCATTTTTCATTGTTTTTACTCATTTTGCATCTGAAACGTATAAAATACAATCCTTGGGACATTTTTAGTATTTTGATGCATTTTTGAGTGTTTTCGAATGTTTTGGCAGTTTAAATACGACAAAAATGATGAGTGTTTGAGCACTCATAAATCCCCCACAGTAAACTATTGCTAGTCCCTAGCAATATTTTTGGAAAACTTGATGGATTTGAAACTCTTTTCCAAAAGCCATCACTTCTGGAGTAGCCAAATGTTTCGGTTCAAGTAAGAATTATGGTCCATTTGATAACCATGTGATTTTTAGCAAACCACCAGCTTTCAACGGTTTTGATTTGTCTTTACCAAGAGCCGCTTGCTCCTGGACTAGCCAACTCTTGATGGACCTAGTCGACATCTTGGTGAGCTAATTACCTGTTGGGAATTACAGATTTGAAGATTACAAAACCTACAAGCAAAGAATGAAGAAAGAAGAAACAATGAGGACCTAATATGTAATAGTTAGCTTTCGTAGGAAGCTAGGGTTTGTAACCTCCCTCTATTATATAAAGAGGGTAGGCGTCTAGGTTACAGATCATCTCATTCATAGCTAGTCTCTCCAATGAGAGTCTAGAAACGCATAGAGCGTTAGTAGTTGATGAGTGTGCAAATACTCATCATTTTTACCTTTTCTGAGCTGCCAAAACATCTAAAAACACTCAATATTGCATCAAAATAGTGAAAATATCCCAGGAATGTGTTTTATATGTTTCAAATGCAAAAATACCAAAAACAAATGAAAAACGCACAAAGTTTGCAAAATTGGCAGTTTCAGTCACCCAACTTTCAAAAGTTGTCAAATCTAGTCCATGGTTATTCTAAAAACTTGACAAAGTCACCAAATGTCCTTTTTAACCATAAAGTTACGTATTTAGTCCTTTGGTGCAAAGTTTCACAAAATTACAAGTTTAGTCCCTATACTTTGGAAATTGACATAAATGGTCCCTGGGATGTTAAAAACTTTGAGAAATTCAATTTTGGTCCTTGTATTATTAATCTTTTGCAGGAATGGTCCTTGGTGTGAAGATTGGTAAAATTTACAGTTTGGTCCCTGGACTTTGAAGGTTTGGCAAAAATAGTCCCCGGGTATTTAAAAAGTGAAAAATATCAAAAGTGGCCCTTGTACTATTCATGAATGATAAATATGGTCCTTATGATAAACTTTGGAAAATTATGCAATCTACCCTCAACTTTACCCAAATTACAAAATTGGTCCTTGTGTAATTTCTAAACCAAACGGATCCTTATTATAAATCCTAAACCAAAACCAAAGCCTGATCCAACAATACCAGCCCACCCAGCCATACCCCAAGCCCAATAACCAAACAAAACCCACACCCCGTTTTTTTTATATTACCCATGTCAAAAAAAAAAAAAAAAAAAAAAAAAAAAAAAAAAAAAAAACACTGACCCTTCTCCCCCACTTGGAACCTGCAAAACTCACACCTCTGCACCTCCACTTGCTCCACCACCCATATCCTCTCCACCACCCCCTACCTGTCCCCTACACACACAAGCATTAAATGCTTACCCTACGGCTACAAGTAACTGCCAATTGCTTAAGTCACCTTTTCCCGCCAAAATTGAATACACGGCCAGGATCAATTCCAGTCATCCTATGGCTCAGAGATAAAGTGGGAAAGTGTCAGGACCCATTTTCGAAGCATATAAATGAAGAAAGAAGACCAGAAATGCATCAGTTAGATTTTAGTAGTTAATGGTAGGAGTAGTATAATTTAGTTAAAACCAAATTAGTGTAATCTTTGTTGTTTCTGAGTTGTAACTTCAAAATTTTACTCTTTTAAAGTTTAATCAAGGTTCAGTCTTCCTTTGCTTGTCAAGTTTATAATTTCATTGCTTATTTTCAAATTTTCTAGTTTCAAGCTATTCTCACTGTTTTATAAGCTTACATAAGCTCATATACCTTATTGTGAGTTTCAACATTCAGTAGAACTGTTTTAAAGTTTATTGCTCAAGTTTTCATTAAATCAAAAAAAGAAATCTCAAAATTACCTAAAAATAGTAAAAAAAAAAATAAGAAAAATCAAAAAGAAGAAAGAACAAGAGAAGCAGTTGAAGAAATTTTCTGGTTTAGAGCTCTTGGAGAGCATTAGGAATGGTTTAGAAACTGATTTGGAGTGACACATAGTTACCTTTGTTTGTAAGTCAAATCATCCATTATGTTATTTCATCTTTCCTACTGTACATCTGCTTATTTAGTGCTTCTTTCCTATCTTTATTAGCTTAATATCTCATTTGTAGGCTTAATATGCTTATCTAGCAGTGAAGTGATCATTGGTTTGTGTATTGCTTATTAACTGTCTTCATTTGGCAATTTTGCTTATTCATGTTCTGTCTTGTTGGAGTACTTATTGTTGTTTGTTTACTGCTCATAGAGTATTATTGGACTTGTCTCAAACATAGTTGTTCAAGTTGTGCCTCAAAAATCCTTGACTCATTTGAAAATCTCACACAGATAACCAATAAAGGAGTGTTTGGGACTGATTGTTTGATTAGGTTACTGTGTGTTTCTGTGCTTAAATTTGGTTGTAACATGAAACTTTAGGTTTATTTAGGTCAGACAAGTCATAAAATACTCAAGTCTTTCATACTAAAAGTCAAAATCACCAAGGAATCCCCCCTACTGTTCACTGTTGAGCAGTTAAACCCCATAAACCATCATTTCATGTTCTAAGTTGTTTGTTTTAACTTATTTTGGATTCATTTAAACTTATAAACATGTTATCAGTCCATTAGATTCATCCAAAGTTCACATAAGTCAAAGTGTTAGTTCTTATGAAAAGTCAAAATGTGCATATCTTCATTTTTTCCAAAAATTCAAGGAATTCTTAGGATTTATGTGATTGGAATTGGAACTTGTGCTTGTTAGGACTTGTAGTCCACCACCTCACCTATTGAATCCACCCTTTGTTACATTTTTAGTAATTTTTCCCTGGGCCCCACTACCCCCCAAACTAGGCTGCAGGGCTGCTATATCCCCTGTGCAGCAGTACATCAGTCCACAACCACCACTTTGGTGGTGGTTTGTGGTCACCACAGTGGTCCCCACACCTAGTTTTTAGGTTCTCCCAACCCCCTCCTACCAGGGAACTCCCATTGACCACTAGTTTGACCTAGGACCCAGTGGACCCCACTTGGAATCAACCCCAAACCTTGTCCCTTTTCTGAGTTTAAATTGGATTGGTTAAGTGCTTATTTTGATTTTATTGCTTATTCTGAGGATCCATTGTGCTTAATTTGGCTTATACATGTTCACTTTACTAGTTTAAACCAGAATCATCCTTTGTGGGTCCCACTCAAGCTCATTTGAGCTTATTTGCTTAAAAAGTCAACTATGGTCAACTGTCAAGCCAAATAAGCTCTCAAGTGCTTATTTTTCATTTACAAAAAAGTTGTTTTCATTAAAAGTTGTTGTTTTTAGGTATAAATCAAGTTTCAAAAAGAAAAATCCAAAAAAAGTTAATTTAATTTTAAGTGATAGTTTCTATTTAATGTAATTTAAATTTTATTTTGCATTTTTAGATTTTTATTAAGTAATTGTCAATTTTATATTTTTATTAATTACCTTATATAGTAAAGTAATTTTAGTAAATTTTTCAGATTTTTATTTTACCATTTAGCATTTATTAGATTTAATATTAGTTTTATTAATAATTAATTAATAAGTAAGTTTTAAATAGCATATTTAATTTTTATAAAGTAAGACCTAGTTTTTATATTTTTCCAAGCTTCTAAATGTTATAAAGTAATTTTATAAATTTTCTTATAATTTTCTAAGTTAATTTAGTATTAATAGTAATTTAAATTAGTTTAATTAGTTTAATTAAGTAAAATAGTTTTTAATTAATAAAAAATCCATAAAAAGACAAAAATATTTATTTTTATTTTTTATACTTTCTTCAAGTTCTAATTTATGTTTAGAAATTATTTTTGTAAGTTTTTAGTTTAATTTGTAATACTTATAATTATTAGTTAATTTAAATTAGATTTAAATTAGGTTTTAATTAGTTTAATTAATTAAATAGTATTTAAATATTATAATAATCATTTTTATCATTTCATTTTCAATTTAAAATTTCTTTTTAATTTTAAGTTTCAAAAAGTGTCAAAAGCACCTCCTGTAGTTTGTTAAATACCAAATCTCACTTTTTCAGTCTGATTGCGTAAATCTGAATTGTGAATACGTGCATATATCTGGTATCTGATTTTTGTGAATATTATATCTGTGTACAAATACCATAATAACAGTAGCAATAACAATTCCACATCATCTGGCTACTGTCCTCAGTGCCACTCACTCATAAACGATTCCCAAAGCACCATTTCAATCTCGTTGGGACTTTAACGACCCGGGGAAACACTATACTATCCACGGAGTATTGAGATAATCTGTTTTTGACTAATTGAACTTGGTCAATTATATCTGACGGTTTAGACTCAATCAGTAGTAGTTTAGTAGTTGTAGTAGTTTTTATATTTATAATAAAGAAAACCTTGAAGTAACTTTGATTCTTATTATTATTCTGCTGTGCTTATCATTGTTATTAATCCTAGATAGAGCTTAAACGATCTTTAACATTACCAATTATGGTTTTTCCACTGCCTTTACCACAAGCCATAATCTTGCGGGCTAGCCAACTCTTTCACTTTTTAGGATATGGCGAGTTGAGATACCATACAATTTTGGGCAAATTGCAAGCCATAAACGGATTTGATAAGCCAATCCTTTTATCAGTTAGACAAGGCGGACTGATAACCACAAAAATTTTTGAAGCACCAGTGAAAAATTTTTAAAATTTTTTGAAATTTTGGCCAAAAACGGGGGTATTAGATAGTAAAATGTGATAAAATTCGCTAGAATAGCGAAATACCCCCCCCCCCCCCCCACACACACTTAGAATGAATATTTTCCTCAATATTCAAAGTCCCGGCTATTATGCCGACTCTTTGAACATAAAAGGGCAACATTACAAGCTAAATATGGAAACACCAGTTTGTATTTTCACTTTATAAGTAACCACGGTAGGGGTAATTCCCCCACACTTAGGGTGAAAACCCTAAGTACATGCTACTGTTTTTGTTTACCGAGTCGCTAGCTTGACTCGACCCCGAATTCATTTGTCCTTGGGGAAGCATGATGTGGAAGAAACAATCTCCATCGGACTTTCATTCAAGATGTTTGGACAAACATTTGAAGCACGTGAAAGTTCCACACCGATGAGATAAGTAGACCCAGGCTTAAAATAGTATAAACTATAAGCGGTGATGCCGGGGTCAAAGATAATGTCTTCATTCCCGAAGGAATGAAGAACAGGAGAAGTCACCCGATAGGTGAAGAAGGGTAGAAAGATCTTGATGACAATCAAGATAAAGTCATCATCATTAGAAAGAGAATCCATAATTGGTGTATCTTGAATCTCATCATTTAAGCTCGTATGATCTAGAAATATTATGGGTGGGAGGGTTGGGATTTTGATTTTAATTAAATTCTCAAGGTTGAGAATATTTCCCTCCGGAAAACAAAGATCAAATTTGTCTAGATCAAGGTAGAAGTTGTCATACTCCGGTGGAGATATGATATGAGTGAGTTTACCGGAGAACTCCTCAAAGGTGAATAAATCATATTCGGAGAGAGAAATTTGAGAATGAGAAGTGGTACTGCCACTAATCTTCTCTCCCATATGATCAAAAGTAAAGGCTTCAAACTCCGGAATAGGATCATCGGAGAAAATGTCACTATCCTTTATGGGGATAGGAGATGAAATAGGTTTCTTTTTGAAAGCCTCGATTTTAGAAATGAGGAGATCGACATTCAATAATGTTGCACGAAGTGCTTCATCCTTGATTTCAGTGTCAATCTCATCATTCTCTTCTTCTAAGCTAACTAGCTTAGAAGGTAATTCTTCCATATAAACGATGTCTCCACAAGATAACGAATCGTCATCATTAGAATCGGAGAACATCTCAACATGATCAGTCGGGAAGACAAGAAGAGGAGGGATATCACACAAATGATCAAGAATTTCCTGTGACTCTCCTGGGATTGGGACAAGGTTCTCAACACTAGACTTTATGAATTCGTCCGATTCCCTTTCAGGAACAGTGTCAAGATGCTCGTCCCTCATGCTCAGAGAGTGAGTGGGAACCTCGGGTGTGATAAGAGTGGGTTGAGATGGAATCTCAACTGATGGAATTTCATCTGATGAACCTGATGAATCTTTATAAAATTCAATGATATCAAGGGTATCTTCATCATCACTATCATCAGGAATGAAACGGAATCGAGGGCTAGATCTGGCTACTTTTTCTTTTTCAATTGATTCCCTAATAGATTTTTCATAGGCATCTTGGGAATTTATTTTAGCAGCCTGTTCTTCAGCTAACAATTCTTCCATCGATTTTTGTTTTGGATTATCTGGGGTATGTGTTATTCCTTTCAAATCTTTCACTAAATCCAAAAGATTAAGGAGAAGACTATGAGGAATTGGCTGAGGTGGAGGTTCGTCATAAGACGATGTGTCAAAAGTGTTACAAGGAAATGGATTCCTTGTTTGACAATCGGAGTTGAAGTGTGGACCTCCACAGTAATCACAACAGTAAAACTGATGTGGCTGTGGGTTATATGCGCTAGAGTCATAATCGTTATCAGGAAACTGCTCATAGACAAGCGTGTTTCTCAATTGACAATCAGAACTGTAGTGTGAACCACCACATTACTCACAACAATAAAACTGTTGAGTCTCATGGTGTGGTAGCTGATGGAATGAATCAATGGTGTCATGGTAGGAATAGGGATCTTGGTTATAGACAGACCCGTTTCCTGACTCTACCATGCCACAACTGGGGCAATTGCCACCATTATAAGGACTACCACACCACTGGCAAATCAGAAGGTGTGGATGAGACATAGAAAGAATCAAAAGTTCATAGAGGGGGAGGGATAAAGAATCAAAGATGTAAGAAGGTAAAGGAGAATGTTTTTGGATTTTCGGATAAACATTTTGTACAAATGATAAAGAAAATCTTTTTGGGTTGTTTTTGTGTTTGTTGAAAACTGAGTTTAAAATGTTTTCGGGAACAGTTTTGTTTTTATAAGAAAATAAGAAGATAATATGAACGAGGGTGGTAAATATACAATGGATGTATATCCCGATTCACTAATACGCAAAACCGTTTAGAATAGCGTGCACAACCTCCCCGGCAGCGGCGCCAAAATTTGATTGAGGTAAAAGCAGTCAACCTAAATTGACCAGGTGATGGTCAAGAAAGTCAAACTCCTTAGGCTCAATCTCCGCGGAAGTATAAGGTTTCCCCGGGTCGTTATGTCCCGACAAGGTGTGATGGTAATCAAACGGATTTGTGATCGGGTGAATTTGGACAGAAAGGGGTTGTGAATGATTACACTACGAGATGAGGAAAGAAAATAACTTAGAAACACTATATAAACAATTACTGATGATCAGATATACTAAAAACGTGAGCTAAGTCTAAAAACGCGTTCGTTTAATTTAATTCTACGTAGACGTACGAAATAAAACGCGAGTTTTATAGAAATAAAATACATACGAACATGAAAATTACATTTTTACAACCCTAATAATAAAAGAAAATTTTTAGAAAAAGTAAAATAATTTTTACACTATTTAATTAATTATTATTAATTAATTACTAATTAATAACTAATTAATAATATTTAAAATACACTAATTATGAATTTAAACTAGAAAAATGAAAATTTAATTCTAAAAATTCTAAAATAATATAAAAATAATTTTAAAACTAAAAATAAATTTTTCTTACTTATTCTCTATTTATTATTAATTAATTACTATTTATTAAATATTTTAAAATAATTAAAATTATGAAAAATAGAAAATGAATAGTGAAAATTATGAAAAATTTCCTAAAATTATTTTATGATATATAAAACCTAGGAAAAATATAAAAAGGTACTATTGTTAAATAAAAAATTAATAAACCTATTTAATTAACTAATATTACTTAATTATTATTAAACTAATATTAATTATAATAAATACTAAATGAAAGGATAAAAATCTAAAAAAAAAATCCTACAATTACTTTAACATAAAAGAAATCTAAGAAAATTATAAACATGAAAAAGTGCTTATTAATAAGAAAAAAGAAAATTAAAAAAATATAAATCCTATTAAATAGAAGTTATCACTAATATTATATTTGGTTTTTTTTTTTGTTTTTTTTTCTTTTTTGCAAAATTAATTAACTACTGATAATAATGAACTTTTGTGAAAACAAAAACTTGGAAACTTAAAAATAAGCAGAAATTGCAATAAGTAGTTACAAATAAGCTCTAATAAATAAGCAAACAGTGCAATAAGCTACCAAAATCTAAATAATAGTACAAACAATCTATATAAGTTTAAAACAGCTAATCTTAGCCAAATGAATGCACAGATTAAGCAAGACTTGGCAAATAAGCAAAATCCAATGATTTATAAGCTAACAGTCCATGAAGCATTTGCAGGTTCAAATTAAGGAGGACAAATAAGCAAGAAAAGACAATGTAAGTGCTAAACTAGTGAGCCAACCAGCTAAACTTCTCAAAGAGCCAAGGGGCATAAGCTAGGGGTCACCAATAAGCTGACAATGAGCTTATGAACCTGACCCTTGGGACAGGTTTCTGGGACAACTCAAGAGCAGGCCCAAGTGGACACTTGCAGCCCACTGTGGGGCCCACAAGGGTGAATGGAAGCCCCGGCTAAACCTTAATCCTAAAAGCTAGCCAGGAGGGCTATCTAATAAGCCAAAGGGAGCTTATAGGGTCCACTAATTGCCTAGGAAAGAGCTTATGAAGTGGGCTGTGGAACAGGACACTGTGAAGCAGGGCAGAGGAATGACTATATATAAGCTACTATTTAGGTAAACTAAGGCAAAAGCTAAGGTTTAAAATATGAGGAATAGTAAATATAAGCTAGAAAACATTCCAAGAAAACAGAAATCAAGGATTATTAATAAGTACATAAGCCAAAAATTGAACAAGAAACAAGCTCAGACTTAACTGTCAAACAAGCTCAGACTTAACTGTCAAACAAGCTCAAATATGTTCAAGTTAATTGCATACCCAAAATTAAGCTACTAAATACCTAAGCTAACCTCATTAAACATAAATTAACTGAATGCACACAAAGAAACCCAACTAATCTCAGATTCAAGTGACAAGCATAAACAACAAGGCATCCTACACAGGTCTAAGGAGGGACTGTTTCATACCAAAATAAGCTCACAGACCAATTCCAAATGCTCAAATAAGCTTAGAAATGTGATAAGCAAACTATGAAAAATGAAAAATACAGCCCTGAACTCTACTTAAGCTAGACTAAAAACAAGATAAAAAAAGGTTCTGAACCTGTTTAGATGTGCAGGTCTACAAGATTGAGAGCTGACTAGCAGGGTACAATTAAGTTACTATTAAGCCAATAATAACCATTATAAGCTCAGATTTACAAAGTCTAAGCTACAAACTAATTATGAGACCAAACCAAATCCTAAATCCTACTCTACCTAGCCCAAATTCAAGATCAAAGGTGGGCGGTTGATGCTAAGATGGCTGCTGATTGCAGGCCTAATATATAAGCTCAATAAGTGAAATAAGTTGAAACAGCCTAAGACTAGCCTACAATCTACTTATATACTTCATTAAAAAACCTGAATCCTAGCTAATCCTAAACTAGAACAGGAACATTAAGCATTGATTGGAACCTATGGGGATCACAGGCCTGGACTAGGGGCTTTGTAGGTTCAAAATAAGTAACCAATTAAGTCATAAATTGCAAAATAAGCTAAGGCATATAAAATTTAATCTACAAGCTAATTGTAAAACAGAAATAAAGACCTAAATTATACTAAAACTAGACTAATAATGAGATCAAAAGAAAACTGTTACAGTAGTAGAGAGTAAATGGGTGAGTTTGGAGGCCAAACAAGCTAACAAGAAAAATTATAAAAAATAAAATAAAAATAGTAGCTAGTACACAAGCTGTCAAACTAATTGTAAACCAGATTTCAAAGCATAAGGGTGCTAATTGAGTAATCTAAAAAAAATGACCTAAGTGGTTTGGGGCTTAGTGCATAACTGTATGCAGTTATGGTATAAGGATCAAAATGGATTTGGAACATACACGGCTGTAGTACCAGTTGTAAGACTATTCCTAGATCCTAAGGGAACCTAAATAGAGCCAAACTAACAATTAAATGCCACAAATGTGGATAATGCAATAACTACAAATCTAACACAGTTGAGATTATGAAACTAAGATAGCTGATGCAATTGCTGTATAACTACTAAGTGATGCCTAAAAATGCTTTTATGCCAAACTCCAGTTGACTTCAACTGTTTTGAAGATATAAGATACCCATGTTTTCAAAAACTCCTAGAATCTGAAACAATCAACTAGATAGGGCATGAAATGGTGAAATAAACACAAGCCTTATAATAATAATAAGCAGTGGTAAAAAAGAGCAGAAGATAAATAAGCAGTTTTACATAAACAAGGTTTAAACTTTTTATTGAATTTTAAAGAGATTGCAAACTGAGTTTTTTTTTAGCTAAAATACGTAATAAAAACTACACTTAAAACTAATTTTACACTACAATTACCTACTACCATCAAATGGCTACACATTTTTCTATTTATACTAAAAAAAATAAAACTAGGGTTTCTCATCAGCTCCTCTTGGGTTCCTTGTCCTTTTGCTGATTAATGTTTGTTGTACAAATATCATCCATTGGATTGCTCTGTTCTCATCTCAACCCTTGATTCATTTTAAGCGCCAAGTGGGTTTCTGAGTTGGAGGAAGGGTAATTATTAATGTTGGGGTTGACTTTGTTATGGAGTGGTGTAGGGTGGCTAAGGTAGGAGAGGAGGGGGAGGAGACAAGGATGTTGGGGGAGCAGGTTGTGTGTTTTGGGGGCTGGGGTGTTTGGTTATGGCGGCAAAGGTGGGAAGGGGGAGGGTTGACTTCTTTGACCCTGGATAATATTAAACGTGGGTATGGGCTTGGGTGATTTTTGGGCCTGGGGGAATTTGGTGGGCTTGGGGTATTATATTTGGATTTGGTTGGTTTTGATATTAAGTAAACAAGGGCCCGTTTGGTTTTACAAGTGAATAAACACAAGGACCATTTTTGTAATAAAGCTGAATTTCAAGGACCAATCTTGCCATCCATCCAAAGTATTTTAAGGGACCATATTTGCCACATTCCAATTACCAAAGGACCATAAAATATATTTTTTTTTTCACCTCAAAATTCCAGGGACTGATTTTGCCAATTTCCAAACTGCAGGGACCAAATATGTAATTTTTCCAAAATTTTCACCTAAGGATTAAATTTGGTGATATTTGACTTTTAAATGCCTTAGGTTGACTTTTCTTTCAAAACACATGCTCAGGGACTAGTTTTGTAAATTTTTGAAAGTTGGGGGACTGAAACTGCCAATTGTGTAAACTTTGTTCATTTTTCATTGTTTTTACTCATTTTGCATCTGAAACGTATAAAATACAATCCCTGGGATATTTTAGTATTTTGATGCATTTTTAAGTGTTTTCGGATGTTTTGGCAGTTTAAATACGACAAAAATGATGAGTGTTTGAGCACTCATCAATCCCATGTTAGGAGCTTCTTAGCCGGCTCGACATAGGAGTGAAATAGGCGCTCATAGGATTGGGGAAGTAAGTACGCCACCCCATGAATGGTATTAAGGAATACAATCCGTCATCCACGCAACTATAACAAGTAATTAACGTGTAAAAGATATCTTGGGAGTAGTGAAATCTAAATAAACACATTTCTCCCACATATTGCTCACAACTCTAGTTTAATTTAGTTTATTTTCATTTTTAGTATTTTATTTTGATTGCATCTTTAGTATTAGGTTAGTTGAATAGCAACTAATTCCGCCCAATTCCTTCAAACCCGAGATTTTTACTTGCTTTCTAAAAAATATAAAAAATACAAAAAGAATCATCCCTCATCTATAGACCTAGTCTTTAGGTTTTCTAATTCTAGCGACACTATTCCTAGCTGAACGATCAATCCCCCGGTACTTGTCATTATACTATACTACATCGATCAAGTACACTGCCTGGTGAGGGTTGTAAGCTTCTCGAGATCCCTCGAGAGGTAAAGCCTGGTGCAATCCCTACGCATCAATGCAATAATCGTTTGAGGAGCCAGGACACGTTAATTCGTAAACCCAGCAAACTCGTCAAAATGAAATATCCACATGGTACTCCTCACATGAAGCTCCCTAGTATTGTTTTATGCTTCTAACTTTAATTAATTTTTATATTTATATAATATTTTTACTTTGTACCCTTATAGTTTCTATATTTACACTTTCTACCCTATACTTTATTATACTTATATTACATATACTTATAACTATCTATACTTGACACAATTAGTCCCTAAACTTTATATTTTGAGAAAATGACAGAAATAACCCTTAAACTATAATAACTTTCATTATTTACCCTTTTTACCCTTAACTTTATAATATTTGCATAACTAGTCCTTTTTAGTTTATAATTTATTTTAATTTCTATCCTAAGGTTTCAAAACTTTTTTAAAATGAGTCCTTGCACTAATAAATTCTAGGAAATGTCAAAAACAGTCCCTA
The DNA here is from genome assembly GCA_030686995.1 of Artemisia argyi. Lineage (NCBI taxonomy): Eukaryota > Viridiplantae > Streptophyta > Magnoliopsida > Asterales > Asteraceae > Artemisia > Artemisia argyi. The sequence continues at coordinate 64,326,062 of CM060687.1, forward strand.
GACTTTATAGTTCCAGGAATTTATGATATATACCCCTATGCATGTAAAGTTTTACAAAACTAGTCCTAAATTTAAGTAAAGTATATTTTTATGTAACAACTAAGTTTCCTAGATTATGTTTAAATAATAATAGCTTATCTAAGTTACCTAAATTAGATTATAGCTTATATAAAGGGCTTATAGCATGTTAAAGGCAATTCGACTCTATTTAGGGTTTTAAAAAGAAATCTAGTAAATGAAATGGTTCAAGGCTTAGGCAAGGGTTCCTAGGGGATATAAGGCATCCTAATACTATCATAAGACTAAAATAAAGCTAAATAAACTATATGAGAAAGCTTACGTGACTAGGGAAGGATTAACAAGGGTTTTACGGTTTTCTAGGGCAAATATAGAACTTGACAAGGTCTTAGGTCTACCCCGCTCGACTTATAAGTTTCCTAGGGCTCTTGTACTGCTACCAAGACTATAAGTTTGAAGGTAAAGAGAAGTGAAGGTGTGAGTTTGAAAGGAGGGAGTAGCGAGGGTATTTATAGGGTCGTTTGGCCTTGGTGAGCAAGTAACGAGAGCAGGAGGTGTCGAGGGGAGGGGAGGTGAGTAATCTAAGCAAGGGGAGGTCGTGGAGGGTCTAAGGAGTGAATAGGAGAAGCTATGGAAGTCTAGGAGGTAGTTTGGATGGGTTTGTGGTGGAAATGAAGCCACGGCAAGAAGGAGGTGACAAGGTGGTGATCCACCTCCTTGTTTGCTAGCTTAGAGGTGCTAAGATGTGTGCCTAAGATGACTAAGGTGCTAGAGTGCTAGGTTGAGGTGCTTGAGGTGCTTATGTTTAGGTTTTAACTAATCTAGGTTTAATTTTATCCTAATTTGGATTAGTGATTGATTAGGGTCTAGCTTAGGGTTTAGTTCCTAGATTAGTGTCCTATGAGTGTTTAGTGACTAATCCTAAGTCTTAAAAAGTTTATACTAAGTGATGGTAGCTTATGTGAAAGATTTAGGAAGGTTTGACCTAGTTTTGGGACCTAAATGACCTCATTGTACTTAGTGAGAGATTAGGGTTTATCCTAGGGTTTAGTGCCTAGGTTAAGATCCTATTAGTGCCTAATAACTAATCCTAGGTCCTAAGAAACTTATACTAAGTCGTGGTGGCTTATGGTGAAGTTTTGGGATAGTTTAGACCAAATTCTGAAAAGTTATGACCTAGTTATGGTTTTGTGTTTAAGGGACTTTTACCTAAGCTCTAATGGGTTGTACTAGGGTCTAAGGGTCCTAAAGTATCCTAATGTTCCTAAGGTAACTCATACTTAAGCCTTGGACACTTTCAAACTAGCTTAGTTAAGCATATACGGTTTAGTAAGCACATAGACCTAATTAGGGCTTAATTAGGGTTTATTAGGGTTTTGTGATATGTTTAGTGTGTTAGATTGGTAGATTACTTATTATAGTGTTGTTATGATCTTATGCTTGACATACCAGGGGTTTATAGGATGTGAGTGTTGAGTTATTTGGCTTGTGTGAATACGTGAGCAGGTCTAGAGAGTCATGCAAGTAATGAATGCACATAAAAAGAAAAAATTTACCTATGAAATACCTACTATATGTATTTGTAATGGGAATGATAGTGATGAGATTTTATGGGTTGTTACAAGTAATGCTTGTTCTAGACTGTCTAATTCTAGTCTTAATTGCATAAGAGCATAATCAAAAGTGAAAAACTCCCAATTCAATTTTTGTGCATAAATCAATCCTAGACTCAAAATAAAGACAAATTGAACTAAGTAACTTACAATTGATGTTAAGGAAATAGTAGTGATTGATGATCTTTAGAATCCTAATGCCTTGAAATGATCATGAAAAGGGTGTAAATGAGTCTTGGGTTGTGAGGTTTGGTCTAAAGAGAAATTGTAGAAATTGCGAAAGTTTAAAAGTGTATTGTGTGGGAAGAGAAGACTGAAATACGGATTGTTTCAGACACACGGTTTCATGGTAACACTAAAATTAGTGGTGTCGTGGCCACTTTACTGGTGTCGTGGTCTGTAGAGACAAAATTTTGTCTCATTTTGATTTATGACGAATGAATCTCACTTAATTAGTGAGACTTCTTGACACGAGAAAAGAATTTATACCTAATAAATTCTTGTTGTGAAGTGAGTAGGACGCAACTCGACGGGAGGACCTAAATATTTCCGAGGAAACATTTTAATAGTCATAAGATAAGACGCACGAGATGACTTAAAATAATCATAAGACAGGATTTATGGAATATGTTCCATCATTCCTAGACCTATACGAAGATAGTTGAAGGATTCACGCTTGAGGGGTTTTGTTAGGATGTCAACGATATTGTCTTGCAAGGGTACTTTCTCAATAGAAATGTTACCCTTTTGAACGTTATCACGAAGGAAGTGGTGACGAATTTTGATGTGTTTAGTACGAGAGTGTTGAATGGGGTTTTTGCTTAAGTCAATAGCACCTTTGTTATCACACATAATGGGGATATCATCTAGATAGATATCGTAATCTATAAGAGCTTGTTTCATCCATAGTGCTTGTTGACATGCCTTTCTAGCGCTTATGTATTCGGCTTCGGTTGTGGAGATAGCAAGAGCCATTTGTTTCTTGGAGATCTGAGAAGTTAAGCAACAACCCATGAAGGTACAAACGCCACTCATACTTTTTCGATCCACATAATCTCCCGCATGATCAGAGTTGGCATAGACAATATTTTCTACACCGGTATCCTTGGGATAGAATAATCCCAAATGTATAGTACCTTTAATGTATCGGAAGATATCCTTAACCGATTCAAAATGAAAGGTTTTGGGATCGTCTAGGAAGCGAGCACAAAGGTAGACACTAAACATGATATCAGGCCTACTTGTCGTTAAGCATAGTAAACTACCTATCATGCCTCTATACTTAGTGTTATCCACGAAGTCACCTTCTTCATCTTTCGTGAGTTTGTTTCCGTGGACATTGGAGTTTTCATAGGCTTAGACTCTTCTAAACTAAATTTCTTAAGCATTTCTTTAATATACTTAGATTGATCAAAGAAGATACCATCTTCCATTTTTTTTTTTTTTTTTTTTTTTTTTTTTTTTTTTTTTTGTAGACTTAGGAAGAAATTTAATTCACCCATCATGCCCATCTCAAATTCATCATGCATGATTTTAGAAAATTCATTGCACAAATCAAGACAAGTTGAGCCGAATTTAATGTCGTTGACATATATTTGAACAATGATAAGATGTGAATCTCGTTTCTTCGTGAAAAGTGTGTTATCAACCATTCCCATGGTGTAGTCATGTTTAAGTAAGAATACCTTTAGACTATCATACCAAGCTTTAGGGGCTTGTTTAAGACCATAGAGTGCTTTTTTGAGCTTATAAACGTGATTCAGTTTTTCGAAATCAACGAATCCCGGAGGTTGTGCAACGTATACCTCCTCGTTGCTAATACCATTTAGGAATTCACTTTTCACGTCCATTTGATATAATTTAAAGTCTAAGGCGCAAGTATAGGCAAGAAGTATCCTAATAGACTCTAACCTAGCTACGGGTGCATATGTTTCATCGTAATATATTCCATCTTGTTGATTGTAGCCTTGTGCTACTAATCTAGCCTTATTCCTAGTTACGATGCCATTTTCGTCAAGCTTATTTCTAAACACCCACTTTCCTATGACGGTTTGGTTCTTAGGAGGAGGTACCAAATCCCAAACTTGGTTGGCGGTGAATTGGTTTAACTCTTCTTGCGTGGCAACTACCCAACTTTCATCCTTAATCGCTTCACCGACATTCTTAGGTTCTACGGTAGATATAGAAATTAATTTTTTTTTTGTGCTTGTGACCTAAGGGTTCTTTGGTTAAGGTTTCCTATGACATTTTCTATTGGATGGTTTTTGGATTCCTTAATGTTGACGACTTCATCAACTTCGACTATTTCATCCTCAATGTCATTTTCTAGACTTTTCTTGCCATTCACTTTAGCAGCTTCTTCCTCATCTAGATCATCATCCACCAAGGGTGATGTCTTAGTTGGAGGAGGACTTTCATCGAATGTCACGTTGAGTGATTCTTCGACTTTCATTGTCTCCTTATTTAGGAATACGTATGCTTTACTATTTTGGGAGTAACCTAGGAAGACACCTTCGTAAGACTTTGGGTCAAACTTGGTGAGGTATTCTTTAGTGTTTAGAATGAAGCACTTGCTTCTAAACACTCTAAAGTAATCTAATTATGCTTTCTTCCTTTCAAGATTTTTTATGGTATTTTTCCTAAGATTGGCCTAATTAATATCCTATTGAGTATTGATGAGTGCTCAAACACTCATCACTTTTGGTCAAATCTGAACTGCAAAACATACAAAAACACTCAGAAATGCATCAAATTACTAAAAATATTTCAAAATTGTGTTTTATATGTTTTATATGTTTTAGATGCAAAATGAGCAAAAAGCAGATGAAAACCGTACAAAGTTTGCATAATTGGCAGTTTCAGTCCCCCAACTTTCAAAAATTGGCAAAACTAGTCCCTGAGCATTTATTTTGCAAGAAAAGTCAACCCAAGTCCTTTTAGAATAAAAAGTTATCAAAATAACACTTGGGTAAAAGTTTTGGCAAATTTACATGTTTAGTCCCTGAGTTTCACAAATTAGCAGTTTTGGTCCCTGGAGTTATGGAAAATTACAAAAGTGGTCCCTGGTTTATTCAGTTTGGTAAAAATAATCATTGTAAGAACTTTTGCAAAAGATCACAGCAGGTCCCTCATTTTCAGTTAATTACATGAATGGTCCTTGTTATTTTGAAACTTGAAATAAACAAACCAAAGGACTCCTTTTGTTATTTACCCAATCCTCAAAGTAAAACAAGGCCTGATCCAAACAAAAATCACCCCCCAAGCCCACTCCACTCACCTTATCCCTCCAATCCAGCCCACACCTCACCACAAAGCCCACCTCCACTTTTTTATTTACCCCCGTTTTAATAATATTGACCAGTCAACCCCTTTTGACCCCCTCCTTCCACCTCATCCCTGCTACAAACACAAACACCATCATTACCCTACACTGCCTTCCCCTCCTACACACTCAAACTCCCACCCCCTTCCTACACTTCAAACAAACACAAGCGTCCAAAGTTCACCTCTGGCTTCAATAATTTGAGGAAAACTCCAAATTGTGTTTTGGCGCCAAATTGCTCAATGGCTAAGATCAAATTGCAGTCATCCAAGGGCCACTAGGATTGATGGGAAAGCTCAAATGGGACCTCAGGAACTCCCCAGGACATATAAAAAGAGAAAGAAAGCAACTGAGTAGTTAGTAGATTTTAGATAGTAAAATATGTAGTATAGTTTAGCCTCCTTGTATTTTCTCTAATTTATGTTTAAAATTCCACTGTAATGTTTTGAAGTTAAGTTAATTCAAGTGATTTTCAGTAGCAAGAAACTTTTAATTTTACTTTAAATTCTGAATTTTTGCAAAGTATTGTTATGTACTCTTAATTGTGTTCCATATTAATCTCAGTAGATTATATAACTGATTTGTAAGTTTGTTGAAGCATAGAATTGAGAAAACTCAGAAAAAGAAAAAAAAAAAAAAGAAAAATACAAGGAAATCTCAAATAAATAAATAAAAAATTGGTGGTTTCCACTATTGAAGCAGATCAGAAGAAGAATGGTGTGGTTTAGAGCTTGGGTAAGCTTTAGGATGAAAGCTGAGTTGTGATTGAGCCTTGTTTAAGCAGTGGACACATTGTAAGCATAATCACATTTTTTTGGCTATTCACTATTCAATTGCTTAACAGTGCAAATTTGTGATAAAAAGTACTTATATCAGTTTGTTAATAGTTGTTATAAGCTTGTTTGATGATTTTCATTTAGAATAATTCATGTTTGTTTATTGTTGGAAATTTAGTATAATTTTGCATTACTTGTTTTGGTTCATTTCATTGTCACTTCTGCATCATATTAGATTTTGAACACTTTAAATAGCATGTAGGATCAGTCTGTATAAGTAGTTTAGGCTAAAGTCATCTTATCCTTTTAAAACTCAAAACAGTCATAGGTTTAAGGGGTGTTTGATTGAGAGAATACCCACTGTCATGGTTTGTTTCTGTGATAATCTTTGGTCAACACCACTCACACTAGGTTCTATTAGCATGGTTAAAACATAAAATCCAGTTGCCCTTTACAAAAAGTCAAAAGTTTGCTTTGCTCCCTCTTAAATGCATAACTGTTTGGAGTTTAAGTGGGTTAACCTTCATTTTAGATAAAAAAAAAAAAAAAAAAGTTGTTAAGCTAGCTTATTTTAGTCATAAACTAGGTTAATACAACATATTTAGTAACCTAGGACCATTTAAAACTCAGATTAGTCAACTGTGATGTTCATGATCGAAAGTCAAAATTGCATTTTTTGGTAGAAATCCAATTTTCCCAGGAATTGTTGTGATTTATGTGCTAGGATCTAGGCCATGAAACTTTTACATGTAGTAACCCCCCCCCCCCCCTCCGCTATTGAGTCCCATATTCATGTTATTTTGTGATTTTTTCCCTGGGCCCCACAAGCTTCCAAAGTAGGCTGCAGGGTTGGTTCCTCCCCTGTTCACAGCTGCACATCAGCCCACCACCACCACTTGGTGGTGGTTTTCTGGCCACCATAGTGGTCCACAGCCTTTCCAATTTGGTTCTTTGAACTCCCCTCCTGGCAGGGTTCAACCTTTGACCATTGTTTTGACCTAGGACATTGTGGACCCCACCTGTATTTGGTCCTTAAAGTTGTCCCTTTTTTCTGAGTTGAACAAGGTATCCAAAGTGCTTATTCAAGCTTATTTGCTTATTCTGTGTTTTCCCATTGCTTATTCTGGTTCAATCATGTCTCAATAACTTGTTTGAATCAGAATTACCCATTGTGGGTCCCACCTAAGCTGATTTTAGCTCATTTTCCCCCCTTGGTCAACTTTAGTCAACTGTCAAGGCTTTTAAGCTCTCAACAGCTTATTTTTAGTTTACAAAAAAGTTGTTTTTATAAATAGTTCATGTTTTTAGTTGTAAATTAGTTTTCTAAAAGAAAAATCCAGAAAAGTCAAGTTAATTTTAAGTGATAGTTTCTATTTAATTTTATTTAAATTTTATTTTTCATTTTTAGATTTTTATTAAGTACTAGGTGTTTTTATATTTTTAATAATTTCCTTTTAAGTTAAAGTAATTTTAATAATTTTGTCAGATTTTTATTTTATTATTTAGTATTTATTAGAATTAATCTTAGTTTTATTAATTATTAATTAATAATTAGTTTTAAATAGCATAATTAGTTTTTATTAAGTAAAACCTAATTTTTATATTTTTCCTAGCTTTTATATAATGTAAAATAATTTTAGGAATTTTCTTATAATTTTTACTGTTCATTTTCTATTTTTCTTAATTTAAAATAGTTTAATTAGGTAATTAATATATAATTAGTAATTAATTAATATAAAAACCACAAAAAGACAAAAATACATATTTTTAATTTTAAAACTTATTTTTAGTTATTTTATAATTTTAGAAATTTTATTTTCATTTTTCTAGTATTCAATTAATATTAGATTGTAGTTAAGTATTTTAAATATTAATAATTAGTTTTAATTAGTATTTAATTAATAATAAATAATTAAATAGTGTAAAAATTTAATTTCTTTTTTAAAAAATTTCTTTTACCCTGAGGTTTGTAAAAAAGTCATTTTCACCCCCTGGGTGTTTTCAGATTTCAGTTTTCACGTTTTATTTTGTACGTTCACGTTTTATTTAAATGTAAACGTACGCGTTTTAAGTTTTAAACGTTTCTGGTTTTTCCGAGCTTCCAGTCTTATTCATATAGCTTGTTTAAGCTATTTTCTTGTAGATTCCTTAGTTCAAATCAATCTCAAACCCTTTCCTGCCCAAATTCACCCGATCACAAAGCCGTTTGTTAACCATCACACCTCGTCGGGACATAACGACCCGGGGAAACCACTATATTCCGCGGAGCATTGAATCTAGGCTGTTTGACCTTGTTGACCATCACCTGGTCAATTTAGGTTGACCGTTTGGAGCCAATCAAATTTTGGCGCCGTTGCCGGGGAGGTTGTGCGCGTATTTTATACGGTTTTGCGTATTAGTGGTTTTGGAATTCACTCATTGTACATTTATCCATCCTTTGTTCATATTTTCTTATTATCAAAACAAAACTGTTCCTGAAAACTTTTTAAAATTAGTTTTCAACGAACACAAAAACACAAAAAGATTTTCTTTGTTATAAAATGTTTATCAAAAATCCCAAAAATATCCATCTTTACCCTCCTACCTTTTTGATTCTTCATTCCTTTATCCTCTATCCTTTTGATTCTGCCTTCTTCCACTTGTCCCATAATTGATTCTAATGGCATTTCTCGATGACGATTTCTTTGAACAAAGGGCCTTTAAAAGCAAAGTTAAAAAACTCATGGCCTTGAAAAACTTAAAAGCAAAGGTGTCCACCACATTACACCAAAACTTTTGCAGAATTGATTGTTCATTCAGCATCGTTCTACTCATCTCTTGTAGAGTACGATTTTTCCGCTCAACTACCCCATTTGATTGTGGAGTGTGTGGAGCCGAGAAATTGTGTGTAATACCATTAGCATCACAATATACTCCAAATTGCACTTCATTATCAAATTCCCAACCATGATCCGTCCTAATCGAGACTATTTTACATCCTAGTTGGTATTGGACTTTCTTACTAAAGATTTCGAATTCATCGAAAGCTTGTGTCTTATTCTTAAGAAATCTAGTCCAAGTATACCTAGAGTAGTCATCAACTATCACCAAGGTGTAGTATTTTCCTCCGTAGCTTCGTACGGCGGATGGACCAAATAAGTCCATGTAAAGGAGTTCTAAGCATCTAGCAGTCGAGACCATATTCTTAGCTTTGTGACTAGAATGAGCTTGTTTTCCAACTTTACAAGCATCACAAAAGTGTTTATCAAATTTAAACTTAGGATGGTTTCTAACTATTTCCTTCGATACTAATTGTGAAAAGCTTATTTTAGACTTTCATAATACCTTTTTCTAAAATAAGTTTACGAGATCGTTTGTGGGCTCAAGGCTGTTACGCCTTTGATGTAGGATTTTGGCTATGAAAAGCATGATGATAATATTGGCGGAATATTCTATGAAAGAAACAATACTATCACAACAAGGTTTTGCCAACTTTTCCGTTTGTTATTCCAACTAGCCCCAATGCTATGTGATCAAGTATAGCACGGTTTACATCTAACAGGGATCAAAGATCCTTGAGGCTAAACAAACCTAACAACATTAGACCCCATGTCTAATGTTCATCAGACCCCTCGTCTGATGTTCCCACACACACTCTTTTAGGTGCTTTACATTTTAACACACTTGGTGTTATTGTAATTTCTAAGTATGAAGCACCATGGAGGTGACGTTCACTTTGTTTCACTGTGAATCATGCACTCACCACCACTTCTATCTAAAGGGGTGTGATTTCCTTTTTATAACATAAGGAGATCATTACAAAATTGATAAGCTTAGTCATCTACTATCTAGCTTAGGACTAGGATGTCAAGTCATCTAAGATACAACACGTATTTATGTTTACAACTCACTTGGAGTGTACAATTTGATGACTGATGAAAGATATTATCTAAAAGATATACTTGACTTTTATGCACATAATATCTTTTTTTATCCTTTATCCATTCAGTAGCATGACTCATTGATCAGCAGCAGTGTCATTCAGCAGAATCTATCAGCAGAATCTTTGCTCTTCAGCAGAATCCATCAGTGGAACTATTTTGCTCTTCAGCAGACTCTTTTGCACTAACAGGCTCTTTTTCTGCACTAGCAGGCTCATCAGCAGGAATGCACTTAGCGTATTTTGCTTATCATTTCAGTATTTCTTCATGTTTCATTCTTCTTGTTTATGATCATCAAATCTATTAAATCTATGGAATATTTAATTCCTTACACTAATGATTGTATTAAACGCATATTTGTGTAACCTATTCTTCTATGCCATAACGTGGAATTCTCATCTATGGTTGCTAGGCAAATCTTATCCTGAGGCGTATTTCCTATTTTCATAACAAATAGGCCATTCTTCCTAACTCCTTTGCCTATGGTCTGCCATACTTAGTAATCTCACTACCCTCTTCGGAGAATATAACTCTACACTTATTGTCAACCATTTTACTAATACTAAGCAAATTAAAACCTAGGTTATCTACATGCTCAACATTTCTAAATAGTAAGAGAGTCATAAGTAATCGTACCTTTGCCAATTATGTTGCCTTTTAGTTTGCTACCGAAAGTGACCATTACCTCCGTTGTAAGCCTTGTATGATGAGAATAGACTTCGGTTTCTCGTCATGTGGTTTGTGCATCAACTATCTTTAATCCATTCATCAGGCTCCAACTCGATTCCCAAGCATATCTCATTTGATGCTTGAGCCATAAGGCACGTTTCGTCGTTGGGCTTCTCTTCCTTTTCTTCTTCACCACTATCACTCCAAGAACCTCATACGAAGGATCTTTGGTTGTTGGTTGTTGGTTCTTGGTGGTTTAGGACATTCACTAATAAGATGATTTGGATCACTGCATCTAAAGCATTTCCTATCACTTTTTCCTTTCTTCTCATCACGAAACCTTGAAGACGACTTCTTCTCATCACGAGGTTGTCTCACAAATCTACCTCTTCTTCTAAAGAACTACTTAAAATCTCTAACTGCTAATGCATATTCTTTGTCTTCACTATCGGAACACGAGCTTTCCTCATCACTAGAATCTTTCTTGGCTTTCAATGCAAGAGATCTACTTTTCTCACTTTTGCCTTTAACTATATCGGACTCTTTCTTGATTATCATTTCATGAACTTTCAAGTTTCCTATAAGTTCATCAAGTGACAATGTCGCCAAGTTCTTTGATTCTTCAATGGCAGTGACCTTTGCTCTCCATTTAGGATGTAGAGCTCTAAGAAACTTCTTAAAGTAATTCTTGCTAGAATAACCTTCATCAATAGCTTTAAAACTAGTAATAATAGTATTGAATCTAGCAAAAGCACTATCTATGGTTTCATCTTCCAGAATGGAAAATTATTCATATTGTTGAACAAGAAGATCAATCCTGTTCTCTTGACTTGATTATTACCTTGAAGGGTGACTAACAAAGTTTTCCAAATATCTTTTGTCGTATTACACATAAAAATTCTTTCAAGTTCCTTTTTTGGCAAAGCATTGTAAATTACCATTTTAGCCTCATCATTTTTGGCTAGTTTTCTTTTAAGATTCTCACTTTGTTGCTCATAAGGAACAACATGATCCTTTTTAGTTATTGGATCATTTTCAATAGGTTTAAAGTCACCATCTGTAATAACATGCCAAAGATCAATTTCTTTTGATTTCACAACGTTTCAAATCTTGTTTTCTAATATATTAAACAATCGGTTTCAAAAAGTGGTGGTCTTTGCATAGATTGCCCTTCTTGATATTTGTCAAAATCCATTGATCGATTCAAGTTTTAAAATACAATTTACTTTAAAAACTTGCCTGACGTGGCTCTGATACCAATTGTGGGAAACTAGAAGGGGGAGTTGAATAGTTTACCGACTTTTTGTCTAGTTATAAAAGTTTACTTTGTGAAAAACTTTGATTCGTATGTAGATGAAATCAACCAACACCAATATGAGCACAACCTTAAGCTAACACTAATAAGCAATAGAGATAAATAAAGAGATAGAGATGTAAAGATTAAACCGAGACAAGTGATTTATAGTGGTTCGGTCACGAAGCTCTTCTGCGCCCTACTCCACTCCCCGAGTACCCAACTCGAGAGTTATAAGCACTATGTCAACAACCTCCCTTCAGGCGGAGAAAACCGTACAACGTCGCTTACGTTATTTTCGGACACTAAGCTAGATGTTGAGTACTAATCTTAGCTAGTACCAATCTACCACGATCCAAACTTCTCACACGATCTACCCGATCCACCCGATCCTAACCTTTCACACAATCAACACGATGCTCACACAATCTACACAATCCTCACAATTAACTCAATCTACCTTGATCTATTTGATCAACACTCATACACACTAGCTACAAGAGATCTCCAAGATCTCAACACGATTACAATGATCCACACAAGATAGCAAATACAAGATTACAACACTTGATGTATATCGAGATACAATCAAGCAAACAATAGGTAATGCAAGTGCACTACTCAATGACTCTAACACTTTGTGTCTTCTTGACACCTTGTGTTCTTCTCTTGACTAGTAGAGGAATGTAGGTGATCTTAGGTTGGATGAAAGAATCATTCTTTAAACAAAAGAAAACTAGCTAATGATCTAATAAGTATATCTAGAAAAGGATGATGGAATGCATAAAGTTTTGTGTGAAAAAGGATGGTCAAAAACTAAGAAGTGAGGTGGGATTTATAGGAAATGAAAATTTGACCATTATGGGGGGACGGTACCACTAAATAGCACACGGTATCACTAAATTTAGTGGTACCGTGCCAGACAAAAATGCTCTCGTTTTGTTTTTAGTGGTGAAAGTTTATTTGGGGAAGTTTGGAGCTAGTTAGGGGGAAAATAGCTGTTGAAGTTTTTGAATTCATTTATCCAAATAAAACATTTCTTTAAAACTCAAAAATAATTTGTAAAATGTATTTTTGAAAAGAATGTTTTGCCACCTCACAATTTTAGAGTTTAAAACATAAATTTACCTTCTTAGATCATTTGTCAAGTGATCACTTTGCTTGTTCATACCTAGACTGATTTGCGTAGAAATCGGACATTTCGATTAAAAACTTATTTACGTTAACTTTTACATAAAATGTTTTCACATTTTGTTATCATCAAAATATAAAGGTATCGAAAGATGAGAATAACGTTTTTAGACATTATTTGCATCAACACAGTTTTTTCTTTTAAATCCGTGTTGTGTGTCGTTGATTTGCTCTTTGCATCAAGGTTATTTTAGAATAGTGGGTTTGCTTTGATAATTTGGGCTTAAATAAAAATAACACTAAACACGTATAAAATCCTCTTCTTGTTCTTTTTGAGCTCCCTTGGGGATTTTGTTAATATAATCCAGCCTTTCCGGAAAAAAAAAAAAAAAAAAAAAAAAAAAAAAAAAAAAAAAAAAAGGTTTTAACTTACTGAACTTAAAATAACAAGGAAGCAAAACACCATGGCACAATTCAGTACTGTAGAGACTCTAGAAGAAATATACGTCGTATAAATATGTGACAATAACTAACGTGCATAGATTTGGATAGATGATATTTACTAGTGTATTTTCATAATACGCTGTATTGAGATCGTATTTGGGGTTTTGGCCATTTTGGTGCGCAAGCACCATTTTTTACGCACCGAACATTAAAGAAAAAAAGATTGATCATCTAAATTACCATAATTAATTTAACCAATGATAATTGGCACGTCATATTTGGTGAGCAAATTGGGTAAATTGCGCACCAAACATTAAATGAGAGTTGATAAGTGGTTGGGGACTATAGTCAAATACATAATAAAAATTTATAAGCAAGCACTAATATTTGCGCACTATAATTAATTTTTTGTGTGAAATGTTGAACTTGTATTATTCTTGTCCGTTGAAAAATAAAATGGTGTGCACGCATCATAATTTGCGCACTACATTAGCCAAATTGGTGAAAGATAATATTTTGGGTAGTAAACTACTAGTGTATTTGAATTGTTTTGGTAATTTTTTTTAATACCTAAAAGTACCCATTAATTAAAAGATTTAAAGCGTACTGTGATTTGTTAAATGGAGCATTTTATTGGCATAAATTTTAAAGTTTTGAGCCTTTTTCTAATAAAAATGACAGAAAACTAGAATAAAAAGATCATTTTCTCATAAAATATTCAATTAACGACTCGACTCATCAACTTCCTTCTTTCCAACAGAAAAAACACAATCCCTTTTAGACTTCCCTACTTAATCATTCGCAGAACTGAAAATTGGTCGCTGAATCAGGGTACGCACCTCATTTTCTTCTATTTTTTTGGGTATGCACCTTTTATGTATTGATTCGCTATAACTTTAAATCAATTTTTTTTACACTACAAGGAGATATGCATGTGTATATCATGTGTTAATTGTAGATCCACCCTTAGGTTGGTGATATGGTTCTTGTGCAAAATATATGGGTCAGTGAAATACTAAAATGGTTCGGGTGCAAAACATGATTTCTATATGACATATTAAAATCTTGATTTTTGGTTAGATTTTGAGTTAACATGAAACAAGATTTTTGAATTTCTTGAATATAGGAGATGGAAGAAGAGGGTATAATAGTCAAGTTACAAATTTTTGAGTATAATTAAATAATTAATAATTAAATTAGTAATTTGGATATATTTGATACTTAACAGTTTATAAATGATGTAGTTGAAATTATGAAATTGAGTTGTACATATATGATATTTTGAAGTTTATGAGGGAATGTATGAAATAATTATAAATTTCATATCTCTTTTTATTTCCATGATTAATTATATATATCTCAAAGTATATTCATTAAATGCATAATGTATAATATTTTTAAAGTATGTTCGGACAAATATAAAAATTTTAAGTATAAAGAAGGTAGACATGAAATTGCCCTAGTTCATTATATAAATTGTGTTTCAATAATTTATAAATCAAATATTTATTGAATTTATGTGCATGTTAATTTACTTTATGTTAATGATAAAAACCAAAATTTGAAAGATAAATTAGGCTTGTACTTAGATATAAATCTTGTATAGTATAAGTGTATGAAATTTTGTGTATCTCGGCGTGATGAGGGGTGGCTCTTTATAACTTCTACGCTCCGTTCTCGAGTTCATTTTTAGAAGGAAAGGAAAGGAAATGATAAGAAACTGAAATTTTATCGTGTTCTTGAGTTTTTCTTAGACAGAAAGAAAAGGAAACACAAAGGAAATGAAAGAAAAATTCTTATCACTTTCCTATATGAATTTTCCGCCCAAATATGGGCGGATTTGGACGGAAACAATTCTACACCCGCACTATTTAGTATATAATGACAAATATAACTTTCAATATTTACTCATATTCAGCTCTTATGATAAAATGAACATATTTAAAAGTGCGTAAATGTAATTATGTCTCTTTTTCTTTCTTTTCTTCTCAACTCGAGAACACAACATTATTTATTTTCCTTTCATTTCATTTCAACTCGAGAACATGAAATATAAAATCAACTTTCTTTCATTTCATTTTCCTTTCGTTTCTCTTCTTTACACATCATTTCTATCCTCACCTAGAAAAACTCGAGAACGCAGCGCTAGAGATGGCCATTATGTAAATCATTTATACTTTAATTTATCGACTTTTTGTTGTTTGAGTTTTTACATGAATCTTGATCACATATTCATACGAGCAACTTGATCCGACGACTTCAACATGCTAGAAAGGGCGTTTTCTTTTTTTGTAATTTGATCAAACTAGTTGTATTCAACTTGTCTTATGAGCTCACATGCCTCCATTTGATGATCGTCGTCACTACTTGCTTAGGTGGCACTTTATTCGTACTCTTCAAGTAGGGTTGTCAAAAAGCTGAACTGAACCTAACCCAACCGAGACTCGAATATGATTAAGCCTATTTGGGTCGGGTTACTCTAGTTAATAATTTTATTCAGGTTAATAATTTTATTTGGGTCGGGTATCGGGCTGAAAATGTTTGACTTTGACCCAGACAAGGTTTTTTTTTTTTTTTTTTTTTTTTTTTTTTTTTTTAAATGGTTTTATAAATTATCGATTTAAAATAGTACAAATTAGGGGTGAGCATGGTCCAAAAACCGGACCGGACCGGCCAAGACCGGACCGGACCGGACCGAAGACCGAGAACCGGAAAAACCATGGACCGAGACCGGACTGAATATGGTCGGTCCGGTCTCGGTCCGGTTCGGTCCGGTCCGGTCTTCGGTCGGTCCGGTCCAATTAAGCATATTTTGGCACGTTTTTTCGGGTTTTTGGTCGGTCCGGACCGGACCGGACCGACCTGACCGAGGACCGGATTAGCCAAAAAGACTAGACCGAGGACCGGACCGAATGTGGTCGGTCCGGTCCGGTCCGGTCGGTTTTGTCGGTCGGTCCGGTCCGTTTGCTCACCCTTAGTACAAATAGGCAATTTTCTTATCATTTAACTCATATTCGGGTGGACATAACCCGAGTGGACCCGACCCAAATTATTCCAAACCCGACTAACCTGAATTCAAATCGAGTCGAGTACGGGTATGTTATTTTTAGACTTGACCCGACTTTTGACCCGACCAACCGAACTCGACCCCTATGTACAAGTAAGCAACATCTCATATATTTTGTTTAACAATCTTAAAAGTCCTTGTTTTGAATGCTACGATTATGACTTCTGTTTCAATATATGGAATGATCAATTTCCAACCATACTTGAGCAGAGTCCAAACTAATCAAATTATTTTCAAAATCATAATGTTGTCAGTATTACTATTTAAGTATTAACTACTGTATTTTTCTTGAACTAATTAAATGGAACGGAGTAATTAATTATGATAGGTCAACCCTTTTGGCGCGCTTGATGATTTAGCATCCTGTAATGGCCATAAATGTGTGATTAGGCGAATAGCATCATTTCACATGATGCATGCAATTTAGCGAAATTGTTTGCAAAACTACTTTAAACATTAAAATATGAGAACCAGCCGGGGGCAATGTCCTCTACGAAAATAGTATTCCTTTGTAACTACTTTAAACATTATATTATGCATGAACGGTATAAATGAATCTTAACACTTTAAAATTTTAGTTTAATATACATGCATATAAAAATTTGATGGTGTTTAATACTTTGTAATGGTGATATTTTATGTACGAAGTTCAGACCATAAGTACAATAACAATTATACTTTAACTATTTTTGTTCAGTGTTTAGTTGTAACTCGTGCTTATATTTTGATATTTATATTCTTGTTAATAATAATTTTAGCTGTATTATATTCGATTTTCAAAGTGTATGAACGGGTTAAATTTATAAAAAAGAATAATATGAGATGCTAAATATTTTTTTAGTATATAAAATATTAAAAAACATGAAAACTATTAAGTTTTATATTAACTTTATATAATATATTTAAAATTCAACAATTAAAGTTTTATATACTTTTTTCTTAAGGTTTTTATTTATTTATATATTTACAGAATCGACATATGTGTTTGCATACATATTTATTTTTCTTGAAAAATTTTAGATAGTTTGACTAAAAAAATTCAATTTTAACTTTAATTATTGGCCAAGGACTCAATTTTGAAGTTGAGTTCTCTTATTTGTCAATAGAAAAATTGATTGTCACATAACATTTTCCCTCATTATCTAAAAGATTACACGTTGAAATGTACCTATATGAAGTTAAATACTTTTCTTGTCTCTAAATAAACTAGTTGTTATATCTCGCACATGCACAAGATTTTTACATTATTTTTCTTGTCTCTAAATAAACTAGTTGTTATATCTCTCACATGCACGAGATTTTTACATTATAAATATTAGAAAAAACTACTACTTTGTATATATTTATATTATCTATTACTTTTAGTTTTCAACTATAAGGTTTAAAATATATTAAGCATGTAAGTTATGTTTCTTTATATCAACTGATCATGTACAATACATTACACAACAAAATACATCGAACCCTCTGGACTTATGCAATCATAAAACTTAAACATAACTTAAATCTCTAGTCTTACACATGTATCACTTAGATTTGTGGTATAAACATTGTAAGATAATTAAAATTCCGTTCTAAAAAAACAAAAAATAAAAAATAAAATAATAACTTGATAGCTAATAATGTAAAACATGTATTACTTGCTAACTTAATTAGCTATATATAGATGTATGTATTAGCTATACTGATATAGATATTCCATTCTCACAACAAAATTCCAATTAATCAAGCTGAATTACAATGTTGTAAGTAGCTCTGGACTTTTACTAACTTGATACTAAACTCTCAAGAAACAAATCGTGAATTTTGTGCAATTTTGTAAAAAGACTTATGCTCATTTTAAGGTTTTAGATGTACAAACTTTCAAATCAAACTTAAATCACATGTAATTTATCAAACAAGTTTCAACAAATAGAAATGTAAAAGAACGTTAGAATGTAAAAAGAGATACAAAAAAGTTTGTATGACTATTGATTAAAAAATAATTAAATGTTCATTGCGATAGTATAAACTATTATTCGCTTAACGAGTTACGGTTTTTGAAATATTATTTTTCTAAAAAAACGAGGTGAAAGTGGGTTTATTTTTTAATTAAAATAAACCCCTTCTTTATTAAGCTTTTTACAATCTTTGACACATTGATTTTTGTACGAATTAATAGGAAATAAAATTTTCTAGATTTTGATCAAATTGCAATACAATTTTTACTTTTAATATCAAATTAGAAAGTTCAATTTTAAAATCCTGTTTTTTTCAATTAAGTTTCGAAATAATCGTTTTCCTTTATAGCATTATTGATGTCAAAACTCTATATTTTAACTAGAAAAAAAAGCTTTCAAAATAAAACATATTATTTTAGAGGCTCAAAGTGTGATTATTATACCTTTTTTAAGCTACATACTTTTTAAAATGGTTAATTTCATATCTTCTCTCATTTTAGTTAGAAACTTTATATATACCCAAACACATATTAAAAATGTTGTAAATTATGTATTAAATACTTGCACTTTAATTATATATGAAATTAATCATGAAAGTAAGTAGGAGAGAGCAACAAAACCGAAAACCCGAACCAAAAACCAAAAAACCATAAAAAACGCTCCAAAAAATCCGAACCAACTCCAAAATCGATGGTGCGGTTTGGTTTTAAAAAAAACCAAAAATTTTGGTTCGGTTTTTGGTTTTATATGAAAACCCACACGAAAAAACCGAAACCGCCCCATACTAATATTTTTATAAAACTAATAAAAAAATATATAGATTTAGTTTTGATACAAGTTATCACCAAATTCCAAAACTAAAAGACACATGTATGGGATATTTGTAACATACGTTTATTTAGCTAACACTGTAATAAATTCGTAAAGTTAGTTTTCTTTATTTCATATATGTTCGCACATATCATCTTTATATAGATGTTATGAAATCTTATTATGTTTGACAAAATATTCAACTTACTTTCTATGATTTCTTGATTTAGCTTGTGGGTGTTCAAAAAATATCTGTATTCGGATATCCGAAAGATTGATCAGAATTTATTAAAAAGTTAGGTTTATGAAATGTCAGTTTTGAAACTCATATAAAAGTTTTTCAAAAAATATAAATATTTGGATATTCGGATATATAAAACCGTTATCTGAAATTTCGGATATTAAATATGGAAAAAAAAATAAAAAAAAAAATTAGCTAAAGTAATGGCTGTAATATAAACCCGTCATCGAAAATTTCGGTTATCCGAAAATCGAAAATTGAACCACAAAAAACCAAAAACCTAAAAAACCAAACCGAATTTTTGGTGCGGGGTTTGGTTTTAAGAAATATAAAACCGAACTTTTGGTTCGGAGTTTGGTTTTAGCCAAAAACCGCCCCATGCTCACCTCTAAAAGTAAGGTGATATATGAAATTAATCATTTCTAAACTATACATTAATTCAAAACGAATGGAGCACAATATTCATCTATTCTCCAATCAACTACTGTAAACCTTAGGTTATCAGCCTCAACTACACCAAACCCACTAGCTATTATCACCCCTTTGACATATGCACACGTCCAATCTGTAGTATCATGTTCCAAAAAGTTTGGTTATTGAATCAGAATCCGAAGTGGTGGACATGACTATGCAGGACTTTCATATAGTTCTCATGATCAAGTCCCTTTTGTGGTTCTTGACCTTAAAAAACTTAGGTTGCTAAATATCGACTCAAGTAAGAAGACTGCATGGGTTGAATTTGGTGCAACTATTGGTGAGTTGTATTATTGAGTTTCACAAAATAATAAAAATCTTGGCTTCCCGGCGGGGATCTGGGGGTTAGAGGGCACTTAAGTGGAGGAGGGTTTGGTACTCTTGTAAGAAAATATGGTTTAGTAGCTAATAATGTTGTGGATGCTAGGATCATTGATGCTAACGGAAAAATACTCGATAGAAAAGCTATAGGGGAAGATTTGTTTTGGGCAATAAGAGGAGGTGGTGGTGGAAGCTTTGGTATTGTGGTAGCTTGAAAGGTGAATCTTGTTAATGTTCCTGATAAAGTTACGGTCTTTAGTGTTTCCAAGACTTTAGAACAAGGTTGTTCGGATCTTTTCAATAAGTGGCAAAGCATAGGGAGTAAACTAAGTAAAGATTTGTTTATTAGAGTTATAATTCTACCTGCTTCAACCGGGGGAGGTAGCAGAACAATTCAAGTTATATTCAACTCGATGTTTCTTGGAACTGTTGATAACCTCCTTAAAACCATGAACAATAGCTTTCCCGAATTGGGTTTTCAAGCAAAAGATTGTAGTGAAATAAGTTGTATTGAATCCATACTCTTTTTCGCAAATTATCCAAGAGGAGACACAAGTGTTCTAAGAGATAGGAAATGTGAGGCTAGAAGATAGTTCAATGCTAAATCATATTACGTGAAAGCACCAATTCCTAAAGAAAGATTACAAAACATACGGAATTGGATGTTGGAGGATGAAAACCCGATCCTTATAATTGAACCACATGGTGGAAGGATGGACGAGATTGGAGAAACGAGTACTCCATATCCACATAGAAAAGGGTATTTGTATAACATGCAATACTTTCAGAACTGGGAAAATAGTGATGGATCAGATAAACATATAAGTTGGATGAGAAGGATGTATACAAATATGACACCATACGTGTCAAAGAATCCAAGATCAACTTATGTGAACTATAGGGATTTAGATTTAGGTGAAAATAAGAATGCAAATAACACAAGTTACTCGGAAGCCGCCATGCAGTGGGGAAACAAGTATTTTGGTAACAATTTCAGGAAGTTGGCATTGGTGAAAGGTGCCATTGATCCACAAAATTTCTTCTATTTTGAGCAAAGCATTCTACCTCTAAAAGCATAAGCAAAGGAAATAGTTAACTTTGGATTACTTAAAATTTCAGCTGAATCACTACAAGAAAAGGGGGTTTTTGGGACGAAACCTTTTGGAACGACCAAAGAATCGTGCCAAATACACGTATTTGGCACTTATGAGATAACCGTGACAAAAAAGTTGGTATTTGGGACGGCTATAAAGAAATTGTTCCAAATACGTATGCGTTTGGAACGTCTTCTAATAATGGTGCCAAATACATGTGTATTTGGAATGGTTTGAGTTACTAGTGCCAAATACTTATGTATTTGGGATGGTTGGTACTGCTGGTGCCAAATAATTATATGTATTTGGAACGCTATCTACTGTTGGTGCCAAATACACATGTATTCGGAATCGTTGGTACGAACGGTGCCAAATTCCCCTATGTATTTGGAACTTTATCTAATGCTTGTGCCAAATACTTATATATTTTGAACGATTTTTATAGGTTGTAAAAAATACAAATTTATTTAGAGCCATTTTTAAAAACTATTTTCAATTCTTTTGTATTTGGAAGATCTTTGAAAAACTAACCCAACTTAAATTTTTTCCTACACTTGTTGACTATTTTCTCCTTTTACTATCTTGGACATCAAATTAAATTTATAATCGATTTTTATTAATTTATTCTAATATTCAATAGCCCTTCCTCATTAACTTTTAATCTCAATAATTTAAGAGTGAGCATCGGTCTGGGACCGGACCGGACTGACAAGACCGAAGAATGAATTAAGGTAAAAACCGGGACCGAGACCGAGACCGAATGTGGTCGGTTCGGTCCAAATAGGCAAGATTTGGCTAGTTCTTTTGATTTTTTGGCCGCTACGAACCGGACCGACCGGACCGAAGACCGAATTAACCAAAAAGCCTAGACCGAGGACCGGACCGAATGTGGTCGGTCCGGTCCGGTCCGGTCAGTTTTGTCGGTCGGTGCGGTCCATCCGGTCCGTTTGCTCACCCCTACTATAATTAATCTATATATCGAATTAATATATATCATAATACTGAAAACGCGTTGCATTCTAATTTTTGGTGAGTTAACTTTGTTGTTTGTTAAATAAACAATATTTTCCTATAAGGTCAAGTTACAAATATTCATATATTATATAAAAAACTGGATAAACAAATGAGTGAAGTTATCTATGTTCAGGTTACGTGGCAGGGCGAGTCTTTAGCTGGACCTGAATCCGATTAAGCCAATTTATATCGGGTTACTCGGGTCAAAAAAAAATTTCGGGTTATTCGGGTCAACCCGAATACTAAATCGGGTCAGGTATCGGGTTGAAAAGATTTGGCTAACTCATGTTCGAGTCGACCCGATTTAAGGATTTTATTTTCTTATTTTTTTTTATATATTTTTATAAATTATGTATGTAAAAATAATTGAATTTGGCCATTTTTTTAATCATTTTACGCATATTCGGGTTGACCCAAACACGGATCCGAACCCGAACCCGACTTTCCCGAGTTCAAATAAGGTCGGATTCGGGTATGTTATTTTAGCATTGACCCGATTTTGACTTGATCCGAGTTGACCCGAACCGGACATTGCCCTGCCCGGTTAACACTCTAATCACAACATAGAGTTTTTTCATTTGAGCAGAGCGGGATTTCTCCCACCCATTTTTTCACTCGGGTTTCTTTTCTTCTTTTCCAAGGTTTTGAAACCCGGGTCGACCAGGCCGGGTTAACCGGTTTGGCCGGTTCCGGCCGAAAAAATGGGTCAAAACAACCCGGGTTTCTAAAACCGGGTTAACCGGTTTGACCCACCGGGTTTTGAGTGACCCGGGTCAACCCGGTTCTCGAAATTCACTTACTAGACCCGCATACACATGAACCCTAGATCACTCTTTACTTATTCCCAGTGGACGGTTTGTGTTCAAATTTTTTTAACAATCGAGTATACAATTTTGCTCTAACATCCATGTAATCATTAATTCGAGGTGTTGATGGGTTAAATTAAAGGGTTGTTTAGTCCGGATTTTAACACCTCCAATACCAATCATTGGTTTATTTTTTTTTCAAGGTTTGCATTTTTATTTATTTATAATTATAAGTTTTAATTGAAATTTTAGTTTGTTTGTAATTAGGGATCTGACTGTAACATAGGGTTTAATTTTGTATTTTATTTAGAAATTAATCAAGTTATGGTGTGCGTATTCTTTAAATTTACAAATGTTAGTCATGTAAATTAGATTATTGTTGGCATTTCATCTCTAATTGCCATTTTTTTATTGATATCAGAGAACATGACATGAGGTATGGAAATATAGTTGACTGGACAGAACATGAAAGCCTTCTTTACCAATTGAGTTTTTGGCATTTTTACTTGAATACTCTATATGTTTATTTCATTATTTGGAAAGTACAACGTAGGAGTTTGCTATTCTGATAATAGAGTATTCTCTTGTATTGGTTATTTGAATTATCATTTGGTTATGCAAGTTCGTAGTTACTTATCCTATGGTATGATTACCATCAGTTGAACTAGGAATTTGAGTTTCAGTATCACAAGTTTGGTATTCTTCTTGATTAGCAAGTTTAGTTTTATGTTTTAAGATGTTAGAAAGTTTAGAACTTTCTTTGAAATTGCACTTGAAGATACAAAAATGTGATTTTGGTGTAATATCTATTGAGATTATCTAGTTAGATTTGTTGTGTTTTGATAATAATGGAAAATTGCAACTACATTTAAGCATACAGGAGGTACTAGTTGAAAAAAAGTAAACTTGTGGTTTTGGAGTTGCATATAGTTCGTTTCATCATGGTTGAATGTCGAATTCGTAGCCTCTTACTCATTTAATGTTACAAGATCTGTGATATCTTGTTTGGTGAATGTTTAAAAGATAAAAATTTGCATAATTTTGCTTGTAATCTCAAGGGAAATTGTCAAAACTGAATTTGGGGCTGTTTTTGAGTCACTTAAGGGTTGTTTCATATGTTTGTATATGGCTGTGATTGGTCACAAGGTTGATAATTCTTATATGGCTGTGATTGGTGATTGGTCACAAGGTTGATAAAATGTGTAAAAGTAGACAGTCATCGAGCGTGCTTATGTTGTTAATTCACCATAGTTTTTAAACACCATCATTTGTTCTTACTTCAGTACATCAAGCTGACAAGCTTCTAGCAGTACCTCATGTATACCTTTTATAGCACTGACATTTTTGTTAAATTCAATCTTTACGCAGATATGTGAACCAAAGCTAAAGCCTCTCTACCTAGTTGCACTATTACAAAGTTTACAAGGGGAGAAGTGCATTGTTTTCACATCGTCGGTCGAGTCAACTCACAGACTGTGCACTTTACTTAAATTTTTCGGTGACTTAGGAATCAAAATCAAGGAATATTCTGGCCATACACATCAAAATGTCAGAAGGTATATGCCAAATTAGTCCTTCTTTTATTATTATTCACTTGCTTTACTCAAAATTCATGTACCTGAAGTTTTATGAGTCTGAAATTTGGTTTTGCAGCAAGACGTTAAGGGCATTTCGGGAAGGTGGAATACAAGTAATTGTTTCTTCTGATGTAATGACTCGTGGAATGGATGTTGAAGGGGTTAGGAATGTTATTAACTATGATAAGCCTCCATACATCAAGACATATATTCATTGTGCTGGCCGTAGCTTCACCTTATTACATGAAGATTTAGATGAGGTATTTATTTTTCTGTTCCTGAAATATAAATTCGACACTTGCCTGGGGTTCTTGCATTCAACTTTTGGATTGATGTTTTTGGGGTGTTGTGCATTTTGAAAGTGATTATGTGATATTTAATAATCAGGATCAGATAGATAACTAGTTTTAATAAAACCAGCAGCATGATTTAGTGTTTCAAAGCGCTTTTGCTGTTTGAAGGTATAATCAAAATATCACTTGTTTGAGTGTTTGACAAATTTTGTTTATCTAATGTTTGATACATAAAGTGGGCAAAAAAAGATAATATTATGATAAATGAAAAGACAGGCATGTGAGATGGCCAATGTCTCTAATATTAAGTACTTTTACTAGATGCTTTTGCAGCTGCGCTGAAAATGATTATTTAGATGATAATAAAAGCAATATCTAATAATCGAACATCAAAAACCAATTATTATGCGGTACATATTCATCCACTCGGATACGTGTTTCAGGTCAAGCAATTCAAGAAGCTCTTGAAGGAAGGTCAAGCAATTCAAGAAGCTCTTGAAGGAAGCCGATATTGATTCTTGTCCTGTTTCTACAGTTCCACTGGATTCAGTAGAGTCCCTTCGTTTGACCTATGATGATGGTAATTTTTCTATGACTATATAGACTACAAGTGTAGAGCTGAATTTTGTAGGTCCGACCTCCGTCAAATGAAAATTGATTGAGTTCAAACATATTTGCTTAGCCATCTTTTTAAGGTACATACCAATCTCTACCTTAGCTTTGTATTATAAATCTATAGGGTGATATTAATAAAAATTTCAACCCATTTAACCTGTGTGACCCAGCTCGCTTTTGAGTTTGAAAATTTTGACCCGTTTAACATGTTTCTAATGTTGGAATATTATATAATGCAGGTTTATGATGAGGACGTTATCCAATGAGCTTTATTCGATCCTGTTAGTAATAAATCATGTTAGTGATTTATATAGAGTTCTACTTATGATTTTGTCATTCTAGAGACCATGTTGGACTATTGTTTTTTACTTTATGCTACTCAAGAGACCATGTTGACTTGATTTTATGGATGATTAATAAAAATTGAGGTTCAATTTGCTTTTAGATTCGATTGAATTATATTTGCGCATATTTGAGATGGTTGATACGGTGGTGTACTAAAACCAGTTTATTAGTAATGATTACGCAAACCATGCCAAATAATTAATTGACGAATGCAAATCGTGCCAAATGATTTTTATAACGAACACAAAAGTGTGCCAAATGTTTTTTTTGGCAAGGCAGATAAAACTGTGCCAAATATGTTTGGCACAAAAAACAGAAACCGTGCCAAATATTTTTGTCACGGTAGACAAAGCCGTCCTAGTTAATTTTGGCACGATAAATAAAAACTGTACCAAATACGCATTTGGCACGGAGATGAATTGGTATCAAATATGCATTTGGAACGAGATATAGAAAGTGTGACGAATACCCATTTTGGAACGAAAGATTGTCAATCGTGCCAAATAACTCACTCATGGCACCCCAAAGTTAAACCGTCCTAAAAACCGTGCCAAATACCATTTAGCACGATTTCAACCCGACCCAAATGTATTTGGCACCCTCATATTTAGGACGGAGTCAAAACCGTGCCAAAGCCGTGCCAAATAGCATTTGGCACGGGTTTTTGAGTATTTGGCACTGTTTTCCACCCTCCTAATTACCAGTTTTTCTTGTAGTGAATATCAAATTGTTAAATGTTTTACCATTACATCAATAAACTTGTTTCTGAAGGTGGATGTGCAATTAAAACATCAATAATATGCAGGGGTGAAGCCACGATTTGTAGTTAAAGGGGGGCCGAAAGTCATTATATAACCCGAAAAAATAAATGTGTAAATAGAATGGTTTCAAACTTTAGTTTATACAGCTAAAGTGATAAACTATCACAAAAACTTGGGAATGCATTACTGAACATAATTTTTTCTAGCATATTTAGTGCATAAAAGTATAATAAACTCAAAATAAGGTCTTTTTTTTATGCCTCCGAGTATATAACTAGGGGAGAGCAAAAAAGCCAAAACTTTCTTTGATTTATTGACTTAGGTTATGGGTGTTCAAAAAATATTCGTATTCGGATATCCGAAAACTTGATAATAATTCATTAAAAATTAAGTTTATATTAAAGGACAGTCTTAGTACTCATATAAAAGTTTTTTAAATATTATAGATATAGATATTCGAATATATAAAACTGTTATCCGAGGTTTCGGATATTCAAATTACAAAAAAAAAAAAAAACAAAAAAAAACAAAAAAAAACTTGATAAAATATTATGTTTAACATAAAATCATCATCGCAAATTTCGGATACCCAAATTTATGATATTACAAGTTTTCACAAGTCTCTTTAATTATTTAGATTAACAACAAAAAAAACATTCTCAAAGATGTCTCATTTCATATTTTCGCTTTATGCCTCAAATAACCACCAGACGACTCTTATACCATCATAATTATATTTACCTTATCACTACGACAAATAGTTAGAATGTTCACGGTTACTTTGCCACGGATTGAAAAGGGTGAGGTTTCAATTTGTCTTTTCCATCAAGCTTATTGTGTATAAAATATTGAGTTAGTTGCATAAATCGTCCCTGAATTTTGGTCAGATTACATGTTTTGTCCCAACCATTTCAAAAGTGCAGAAATCGTCCCTATGGGAAACCTTTGAGCAAATTTTGGTTCCTGGTTTTAACCGGCATTACGTGGATTTCGTTAAAATTTACACGTTAGCCCTTTTGGCTCGCGACAGTTGCAGCGTCCGTCCTTTAACTAACGGCTGTTTATAATTTTTAATTTTCGATTTCTTTAAAGTTTTTTTATTTATATATAATTTTTAATTTTTGATTATAAAAACATACATGTTTTATATACGTTTTTATACTCTTTTATATACGTTTTTATACCTGTTTTTACAACAACGTTCTTATATATTTATTTATACGTTTTTAAATACGCTTTTGTATACGTTTTATGTACATTGTTATATACGTTATTATATACATTTTTATATACGGTTGGTTAGTAATACGAAGGAATTACAAGTTAGGGGACCCAGTAAGATAAGACAACGTGACCCTAGTAACCTTAAAATACCTTGCATGATTAGTCACAACTATTTTTATAATGTATATATAGACGTAAGTTTACCCATGAACGTTATGTCTTTGTTTAATTATAACAGTATTTGTGGGTGAAGATTAATCTATAAGGGCGAGAATATTGTTGGTTGAGACAATGATATGCAAGTATTCGTGGGTAATATGATGTTCACAATGGGCTTTACAATTGTAGACAACATTGAGGATTATGTTGATCCTAGATTATCACAAGTAGTTTTTGGGGCACCTTCTTGTCAAATCACTTACTTAGTGGTAGACGAACGAAATGGGGTTATGACTTTCACCAACGGGATTAATAAGGTCTCATATCAAACACCATATAAGTCTTGGGATTTCAGAGAATTAGATTTTGATGGACAAGATAAATTAAGATCACAACTTGTGCTAAGTGATGATGACGTTAGGAGAGGATGTAAGATTACTTTTGACTTGTCCTATGGATTCTTCAAGGACGTTAGTAAGCATGGTCCAAAATATAGTAGGGAGAGCCTAAAGCTTGAAGACCCAAAATACCTGCACTACGAAAGTAACTCTGATAAAGGAGATTGAGATGACTTTGAGAATGTGACGGAGGATGGAGTCACGTAATAAAGGAATGACTTTGAGTATAGCCACAAGACTCGTTAATAAATAAAATCTCTTCTTGGGAGGCAACCCAAGCTTTTTATTTATTTGTTTGTTTGTTTGCTTTATTTTGTTTTTGTTTGATTTCATATATATACTTTATCTCCTTTTGTTCATTGTTCATGTATAATAAAAATTGTGAAAATGCTTTACTTTGTCTTTAACATTGTCTTAATTACATATAAAGGTATTTTGCAAAATGATAATTGTAGGGAAGATAATATTCATTTTGAGAACAAATTGAGCATGAACAATAACAATTAGATATTAGCATATATGCATTTGTGTTTGTTAGAGTCAAATGCTTGTATCAAGTTACAATGAATACTTTTCAGGATTTCCAGGTTATAAAACTGAAATTTTTCCAGAAACAAAATATAAAGAATTTTGTTAGGTTACTCCTGACGGCGTCAGGAATTATAACCTGGCGACGTCAGGTGTTATACCTGTAAAATATTCCAGGTTTTGTTTTTCTGCTGGAAATCGTATAATTTCGTAAAATCTTTAATTTTCATACTCCAGGAACTTGTAGACATTTATTTTGCAAGAATTATATCTTACATTAGTTTCTAGGATTTGCTTTTATATAGAATTTACCGCCGATTTTATGCGAGGTTTTTGTGTTTGTTTTCTTAGTTGTTTACGGGTTATATTGGACAAGAAGATGATTTATATTTCTTGAATGAAGCTTTCATGTTCATTTTCTTGGAGGAAGATTTAACCATGTCACCACATCGTCCATACCGAGCGAATCAGGGGAGTATTAGTTTCTTTCGTTTCTTTTTTATCTTTACTTTATTACTTATTTAGGAACATTGGGGACAATGTTCGGTTTAAATGTAGGGAGGGTAAATTGGTATAGCTTAGAAACTATAACTCCACTTGATATTTTTTCTTTAATAGTAAATGTGTAATAAAACCAAGAGAAATATTTGTATAAGGTAATTTTGGCACAAAATTTAAATTTTTTTGCAACATATAGGAATGAAACTTTAGTTTTAATAAGCGTCTCATAGATAGGAATTATATGACTAGTACAAAAATTCTACCACTCAAAATTTTCCACCCCAAAATGTGAGGTTCGCCTTTAGATTATTAGGAAAAAGCATTCATCTTTGATGCTTATGAATGTACCGGTAGTACTTAGATTCTAGAACTTGCGTTTGAGATGCATCCCCAGACCGCTAGTGAGACTACATTCGTGTAGTTAGGATTTACTATATGATAAGAGGCATTAGGATAACCCTTATTTTATACCAGTATTATAATTACATTGACTTTCTTGGTCAAGTAATTTTCCCACACCCTTGCGATATACTCATTTTTAGTACACGATACCCCTAGTACACCCCTCAGAGCATATCTTTTTCATTTCTAACTTTAAGCATTTTACTTAAAGGAAGAATTCGTTCCAATCCACCCCCAAATGTACACCCAAATCCCCTTAGCCTATCTTGAATGCACTCATCTTTAGTTCCTTATTGTTACATGTTTAAACCCTTAGTTAATTGTCTAATTGATTACATGGTTGCTAAGTTGAGTCATATCTTGTACATACAGTTTTGGGATGATTGGGACTCATGAGTAAAAGCACTAGTCTTTACAAAGTGAAAGGGGAAATCATAAGCCTTATAAACTATAACGGTTTTAAAGTATTCTAAGTGTTTTAATTTTCTTGATTCGGGTCATTATAATAGTTATGTATAAAGTATGTAAAAGTTCAAGTATAGGGAGGAAACGAGCTCCTTTTGATGTATTATTTTGGATGGTAGAGTAAAAGTATATGCAGAAAAAAATTAATAAATAAATGCTACTATCCATTTCATTTATGTTTAAAATCAAATAGTGTCTTGAAAAATACAAAAAGAGTTAGTAGTTAGTATAGGTTGAGTCGAGTATTGGCTTAGCAACGCCTCATTATACATGTAATTGACTAAGACAATTGACTTGTCACCAGTAAATTATCCCTTTATCTAACAAAATGTGTTTTCCATACCCTTACACCTAATGTTATAACCCTTTAAAAGACTTCTTTGATAGTGTATCCTAGGTGCTTACGTCAGTGTTTCAACCCGTCTTCCGTTTTTCTCCTCGTGAAACCTTCGAGTAGTCCGAATGGCAAAACTCCGAACGACAAAACCCCATAAAAAAACATTCACCTGTGAAATTGCATGATGTAAAAGACACACAAGAGAGAGATGTACAAGTTCTAAGGCAGAAAGTACAAGTAATAAAGCATGAAGATAAATGTAGTGCTAACATGCCTGTTAGAAGTTTACATAACAATCCCATATTTGCTAGTATTGTGGAAGAAGAAACAAATCTAGAGACCAAAAGGGTGGACCCCACAAGTTATTTTAATGACAGCAGTGAAACAAGTTGTGAGACAACAGTAGTTAGTAGGGCCAAAAATTTCAGATTCTTTAGTACAAAAAATCAGCACAAAGTCGAGCTCATTAGATTCTAATGGAGAACAAGAAGAAACAAGTCGTCAACTCATTAAAAACCCTACAGATGTTATTACAGAAAAAGAGATAAAAGATAATTTTGTGGAGTCTTTAAGCGAGCTAGGTGAACTTCTAGATGAAGAAAACATATTGACTCATATGGTTATCTGCGAGGTTGATACAGTACAGCCTAAAATTGTTGACGTCAAACCAGTCAAACCCAATGACCAAGAACCGGACTTGAAGCAAACATAAAAAGTTGAACCCGTTAACTTCATAAATGAATTGTGGTTGTTGCATAAGAAAATCGTGGTTTTGACACCCACTCAAAAACCAATGAGCAGACTGTCGAGGTGAGAATCTTATTCACAGAATCAACGCGTTAAGTTATAATGGAAGGAAAAGAAAACCACTTATAACCGCAAAAATGAATCGTGGTTGTTGAGAGTAGAGGGTGGTGGTGATGGTTGTGTGGTGGTAGAGGGTGGCGGTGCTGTCGTGTGGTGGTAGAGGGCGGTGGTGATGGAGGTAGTGGAGGGGCATTAATTGCAAATGCAAAAAAAGTAATTGTGGGATGAAGATGAGGGTAAAATAGCCATTTCACACGCCACTAACGTGAAAAAATTAACGAGCGTTAGTCCAAAAACTGAATTTGCAGCTACAGCTACAGTAACGCGGCAAAGATATAACTTACAGAAAATTGAAAGTTTATGGACAATATTTGCAGTTTTTTTATGACATTTTTTGCAATTTTTGAAAAGTTTAAGGACATTTTTTGCATTTTACTCTAAAATATAAACTCCTTCGGAAGATGATAGATGGTTGTTATAACTATATTTGTTAGATGTGTCTCATTGCTTTGTATAAACATATCATGTATATGCTCCATAATTAATTTTTTTTCACAAGAAGACTTTACTTAGCTTGTACATACATCATCTATTAAGAGGTGAAATCACTTATATAGATCTTATAGGGTCCGCTTGGTTTAAAGTGGGGAATAGAAAGGGAAAGGGAAAGGGAATGCAAAGGAATGAGTGAAGTGGGTAATCAATACCTTACCCCCACCCCCCAATTTACTCTATAATGGTTGATTGCCCACTACGGGGTAATCAATACCTTTGCACTCCCTAACCAAACACCATATATTGAGTGATGTGGGGATTTTTAAATATTTTACCTATTCCCCACCTCTTAACCCCTCACCAAGCACCCCCTTAGTAGTGCCTAAACACGTGCAGTGTAACACGCGCTTTTAATGACCCAAAGTCTTCTGATGGGGGGATGCTTATAATTTGAAAATAAATTCTCATTGTTTTCGTGTCTTGTTTGCTTGCATATCAAGTGGGATCTATATTGCCAAGAGCACAATGGATGTCAACGATATTTAAGGTCCATATATTGAGTGATGTGGGGCTTTTTAAATATCTTACCCATTCCTCACCCCTTAACCCCTCACCAAGCACCCCCTTAGTAGTGCCTAAACACTTAAGAGTGCAGTGTTACACGCGCTTTTAATGACCCAAAGTCTTCTGATGGGGATGCTTGTAATTTGAAAATAAATTCTCATTGTTTTCGTGTCTTGTTTGCTTGCATATCAAGTGGGATCTATATTGTCAAGAGCACAATGGATGTCAACGATATTTAAGGTCCAAATAGGTTGAGGTCCCTTCAACTTTATTTTGGATAAACGGACATATCAATATCTAGTTCTGTCTT
This sequence comes from Artemisia argyi, assembly GCA_030686995.1. NCBI lineage: Eukaryota > Viridiplantae > Streptophyta > Magnoliopsida > Asterales > Asteraceae > Artemisia > Artemisia argyi. The sequence goes on from CM060687.1 coordinate 64,358,797, forward strand.
TTGCTAAAGAAAATATCTAACTCGGTTGACCACTTAGCTCCCCATTCACAAATGGGTGCAAGAATAGGCCACGCAGATATGATTTTAGAGAAATTTGCATTTCTGTGAAAAAGATATCACTTATTTTCAACTTAATTTGTTTATGGACACATTGTTAAAATTAGGATTTCTTTTTTAAAATATCGATCAAGATTATAGGTGGTAATTTGTGCCTAATATCAAAAATTGGCTATTTGGGTAAAATTTGTAAAAGATTTTGGCACAACAGCTCACTATTTTTCTATTTTTTTTCTTTTTTTTATTTATTTTTTTATTATTTTGAAATAGACATATATTGTTCATTTAAAGGTTAAATGAGCATAAACGGACACATATTTTCTCTCAAATGGAGAATATTACAATTGTTTTTGAAGAAAAACATTTAAATATAATAGGTTTAATTTTTTAAATATAAATGAGGTGTCAAGTTTGAGGAATTTATTTCGTTGTTTTGGGTCATTTAAACGATTCGTATAACATGCGCCCGTTTGGCCGGCGCCCGTTTAAACCATGCCCATTTAGCCCGTAGCCCGTTTGAACCGTGCCCATGCTCGCCCGACCCGCCAGTTTTGCCACCGCTAATCAAGATTATCTTTATCGCATTCAATTTCACTTAATCGCTGTCTTTATTGTTTTAGCACAGAGTGCAACTTACTCTACACCTACTTATAATTTACCATACTACTATTCTTTTTAGCTGTGATATCTCAAAAAAGTTAATTGCGATAGTTTGCGAAGGTAACATGATTCATCTAGTGAAAATTGGACGTGCCTTTGGATATTAAAAGTAAGTCTTAACTACATGTTCGGAATAAAATCCAAGTCTGCTGATAAATCTATGTTGTTGTGACAATTAACCTATGATAAATCTATGTCGTTGTACAAGCTATGTAAACGTAACGAGTATGATATTGAAATTCGTATTGACAATCGTAATTAGATCATAAATATATATTAAATGTCATTTTCATATTAAATTGAATTATACAACTAACACTTCGAGAGAAAAATAAAAAAAATATCCAAGATTCATAGATCGACTTCGTCGACTTTGGTGTTGTGCTTCACTGACTTCGGTGTGGCCTACTGTTTTAGTGTTATCTCATGTTTCTCATGTTGGGCTTCATTGACGTCGGTTTCAATGAAGGTTTTTGTGAATATTTGGTCTTTATCTCTTCCTAGCCAAGTAAGAGAGCAAACACCATGCTACTAACCTAAGCATAAAACGTACTTCATATATTTTTCAGAAAAAGTCATGCATCTGTAAGATGCAAAAGAACTGCTGTCAAATATTAATCTATATATATAAAATTAGCACCACAATTTCTATTCCCTACGAGAGTCTAACATTTTCGAGCATGGGGGTGGAGTTAATTTTGAACAGTTTGGTACTAAATATGATCAACTCATATATTCCTCCACTTAGAGGTCTAGAAGAACATATATATACATAAATGTGATATATGTATCAGATGACGAACCTCATATCACATATCTACAAATTGGTTCAATGAAAGTAATTCCATTCACAACAGAACAACATCCAATTTCGATAAGAGCTCATAACATTGTCCCTAAAACCGGATGTTGTCATTGAACTGTGTTGTTGACCTTTGTGTGCTAGAACGTAAACTTCCTCACAAAAGAGGTAATTACATATAAAAAACTAACATTCCATACAAATTTTACATGAGATCTAAAAGCTATTTTAGCAACATAATGAACCATTAAATTACATTACGTATAATCCATGAAAAAGATTCAAATATATATGTTACTAGCTAAAAGACCCGTGAAATTCACGGGTATTTTAAAAGGGTTTTGTTAACCACAACCCATGAAGTTGTGTTTAAACATACCATAATTAAAAATTTTACATTAAAAGAACTAGTATATTCTATAATTATACATATTTTTTCATTTTAAACATGGAATGTGATATCAAACTTGGAAGGTTTAGTGTTCATTTAATGCATAATTTTTAATTAAGGTATGTTTAAACACAACCCCATAGGTTGTGGTTAACAAAACCCATTTTAAAAACATGTAACAAAAAAATACATAAATAATGTTGATATGTTATGCAATAAAATGAAAGAACAATACAAATGAGTATGTCGGGTGGAAAATGGGCAAGTTTTTAATGAAATATAGGAACATTAGTACATTACAACAAAGTGACTAATAATGCAAAAAGAATATAAAATAATAAAAATATATGGTCCATTTTGATTTGTTGTTGAACACAAAAACTTATGGATGAATTTGTCGATAACCCTTCTTTCTTTTACACAATTTGGCAACCAATGTTACACCTACCTTCGTATTCTTGTATAACAACTAAAGTTCTAACAATAATAAGGATATCAACCTAAAATTTATTGGATATCAACCTAAAATGGGTATGATTTGAAACACGATATGCTGTTAGACATCCATAATAAGTGAAGGAATATGAGAACAATAAAGCAAAATCCAAAAAAATATATAAGAGAGGCATCATTTACTTAAGAAAGAGACCCTTTATTTATTAATCTACCTTTACTCTTTATTCCTTCTATTACTATGTTTTTTCATATATTTTCCTTCAGTAACTGCATATAAGCTGAAAACCTACATTAACTAATGATATATACTAAAGAAACGAAAGCTCGAAAAGCGTGGTATCATTCCAATCGAAGAGTCAACACAAATACAAAATGAATTAGGATATGATTTTAATTCACCAAGAGTAACCAAGAAACATAGATCCAAAAATATCTGTATGCCACATAGTGAGCATAGAACAAATGTCTTAAAAGAAACTTAAAGGAATATATATTACAGTTGCAAGGCGGTTAAACCATGTCAACTTACTCGAACAAAACTAAACGACACAAAAGTAGTTCAAAAATGTAGAATCAAGCATAGAGAAAGAAACATAAAAGGGTGAGTTATATACACGGGGGTAATAGGGGGGGTGCATGGAAGGGTTGTGCTGCCGTCGCCTGTACTGTCTGCTTTAATGCTTGTACGGTTGACTAAAAATAGGCGGGACCCCCCATGTAGAGAGGGTTTCCCTAACAGCCCCCAACATAAAAGATAACTTAAGTGGTTCAATCCTTTTCGATCTTCGAGTCAAGCAACTTCTTCTTGGCGTTAGATTCTTAATCCAATCATCACAACGTATTTGCCACCATGTTTCCTAGCTAAACATATTTAGAACAGACTCGTTGAAGTATATTTTATACGCTTTGGAAGTGTTCCGTTGTCATCAGTAATAGTAACCGAAGCCAGAGCATAACAAAAAGACAATATATTATTGATATTCAAAAAAGATAAACTTCATTAAATCATATTTGTAGCATACGAATTTTGGGATACATGTAAATTAACTATTACCACTGTTGAGACAGGTTTCTTTCACATTGGAAGAACTTGGTTCAAGCTGTTCCAAATTTAAATACGTAATAAGATTTTCTTTTATGTAGTCAGGCTTGGTTTAAGCCGATGCTACCGGCTCCTATTTCATATAAATGTTGGTTTTAATGTAGTTGCTTGTACTTCTCTTTTTTGTCGAGATCAACATTTTTGATTAAGGATCCCATTAGACTTACTCGCCCTTGACATAAGTCAATCATTACTGGTAGGGTTGGGACAGTTGTCCCAGTGAAGAAAAAAAAAAGAAAAATAAAGATAGAGAGCCATACTCAAATTTGTATTGATCTATACTTAAACTGTATTTACAAAATTACTTCACCGAATCAAAAATTACAAAATTACTCAAAATACCTTTGTTGCGCTGCTTAGGTTTTCACCTTCATTTTGAAACCTGTTTCAGCAACATCAGCTTGTGTGAGGTTAACCTACAATGAAACATAAAATAAATATAGACCATAAACAATAAAAATACAAACTACTTGGAAAAGTATTCCATTAATTTGCTATCTAAAAATAGACAGTAAATCACCAATTACACTATAGAGAAATGCAACTTTTTCAGACGCTTCTGCTCTGTTTTTGAACTTGATGTGTCAACTTCATATTTAATAGATATTAAATTGAGTTGACATATTGTATCAACTTTATTTTTAGTGTATCTATATTCAATATACTTAGTTTGGCAGATGAATTATGCTGTAAGGATGTACGTTGCAGTTTATAGACGCACAAAAATGAAAAAAAAAATGGATTAGTGTATTTTAAGCAATGATATGTAATTATACGCATTGTAAAAATCTTTATTTTAAGTATCAACCAAGGTATTTGCTAAGTAAATTTGTAATTATTTATAGATTATCAAGTTAATTAAAATTAATTATTGCGGTATCATATTAGTGGCATTCCAAAAATCATTCCAAAAGTATTCTTAAAAGGGTTTTGGATTAAATGAACTAATATATTTCATAATTATATACATTTATTCATTTTTAACATGAAATATGATGATAAACATGCTATGTTTAGTGCTTATTGATTGTTGATTTTTTAACTAAGAAATGATCAATCACAACCCATAGGTGGTTGTTAACAAAACCCTTCTTAATATAGCAATTTTAATTTAGAATTCGTGAGAAGTTACAATCGACTTTCCAAACGTTCTACACGTTTTGACTTATAAAAATCAAAACTATTTCAAGATAATGTATTAAATGGCAACTTAATGGCTTTCGTTGTAATGGCGTATAAAGAAATAATATATACTGGAAATTACAGTTAATATGTAAGAATATATGATAAATTTGAATATTGAAGTTGAATATTTCTAACTTTGCAGAAAAATAAATTGTCTAAAACAGGATAATATAGATAAGGATTTTTGAAGTATATGATACCTATAGTCCAAACCTCCGTTGAGAGTAGCAAGACCAACTCTTTTCACAACTCCTAACCAACTTCAGTTGTTGACTGTTTGAGTAATTTATCGTAGTCTCCTGACCGAAAGTCCTGAGAGTTCTTCGGACCTGGAGACACAAGGAAAGAACGCGTTAGCCTCGCCCTGGGGTTTGTCCCAGGACCCAGCTCAGGCGTGAGAGTAAGTATAGAGTATTAATGAAAGTATGTGTGTGTAAGTGCAGTAAATGCTGTCTATTATGAGAGTAAATGCGAAGTATTTATACTACTTTGGACATGTACCTTTCTACTGTTGCGATACTGTTCGTAGTACTAGTAGGTGACTATTCCTGACATATAGGGGTGGCGCACCCTTGACAAGCAGTGTCAGTCATAGGGAACACGTGTCATCTAATGGCCGTCCGGAACTTACTGGTCCGTCCGGGGTGATGTGTCCGGATCTTATTGGTCCGTCCGGTCATATACACAAACATGTCCCCCCCCCCCAGTATCATGTTACGGTTTCGAGAAATTGTGACGTGATATTTCGTCTGTCCGGCAAACATGCGTCTGCCCGTTCTTGTATTATCGTTATTCTGCTAAGGCTGGGTTGTTATTGTTGGGCCACGGGTCCATGGGCCCAGGCCCATTACCTGAGGTGAACCGTTTTTGTACCGGGAAACGTGAGATATAGACACGTATACAAGAGTGGGGGCGTGGATGGCCTTGATTGGTCCACGGGCGGATCTGACGTGAAGCGACGTTTTACTGTTCCTCACACCTCCCCTATATAATGTTTGCGCTCCCCATTTTTCTTTTTACTGTTTTTACTTTCTTCCCACAGTTGCCATTCAGTCTCTTCGTCTTCCTATCAGGTGCGTTTTCCGACTCTTCCCTTCTTTTCTCCTTGTACGAGAGTTGCCTTGTCCCCCCGTTCTTAAATTATGGCTTCCGGCTCGCAAGAAAACATCGCATCAGCATCAGGAAGGACTGATAATGTTGCCTCGGCATCTGGAGCGGCGGATGTTATTCCGAAGTTTGATATGCACATCTATCCCTCCGTTATGTCGGAGGGAGACGTGAGGGAGGCTGCCCGGATGTATGGGATTCCGGCAGATTTACATCCTCGTCTACCACCTCCCGGTCTGACTATGGATCGGTTGCCGCGGAACGCCATCGGGATTTACGAGGCGTATCTGGAGTTCTCGGGGGTTAGGGTTCCGTTTTCTACATTTCTTCTTCAAGTTCTTAACCATTTCCGGGTACATTTGTCTCAGCTAGTTCCGATCGGTTTGTCGAAGGTTATATTATTCGAGGTGTACTGTAGGAGTTTGAACTTTGCTCTGTACGTGACTCTGTTCCGCCTCTTCTATATGTTGCAAAAGCAAGGACATTGGTTCTCCTTCGCTCGTCGTACCGGTAAAAATGGCCAGCCCCGGATTTTTAACGAGACGTGTTCGAGCATGAAGCATTGGAAGGACAGGTTTTTCCTTATTGATCGTAGGGCGATTCCTCAATCCATGCCTTGGAGACATCCGGACTCCAGTGTTTCCGAGCTGCCACCGTTTGGAGGTTATCAGCCGGAGCATGTGGAAGCCTTGACAGCCGCTGTCGTAGATATACAGGCAATTCACCCGGCCCTACTTTTTGAAGCTGGTTTGACCAAAATCTGGAAGTATCCCGATCACCGGCCGATTTTTAAGGACGGGGAGGGGAACGGTAACTTTCTTTGTTGTTGGCCTAGCGTCCTGACTGCTTGTATTTGTTATATAGCGTACTTATCTCTTTTTATATATATATATATATATATATATATATATGCAGTTGTGCCAATGTCTCGTTTCCTCAGATTCCCCAATACCTCGGTCTCTCGTGTCGGCAAGGGTCCGGCGTTGGTCGATGGGCCTGCCGTCGAAACGCACGTGACCGATCCTCTGGACCCCAAAGACCCGATTCCTAACAAAACGGGGCGCCAGAAGGTCGTGGAGAGACCCGACCAGCGGGTGCTAGATTCCCGGGCTGCGAAGGAGAAAAAGAAGCAAGTTGTGAGCAGGAAACGTCCTTCCGTCCATCCCTCTCATTGTCCAAACAAAAGGGGTCATACTTCAAGTGTCGTGGTATCGGAGGACGGAGGATCCTCCGATGGTGATCGCACCCGTTCCCCTTCTCCAATCAGTATCAGTCATCCAGAGGATGAGAATGTGGATCATGCTGAGGATGTAGAAGATGTGGAGGTGGCCGAGAATGCTGAGAATGCGGAGATTGCTGAGAACGTGGAGATTCCGGTTGTTGAGAATGTTGCCTCGGAGAATGTAGACGGTAATCTGGAGGGAGATGGTATTGGTCTTGACATGTTTACCACCAATCCGGGTGAAGATTTGGGAGGCCCAAATGTTTCGGATCTTGCTCACGGAGGTATGTTATCTGATTGTTCTCATTGCTGCTTTTCACCGGGGGGTAACGTTTTGTTTTCCTTTGTTTTGCAGGTACTCATACCTCCACCTCTGGTGACGTTGCTCGGCAGGCGTTTCCCCGTAGGGGTTCCAGGGGTAAGTTCGGGTGCTTCTATTTATATAATTTCTTTCTTTCGTCTTTATCTGAACTAACCCCCTTTTTTTTATATATATAGAGAGGGATGATTCTTCCGCACCCTTCGTTCCCGGATGGAAGCTGACCGCTGGATCCAGCGTGAATGATGCGGAGGTTTGCAGGGATTTGATGGTGCATCTTGCCCCTCCCGCAGTCCAGGCGGAGCAGGGGACCTTGACTGACTATCAAGCTACCCAGCGTGCTTGGTTTGAGTTGGCACGTGGGAGCTTGGCTCAAGCTGATGTTCTTCAACGCTTCGAGAGGATGAGTTATCACTACGCCCAATTGTATCAAGCTCACGAGGGTTGTGGTAGCTCGGACGATCGCATCAGGGAGCTTGAGACCGAACTTTCGGGGCAACATCATTCAGTCGAGGTTCTGACCAAGGCTAACCAGGAACTCCGACAGCAAGTCCAGGATTATGCTAGCCGGGAGGAGGGTTTGTCGAATCAATTGTCGACCGTCGAGGCCGAGAGGGACGGTTTGTTGGGAAAGAACGGGGAGCAGGCTGGAAGGATCAAAGCTCTGGAGAATGTGTTGTCTGTGAAGACTACTGCTCTTGAGGCGGCGGAAGCAAAAGCCGCCGAGCTGAGCCGGACTATAGAGAGGATGACTGTGGAGTCAAGCCAGGCAGAGATATTGAGGCATAATTATGTCCGGCAGCTTGTTCCCTTGGTAGTCAAGAGGCTTCAGGAGAGCGACGAGTATCAGATGGCTTGGGGGGATGTCTTCAATGCAGCCATAGATGCTGGCTGGTTGCAAGGGGTTAAGGTCGGTCGGGAGACCGAACAGATTGAAGAGATTGTGAATTCCGCATCTGGTTTTGACATGTCCGGAGCTCTCAACTTTCGGACAGCCTATGATGCCATGTTCTCCAAGCAGTTCCCTTATGTGGAAAAGATAGTCGCATCCCATCGTCTTCCCCTGGCAGATCTTATGAACATCTTTCCGGAAGGAGAAGGAGTCACCCCCGGTGTTAGCAGTTCCGGGGCGGCTGGTCATGATCAAGAGCAGGAGCACTAGACTCTTCTGTTGTTCTTTTGTTTTTTGATTAGATCATGTAATATTTAAACAATTTACTTTATCTTGTACACTCGGGTGATCCTCCTTTTGGATGAATTTATATATTTTGCCGACGGCTCCTCCGTTTGGATAAGTCATGATTTGTATTTTGCTTATCAATTTTCTTCTTATATTTTTGTGTATGCTTCAGCAGTGTTGCCTTCGTATGTGTCTAGGTAGTTAGACCTTTCAGGTTGATGACTACCTTAGATGACCCGGAACCGTTGGGTTGTAGATGTTACCCTTAGGTGACTTGCACCGTTGGGTTGTAGATGTTACCCCTGGGTGACTTGCACCGTTGGGTTGTAGACGTTACCCCTGGGTGACTTGCACCGTTGAGTTGTAGAGGTTACCCCTGGGTGACTTGCACCGTTGGGTTGTAGACGTTACCCCTGGGTGACTTGCACCGTTGGGTTGTAGATGTTACCCCTGGGTGACTTGCACCGTTGGGTTGTAGATGTTACCCCTGCGTTGGGTTGTAGACGTTACCCCTGGGTGACTTGCACCGTTGGGTTGTAGATGTTACCCCTGGGTGACTTGCACCGTTGGGTTGTAGATGTTACCCCTGGGTGACTTGCACCGTTGGGTTGTAGACGTTACCCCTGGGTGACTTGCACCGTTGGGTTATAGACGTTACCCCTGGGTGACTTGCACCGTTGGGTTGTAGATGTTACCCCTGGGTGACTTGCACCGTTGGGTTGTAGACGTTACCCCTGGGTGACTTGCACCGTTCGGTTGTAGACGTTACCCCTGGGTGACTTGCACCGTTGGGTTATAGACGTTACCCCTGGGTGACTTGCACCGTTGGGTTGTAGACGTTACCCCTGGGTGACTTGCACCGTTGGGTTCTAGATGTTACCCCTGGGTGACTTGCACCGTTGGGTTGTAGATGTTACCCCTGGGTGACTTAGATGTTACCCCTGGGTGACTTGCACCGTTGGGTTGTAGACGTTACCCCTGGGTGACTTGCACCGTTGGGTTGTAGATGTTACCCCTGGGTGACTTGCACCGTTGGGTTATAGATGTTACCCCTGGGTGACTTGCACCGTTGGGTTGTAGACGTTACCCCTGGGTGACTTGCACCGTTGGGTTGTAGATGTTACCCCTGGGTGACTTGCACCGTTGGGTTATAGATGTGTTGGTCGACCGGAGGTAGCTAAACTCCGCTCAATTTATATAAGTTCCTGCATTCTTGTAGCGGAAAATTACCTTCCCCAGTTTGGGGCAAGGTCATTAGTTTCATTAGCGACAAATTTATCAGGAGTTACATTCAGAATTCAAAACAGAATACAAACTATAAATAACACTTCCGGAGGTTGATAGCATGCCACTTCCGGGGAACTTCCTGATCGTCCATCGTGTATAACTTATAAGATCCATTCTGATATGCTTCAGTCACCCGATAAGGTCCCTCCCACTTTGGGCCCAGCTTGCCTTGATCCTCAGTACGGCTAGCCTCGTTTCTGCGATAGACGTAATCTCCGGGACGGAAGGTTACCGGTCGAACTCGTTTGTTATAGTATTTTTCAATCTTGTTTTTATACTTGGCTTCTCGGACTGCTGCTTCCTCTCTCCTTTCTTGCAATAGGTCCAAATTCAAACGGACCTCTTCCTCGTTCATCCCTTCTCTTATCATCAATGTCCGATGCGTTGGCATTCCTATTTCAGCGGGTATGACTGCCTCGCTGCCATACGTCAGACTGAATGGTGTTTCCCCATTACTCATCTTGAGAGTCGTCCGGTGTGCCCAAAGGACGTTGGGTAACTCGTCCACCCACCCGGCCTTTTCTCTACCCAATCTCGTCTTTATACCGTTCATTAAGCTTCTGTTAGCGGCCTCCACCAACCCGTTTGCCTGTGCGTGAGCCACCGCCGTGTTGATCTGTTGTATGTGTAGTTGTTCGCACCACCTTTTGAACGGGTCGTTAACGAATTGAGTGCCGTTGTCGGTGACTATTATCCGCGGAAGGCCAAATCTACATACGATGTTTTCCCATGTGAACTTTTTGACTTCCTTCCCTGTTATGCGGACTAGCGGTTTGGCCTCGATCCACTTAGTGAAGTAGTCGATAGCCACTATCACGTACTTAGCCTTCCCCGCCGACTGGGGTAATGGGCCCAGAATGTCCATTCCCCACTGGTAAAAGGGCCATGGTGCCATTATGGATGTCATCGGTGTTTTGGGGAGCCTGGGGACCCTGGAGTGAATTTGGCATGAGTCGCACCTCCGGATTTCATCTCTAGCGTCCCGGTGCATGGACGGCCAGTAATACCCTTGCCTCATGGCCTTTGCCACAACCATTCGAGGTTCGGAGTGCATTCCGCACGATCCCATGTGTATTTCTCTGATTACATAATTGGCTTGTAATGGACCTACACATCTCAGCATGGGTACCAAGTACGACCTTCTGAATAAGACTCCTCCTTCAATCACATACTGATTTATTTTCATTCTCAGTGCTCGTGCTTCGTTTTTGTCCTCCGGGCAGATTCCTTCGGTCAAACATTTGACAATTGGTGTCATCCAATTATCCCCTTCTTCTTCTACCACCGTATTCACCTCCCTTTTTCCTATGGACCTCTCCGTTAACACTTCAACCAAAACCTCCTTCGTGAGGTGATCAAATGCCACCGTTGCCAACTTACTTAGTACATCGGCTTTCTGGTTTTTTGCGCGGGGAATGTTACTTATGGAGAATCTATCAAAACCGGATATCAGCTCCTTCGTCTTGGCCAAGTATTTGACCATATTGGTGTTGACGGCCACATAGTCACCGTTTATTTGGTTTGCTACCAACTTCGAGTCAACGTACACTCGCACGTTCCGGACGCCCATGTCCGTTGCTATCCTTAATCCGGCCAACAGAGCTTCGTATTCTGCTTCATTATTGGTGGTGCCTTCGAAGTCCAGGCGGAGCGCATAGGTATACTCCGTCTTTGTGGGGCTGATCAGGACCAATCCGGCACCGGCTCCTTTTTGGTTTGAGGCTCCGTCTGTAAACAACGTCCACCTATCCGTCTCATCTTTGCTTACTCTCTTCGCCGGTTGTTGGAAATACGAGGGAGAACTATTTCCGATGGGTGCTTCGGATAAGAAATCGGCGAGAACCTGTCCTTTAATGGCATTCCGCGGAATGTAGTCGATATTGTACGCACCTAGCTCCACCGAATACTTTGCAAGCTTTCCGGACGCCTGTGCCTTACCGAGGATTTGCTTAATAGGTTGATCGGTGATGACCCTGATTGGGTGAGCTTCGAAGTATCTACGTAATCTTCTGGATGCATGCAACAAGGATAGCACTAGCTTTTCCAACGGGGCATAATTCCTCTCTGCTTCGTTCAGTGTTCTGCTGACATAATGGACCGGCCTTTGTTTTCCCTGTCTCTCCGTCACCAGTACGGTGCTAACGGCTTCATCGGAAACTGCGATGTATACATATAAAGTTTCCTTGGCGACCGGCGTGGTCAAAGACGGAAGATCTTCGATGAGTTTTTTCATTTTCTGGAAGGCGTCCTCCGCTGCCTCCGTCCACCTATACTCATCCTTATTCTCCTTGGTGATATTTTTCAACGTATCAAAAAATGGTAAAGATCGTTCGGCTGATCGGGAGAGGAAACGATTTAGTGCCGCCAACTTGCCACTGAGGCTTTGCATTTCCTTCAGTGTCCGGGGAGATTGCATGTCCAAGATGGCTTTCAATTTCCTAGGGTTTGCCCGGATCCCTTCGGAAGTGACCAAATATCCCAGGAACTTCCCTTCTTCCATTCCGAACGAACACTTTCGTGGGTTTAGTTTCATATTGATCCTTCTTAGGTTGTCAAATGTTTCGGCGATGTCCGCTAGCATCCCCCTTTCTTCCTTGCTTTTGATGACCATGTCATCAACATAGGCCTCCAGGTTTCTCCCCAACTGCGTTTGAAACGCTAAGTCGACCAGCCGTTGATATGTGGCTCCGGCATTCTTAAGGCCAAAGGGCATCTTGGTATAACAATAGGTCCCCTGATCCGTATAGAAGGCTGTCTTCTCTTCGTCTTCCCTGGACATTTGCACTTGGTGGTAGCCCTTGTACGCATCCAGGAAACATTTGTATTTGTACCCCATCACGGATTCAATCTTCCAGTCAATGTTCGGAAGTGGATAGTAATCCTTCGGACACGCCGAGTTGACATTTTTGAAGTCGACACACATCCTCCAAGAGCCGTCGCTCTTTTTTACCAACACCGGATTAGATATCCATGTGGGATATTTAACCGGGCGGACGATTCCGGCCCGAATCCATTCTTCCACCTCTTTAAGAACGGCTTGGCTTCTATCCGGAGCGAACACCCTTCGCTTCTGGCATACCGGTTCTATGGATGTATTGATGTTCAAGTGGTGTTCTATCGTTCTCCGTGGTACTCCTGTCATATCACTAGGTTCCCATGCAAACACATCTAGATTGCCGGCGAGCAATTCCTTCAACTGAGTTTTACATCCTTTAGTCAATTTTCCTCCTATTATGACGAGTTGGTCCGGATATGCCGGATTGACCATTACTTCCTCTACTTCCTCGGTCTCCTGTTCGACCATATCCTCTTCTTTCCCTGTCTGGCTTTCTTCTATCCTCCGGCATTCCAAAACTGCGGCAAACCTAGTGGTCAGCGTGGCGATGCCTCCCGGCGTGGGGAATTTCATCATCGAATGAATGGTTGAGGGGACTGCTCGGAGTGTCTTGAGTCCACTCCGGCCAAGGATTACATTGTATGGTGAAGGGGCACGAATGATAGTGAACTTCATGGTGGCCTTCCGGGACAATCTTCCCCTTCCGAATTCTACATCTAGTTCTAACTTTCCCAATGGTTTGGTTACGCTACCCGCGAACCCTAACAGGTCCGTTCGAGTAGGCCTTAATCTTGACTTGAGAGAAGGGTGTAGCTGATTAAAGCAGTGTTCGAACATAATTTCGACTGACGCCCCTTCATCCACGAAGACTCTTCGAACAAGGTATCCTTCTATGGTTGCCTCTATGATGACTGGTTCTTCTGACACGTCGTCCGGCGATATGGGAGGGAATGTCAGGGGAACATTCATCCATTCTTCCGACGACTCTCTGTTCTTCCGTTTTCCATCGTTCGTCCGTGTGCATACCATGTTGATAATCCTATCCCTTTGCGGTTCGTCTTCCCGCTGTCTACCGACTTTCTGTCGAACGTCTTTGACCAAATGATTGAGTTTCCCGGATTCTAGGGCCGCTTCTAGTTGCTTTTTGAGCTGAATGCAATCATTTGTGTGATGTCCATTGGTCGTGTGGTAGTCACAATACTTATTCTGATCCTCTCTCCTAGGTGGACGGCTCAGCGGTCTAGGAGCAGGGCGTTGTAGCTGTCGTTCAGTCGCTAGGATTTCTCGTGGCAGCTTGGTGAGGGAATTTAATGAGAGCCTGGGAGGGTAGTTGTTTTGGCGCACGTGATAATCGTTCCGAGGGGGAAGTAATGGAGGTCGTTCTCTAGGCTTGTAGGGAGTGTACCAATCTCGCCCGGTGGTACTATTTTTACTTTCGTACGGTTTCTTATCTCCCCCGTACGGTCCCCGGTGCTGTCTTTCCTCCCGTCTAAAGTTAACGATGGGAGGCCTTCTCGAAGATTCCATTCTTTCTCCTCGAGGCAACTCGGTACTAATGAAGGCCTTTTCTGATCTGCCAAAGTCATCCACCCGGTTCATCATTTCCTCGACCGTCTTAGGTACTCGGTCGGCGAAGCGTTTCGCCAACTCGGGGGTCTTGCATGCATCCATGAAAGAAGATATCCGCATTATCTCCGGCACCCCTTGGATGAATCCGGTTTCCGTGGTCCACCTTTCTTTGAATTCAGGCAGTGATTCATTGGCGTTCCTGATGATCTTGGTTATTTCCGTGGGGTCCCTGAAGCATTTCTTGCGAAGAGCGAAACGAGTTGTAAACTGGTGACGAAGGTCCGCCCATTCGTCAATGCTACCGGAGGGGAGTTTGTCGTACCAGCCTCGCGCGCTTCCGTCCAATGTTTGTTGAAACATGCGACACCACACTGGCATGGGCCAACATCCCTGCATTGCGGCCCCGGAAAATCTGGTGAGATGATCCTCCGGATCCGTTGAACCATCATAAAGTTTGATATGGGGTGGCATCCGGTGTTCCGGAGCTGAGAATTCGAGAAGTCTCCGGGACAACGGGGAGTTAGCTATCTCCTTGAAGGGTTTTCCCAAATCATCGTCCGACACCTTCGTTCCCGTCGCAATTCCCCCGGATGTTCTATCCTTTCGCGCCCCATCCCCATTCCTATCTTCGGTGAAGTCCAACCGGATGGGTTGGACCTTCTCTCTTCGGTTATAATCTTCTACGAGAGCCTTGAGGGCGGACAAGTGTCCCTCAATTTGTTCTTTGAATGCCGAGGAGGTATCATCGTTACCCCCTGAGGTTTCGGGGTTCGGACCCGACATAGTGCGACCCTGGTAGATTGAACCCGGGTCCCACGGATGGCGCCAATTTGTTTGAGTAATTTATCGTAGTCTCCTGACCGAAAGTCCTGAGAGTTCTTCGGACCTGGAGACACAAGGAAAGAACGCGTTAGCCTCGCCCTGGGGTTTGTCCCAGGACCCAGCTCAGGCGTGAGAGTAAGTATAGAGTATTAATGAAAGTATGTGTGTGTAAGTGCAGTAAATGCTGTCTATTATGAGAGTAAATGCGAAGTATTTATACTACTTTGGACATGTACCTTTCTACTGTTGCGATACTGTTCGTAGTACTAGTAGGTGACTATTCCTGACATATAGGGGTGGCGCACCCTTGACAAGCAGTGTCAGTCATAGGGAACACGTGTCATCTAATGGCCGTCCGGAACTTACTGGTCCGTCCGGGGTGATGTGTCCTGATCTTATTGGTCCGTCCGGTCATATACACAAACATTGACCATGAGTCACAAATTCAATTCTTTTAATGGAGTTATTGGATTCATCTTCCATTTGAGAGAAGAAAGCACCATTTTCAGCAGTCTTTAATCTAGACACAAATTAGGATCCTTTCACCTAAACATTAATACAGACAAAACAAAAATGATGCATTAACACTAAAAAACTAACATTAACATATTTACAAACATTTAGAGTGCATTGAGGGGGTAGGGAGTGGTTCATCCACCACACCACCATCACTCACTCCCAACCAATCCCCTTATGCCACATCATCCACCCAATTTTTCCTTCACTCACTCATTTTTTTAGAGGCATCACTTCACTCACCCTTCACTCACTTCTTTTTTTTTTTTTATCTTTTTTCTTTTTTAAATTTCATTAAAATTATTAAAAAAACTAAAATTTCATTAAAACTTAAATAAAAACATTACATAAATTTTCTAAAAAACATAAAATAACATTACATAATACTAAAAATTCTAAAAAACTAAACTTCATCGTCTTCATCGTCCACCTCGAGGTATGGTAATTGTTGAGCGTGAATATGCTCCATAAGATCAAATCGGAGACGAAAATGTGTTTCCTCATTCCGTATCTCGGCTAAGGCTGCTTCGTCAAACGCCGGTTGGATCGGAGGATCCCGAATATGAATTGGAGAGATTGCGGTACCAGCGTCATGTATAATCATGTTGTGCAATATCACACACGCATAAACTAGTTTACTAATTCTCTCTACCGTGTATGGTCGTAAGGATCGTCTCAGTATACCCCATTTACCCTTGAGAACACCAAATGCCCGTTCAACATCTTTTCGAGCCGACTCTTGTTCTTTCTTGAACTTTTTTTCTTTCGGGTCGGTTGGATATTTGAACGCTTTAACAAAAGTAGCCCATGCAGGATATATGCCATCGGTTAGATAGTAGCCACGCTTGAACATACGGCCGTTCACAACAAATGGGCATTTAGGTGCCGTACCATTACGCTCGGTGGTGAATAGCGGAGATTGCATCACAACATTCACATCATTGTTTGAATCCAGCGGTCCAAAGAACGCGTGCCATATCCACAAATCTTGAGACGCCACTCCCTCCATCATAATCGTGGGGTATTGATGATCACCCCTTTTATATTGACCCCTCAATTCGGTTGGACAATTCCTCCAAACGAAATGAGTGCAATCTAGGCTACCGATCATACCCAGAATGTGATGTCGAGCTTCGTGTGCTTCGTACAAACATGCAATATCATGGCTTGTTGGCCTACGTAGGAAATCTCGCCCGTATATCTGAATAATAGCCTCACAAAAAATTGAAGGCAATCACGTGAAGTTCTTTGGGCCATTTCCAAATATTCGTCAAACTCATCTGGTGGATTACCGGTTGCGAGTTGTTTAATGGCAGACGAACATTTTTGTATGGCTGTGAAACTTTTTGTCGCTCTAGCATCGTAACCTTCTTGAAAATACTCGAATCTAGACTCAATAGCTTGTGTGATTTTTAAAAATAAACTTTTAGGCATACGATACCTATCTTCAAACACTTCGTCGTTGTATTTCGGATCTTCACAAAAATAATCACGATGCAATCTTTCTGCAGCTTTGATCCGATCGCGTTTTACTGATCTTCGTGTCGACCTTGCAGTATCATTTTCCTCATCTTCGTCAATCGCGTTAGCAAAAAATTCGAGACTACTATCGTTAGACAACTCAAACGGCTCGTCTAACCTTACCGTCGAACCTATTCTTTTATGCTCCATATGTTTTTTTTTTTTTTTTTTTTTTTTTTTTTTGGCAGCTGATTTTCTTTTTTTTCTATGTGTACACTTCTTCCATGTGTGCAATATATACTCTTTCTCCAAACAAAAATAGCCGTTGAAGGCTCCAACGTTCCAAAAAAAAAAAGCAACGTTCAAAAAATAAAAACATTTTCTCGTGCGTGAAAGTTTCTGGCAAAAACTTGATCCCGTGCGTGAAGCCACCCCTGGCGGCGGTGTTCATGTGGATGAAAGGATCCCTCACGTACCTTCAGGCACCCACTCCCACCTCTCTGACTTAAATTACACGCCCTGCACAATGAGCACAACCCTTTTCTCTTCGAGGTAAATGACCATACCACGTGAAAGCAAATCAATACATTGGTTATCTTAGACATATTTCTATGACACTACAAAGGGTAAACTGATTTTCTAATATTATGAGAAAAGGGATCCAAAATGCACTCCTTCATAGTTGTTCACTGAAAGTGTAAAATCTACCTATAAAGATAAAATGAGATGCAATAACGATATACATGAATAGATATTTGTTCCCACCTTTCGTACTCTTCATCACATGATATAATAGATCAATCTATAAACCGATTAGATAATTAATCGGTGCAAATCACATCCAATTTTAATTAAGTTACAAACTTGATTGTGAGAGCAGCAAGCGAAGTATTGAAGATGAATGATTTTCTTTCATGAACTTGTAGAGCTTTATATAAGTCCATGGACCCGGTTGTTTTCATGGACTCAATTTGATGTATCATTAAAATTTCTTATTCCGGGTAAATATTAACACATGATTTGAAGAAATCATATAAAAAGGATGATTGATTATGCTTTCCAAAATTCAAATGTTGACACTATTAAAAAGTTAACAATCAAACGTGAATCATAACTGACCAATTTATTACAGGAAGCATGTGACAATCACAATGTGTTACAAACTTTGGATGTAGTATTAATTGTGATTATTGATAACGTATGTTTTAATTACTTTACAAATTGGGTTTTTTCAAAGGCTGTAATACTGAGTCCGTTTCTTTGCCACGTGTCAGCTTGAGGCGAAGAGTTATTTATAGAAAAAAATTAATTAGTTTGTTTAAGATGGTTGTACATAAGGTTGCTTAAAAGGGTTGTACAAAACTCTGTTTTATTAGATAAAATAGATAGATGTGTAAACTATTAGAATGTCAAATATATCAAAATGACTAATTTATTTTTTAACAAATAATCTAGAGTTTATAAATTGTTTATCTCCAACACAAATATCAAATATATCCAAATGACAAATTTATTTTTTAATAAATAATCTAGAGTTTATAAATTGTTTATCTCCAACACTTTGTATTAAAAAATAATAATAATAATAATAATAATAATAATAATAATAATAATAATAATAATAATAAATAAATTAGAGGTCTTGATTATATTATGGTAATAGGTTAGCCGGTCCAAGCACGATTGTAGTTTTGAGTATGTTAGCGTTTCTTCTTATGTGCATGTTATGTTAATGATAAAAACCAAAATTTAAAAGATAAATTTGGCTTGTACTTGGGAATAAATCTTGTATAGTAGAAGTATATGAAAGAGTAAACTACATTTTTGGTGCTTGTGATTGTATAAAAATCTCGCTTTTGATTCAATTTTCAAAATACGTGCGATTCCAGTCCTATAAGTTTGCGTTTTGTTCTACTTTTGGTCTAATTTTCTAACGAAGTTAGTTTAGTAGTTAAGTCAAATTGTAAAGTGCCAACATTAGTACTTTAACTTAAGGATCGTTTGCAACGTTTGTCCTTGATACCAAAGATCGTTTTCAATGTTTGCACCATTAGTCCTTTCAGTTAGTTAGGCTTTTAAAAATACAATTCTAAAAAAAATCGAAAAAAATTAGAAAAAAATTCTAAAAAAATGATTTTTCCAAAAAAAATAATTTGAAAAAAAAAATCTAATAAAAATTTTCTTAAAAAATTCTAAAAAAATTTGACGAAATTTTTTTTTTCCAAAATAAATAATTTGAAAAAAAATCTAATAAAATATTTTCTTAAAAAATTCTAAAAAAATTCTAAAAAAAAATTGACGAAAAAAATTTTTCCAAAAAAAATAATTTGAAAAAAAAAATTTCTAATAAAAATTTTTCTTAAAAAATTATAAAAAAAATACATATTTTGGACAAAAAAAAATTTCCAAAAAAAAATAATTCGAACAAAATTTTGTTTAAGAAAAAATTTTTCTAAAATTTCTATTTTTCTAATAAAAAATTTCTTAAAAAATTCAAAAACTAACATAAATATCTATAAAACACAAATTACATTAACTAGTATATTTAAACACAAATTAAATTAAACACGAATTACATTAAACATAAAAAGTACGAAGAAATGAAAATACATTAAAAATATTTTTTTTAGAAATGTTTTTTTTAAACAAAATTTTTTTCGAATTATTTTTTTTGGAAAAAAAAATTTCGTAAAAGAAATTTTTTTTTTTGGAAGAAAATTTTTTATTTGATTTTTTTTTTCAAATTATTTTTTTTGAAAAAAAAAATTCCGTCAAAAATTTTCTTTTAGAATTTTTCTCGAATTTTTTCACCAAAAACTTTTATTAGATTTTTTTTTTTTCAAATTAATTTCTTAGTCAAAGAAATTTTTTTTTGGAATATTTTAACAAAAACTTTTATTAGATTTTTTTTTTCAAATTATTTTTTTTGGAAAAAAAAAATTTGTCAAAAAAATTTCAAAAAAAAGTCATTTTTTTAGAATTTTTTTCTATTTTTTTTAGATTTTTTTTTAATGACTAACTAACTGAAAGGACTAACGGTGCAAACATTGAAAACGATCTTTGGTATAAAGGACGAACATTGCCAACAACCGTTAAGATAAAGGACGAATGTTGCCACTTTACAATTAGACTTAACGACTAAACTAACTCCGTTAGAAAATTGGACAAAAAGTTAAATAAAACGCAAACTATAGGACTGAAATCGCACGTGTTTTAAAAATTAGACTAAAAGTGAGATTTTGATACAATCACAAAGACAAAAATGTATTTTATTTTGTGTGCGGTGGCTCTGTACAACTTCTAGAGATGCCATGATGTAAATCATTTATACTTTATCGACTTTTTCTGTTTGAGTTTTTTACATGAATCTTGTTCCCATATTCAATCGGGCAACTTGATCCAACGACTTCAACATTCTAGAAAGGGCGTTTTCATTTTTTTTTTTAATTTGACCAACTAGTATTCAACTTGTATGAGCTCATGCCCCATCAATATGTATTTAGCCATGCCTCCATTTGTTGATCGTCGTCACTACTTGCTTAGGTGGCACTTTATTCGTACTCTATCTAAGGGGTGTCAAAAAGCCAATTCAATCCGAACCCTATTTGGACCGAACTCATTTAAGCCGATTCGGATCAGGTTACTTGTGTGATAATTTTATTTGGGCTACTCGGGTAAACTCGAATAACCCGAATATAGATAAAGTCGGGTATCAAGTTGAAAATGTTTGACTAACTTGGGTTCAGGTCGACCCGAACAAAGATTTTCTTTTTAATTTTTTCAAATATTTTTGTAAATTATCTATTAAAACTAGTACAAATAGGCAATTTTATTTTCGTTTACTCATATTCGGGTGTCCCGACCTGAATTGACTAGAACCGGATTAACTCAAATTCAATAGAGTCGGGTTCGCTTATGTTATTTTTAAACTTGACCTGACTTTTGACCTGACCCAACCCGATCAACCCAACTCGATTAACACCCTATGTGCAAGTAAGCAACATCTCATACATTTTGTTTAACAAAATCTTTAAAAGTCCTTGTTTTAAATGCTACGAATATGAATTCTGTTACACGGTTTAATACTTTTGCGTATTACAATTTGTTATTGTATTTCGTATCAATATATGGAATGATTAATTTCCATCCATATTTGAGTAGAGTTCAAACTAATCAAATTATTTTCAAAATCATAATGTAGTCAAGTATTAACTATTGGGAAGTGATACTTAAACCACTTTTTTTATGCACACACCACAATGTTACATCATTAATGCACATGTTACAACATGCTATATGCATAATTGTAGTGTGTGCATAAAAAAAAGTGATGTAAGTATCACTTTTAACTATTATTCTTGAACTAATTAAATGGTAATTAATTATGATTGGTCAACTCTTTTGGCGAGTTTGATGATTTAGCATCCTGTAATGGCCATTAATGTGTGATAGGGAGAATAGCATCATTTCACATGATACACGCATTTTAGCGAAATTGCCTAACGGAAGTTTGCAAAACTATTTAAAACATTAAATTATGAGAAGCAGGCAATGTCCTCTACGAAAATAACTTTCCTTTGTAACTACGCATTATCTGAGGTTTAAAAATAGGTTTATAAAACTTGAAAATGTTCATGTTTTATTTTAACCATAGTGAATTTTTATTTCATGATTATATGGCATGAAAGGTTCTAAACATTAGACTTTTTTATAATTTTAGAACATTTAATGTATGTGTTATTGTGAAACAAATATAAAAGCTTTAAAATATTTATACCATAGGAGATATAGATTTATCAACTCAAGAGGTTTATAAATTGTTGAGATGACAAGAAATATTAAATGTATAAAACTTTATAAAATTTCACCATAGTAGATGCCCTTATAAGTACCGTGTATGAACGATGTTTATACATGTGACATCGTATCAATATTAGCGGCCCAAACCCACTAATTACACGCTCTAATCAAGCCCATTACCAAGGTCCATCAACGCTTGATGGAAGCCCGGTTTAAATCCCAAGCTACGCAGGGCCTGGAAAGACCTTTCAAGCCAGACTGAGCATGACAGTACTACTGCTCCCCAACTGTTACTAGCGGTTAAGATATATCATCTGGCATTTCACAGTAGGAACCACGACAAGCACCACTTTGTACAAGCTAAAAGATGCATGATGCATGTCCTCCTTATTTGCTCTCGGATGATCAACACCTGACACTCTAGCAGTCGTTGATCATCTCCAAATGGTTTATATCTAAACCCTACAAGTCTCTCTATAAAAGGAGAGCAATACATACAATTTCAAAATTTTCACACACTTGGGCAATTACTGCCTCACAACAGTAAAGTATGATCGTTGTTTAAGTGTTACCTGAGCTTCTTGATCCTTATCGATCACATCGGGTCCTTACCGTTCAATAGGGCTGTAAACGAACCGGTCGAACACGAACGGAACCCTGTTCATGTTTGTTCATTTAATTTTAACCGGACAAATAAATAAACACGGACACTTAAACGGACAAATTTTCTTGTTCATGTTCGTTCATTAAAAAAATGAGTTGTTCATGTTCGTTTATGTTCGTTCATTAAGACACTAAACGAACGCTAAACGAACATAAACGATCGAACATAGATGAAAATAGCCCAACAGACATAAACATTATTGAACTCTTCACAATATATTGTTTTATAGGTGTTGTTTTGTTTAAACAAACTAATTTTTAAAATTATAAAATTAAAAAGATATATGAACATAAATAGATAAATAAATATAAACGCGCTATCGAACGCATAATTGGACGTTCACGAACATAAATGAACGGACGAGAATTTTGTTCATATTTGTTTATTTAACTAAACGAACGTAAAATATTGTTCATGTTCGTTCATTTAATAAACGAACTTTTTATCGAACGGTTCATGAAATGTTCACTGAACGTAGTGTTTGTTTACAGCCCTACCGTTCAACACAAGAAACCGAACAAAAAAACCATTCTCATCCCTTCTCTAAACCGATGTACATACTATACATTAACAACATGAATCTCATTTACTTTAAAATTTTAGTTTAACATATGCGCATATAAAAATTTGATCGTGTTTAATGCTTTGTGATTGTGATATTTTATGCACGGGATTCAGACCATAAGTACAACTATTAATTATATTTTAACTATTTGTGTTTGGTGTTTAGTTATAACCCGTGATTACATTATGATATTTATATTCCCGTTAATAATAATTTTAGCTGTATTTAATTTTCAAATTAGTGTATGCACGAGTTAAACTTATAAAAAAAATAACGTGAGTCGTTATTAAACACAAATACTAAAAAATAAATAATTAATTAAAAAATAAAAATTATGAATATCCCTCATAAAAAGGAATAATATAAATTGTTGGTATGTACAATCTGATATATTTATTTACATATCTAATAACTCGTTATATAAAGAGAAATATATATTAACTTAAAAACTTTTAAAAGGCTAAATGTTAAATTACTAATATACCCTTAGTTATATTTCGGATCAAACCAAGAAACTTTTTCTTTATTGCAATCGCTACTATTGAGCCCTTAAGTATTGCATTAAGGGTCACCACAAAAGCGCAAGTTTGCAAGTATAAGTATTCATTATTATACAATGTTGTTATACGCGGGTATTCGTATATTTTATAATAACACATAAACTTAATCTAAGGGGGTATTTTTTTTATTTTTTTTTAGTATATAAAATATTAAAAACCATGGAAACTATTAAGTTTTATACTTAACTTCATATAATTTATTTAAAATTTAACAACTAAAATTTTATTATACCCTCTCTTATTTTTTAAGTTTATTTTTTTTTGCAAAATCGCTATATGTGTTTACATACATATTTATTTTGTTGGACAAAATTTAGATAGTTTGACTAAATAAAGCAAATTTTGACTTTAACTATTGGTCAACAAAAGGACTCGGTTTTGAAGTTGAGTTCTCCCACTGATCAATAGAAAAGTTGATTGTTACAAAACATTTCTCCTCATTATCTAAAAGATTACACGTTGAAATGTACTTGTACGAAGTTAAATATTTTTCTTGAATCTAAATAAACTAGTTATATCTCGCACAGGCATGAGATTTATACATTAAAAATACTAAACTAAAAATATTAGGAAAAACTACTACTTTGTATATTTTTATATTACTTTTAGTTTTCAACTATAAGGTTTAAAAATATCTTAAGCTTTATATTATTTAAGTTGTTTTTTTATATCAGTTTTTTTTTTTTTTTTGAACGGCAAATATTATAAAACTAGCAAGAAGCTAGAAAAACAATTACAAGGAAATTAAATGAGGGTTTTTTAACCAATCTACCCAAGAAAAGGAAAATTTTCTACGAGAACGACTAATACACCAATTAAAAGAACAAAGAACAACATCATCAAAAACCTCGGAGCGTTTGGGAGGACTCTCTTCAAAAATAGTGCGATTTCGAAACTTCCAAATAAACCACCAAGAAACACAAAAGACCGCCTCTAATAATATCTTGACCGTGGAAGAAAGACGAACCGAAGTAAACCAGGCGTACCACTCCTGGAATGAAGACCAATCATGGACACCCAAATCCCACCACGTACAAATGCGATGTAAGATAAGCCGGGCAAAATCGCAGCAAAAGAAAAGATGATGCACATCTTCCTCATTGGAATTACAGAGCGGCATGAAGAAGAATCAACGTGAACCCCTCTACGTGCCAAGTTTACCCTAGTCGGCAGACAATCCAAACGAGCACGCCAAGCAAAAATATTAACCTTAATGGGAATAAAACGTACCCATCTTGTAGGCTCGGACTGGGACGGAAGAGATAGATCATCAATAACATTACGAATCTCCTTGACCCGGAATTCACCATCACCAGCTAGATCACAAAACCACCGATCACAAGAGTTAGATAAGGATACCGAGGCTAAAAGCGATTTCAAAGCCTCCATCTGATGTGATTCACATCCACCCCGAACATCTCTGCGAAAGGAATCGGCAAGAGAACCATGCAATTTATCCGCGACCGAGACAACTTTATTTAGCTCCAAAGCAAACAACCGAGGGAATTTAGCATATAAAGGAACGTCACCAATCCAACAGTCATACCAGAAAAGGGACCGAATACCGTTACCAATGCGTTTCTTACAATGAGACCTGAAATCAAATCCCTGCTCCTTAAGATGATCAACCTCCCTCAGAATGGAACACCAATTAGAAGACCACTTAGTCGGGTGTGAATCAATCGACTGACCATACAAAGCTCGAATAGTCTGGCACCAAAGAGAACCATCATTGGATATAAACCGCCAAACCCATTTTAACAAAAGAGCACGATTAAGAGCGAAGTAGCTCGAGACACCTAAACCACCATGTTTCTTAGCTGCTAGGACTTTATTCCACGCGACCCAAGTAATTTTTTTTTCCCCGTGATTCGCTCCTATAAAGAAGCGACTTCGAATAGACTCCATGATCTTCAAAACGCCACGAGGAACTTTAAAGATCGACATATTATAAATCGGAGAAGCACCGAGAACTGATTTTAACAGAGTGAGCCGCCCGCCTATCGAAAGTGTATTCACCTTCCACGAGGAACTTTTATATCAGTTGATCATGTGAAATACATTATACAACAAAATATATGGAAGCCTCTGGATTTATGCAATCCTAAAACTTAAACATAACTTAAATCTCTAGTTTTTCACATGCACTAAACATATAGATTAACTTCACAACTAACAATGTAAAATATGTAATACTTGCAAGCTTAATTAGTTATACATAAATGTATGTATTAAGATATATTGATATAGATATTCTATTCTCATAGCAAAGTTCCACTTAAACAAGCTGAATTGTAATGTCGTAAGTAGCTCCGAACTTCTACTTACCTGATATTAAACTCTCAAGGTCTCGTTTTCAGTAAAACAAACTCTAGATTTTGTAAAAAAAACTTATCTCATTTTAAGGTTTTAGATGTTCAAACATTCAAATCAAAGTTAAATCATATGTGATTTACCAAGCAAGTTTCAACAAATAAAAAGGTAAAAATAAATAAATAAAGAACATAAAAAAAAAAAAAAAAAAAGGTTACAAAAGAGTTTGTTGAAAGTATATCAAAGTGCTTATGTATTAAAATATAATTAAATTGATAGTGTAAATTTTTTTTTCGCTTAACGAGTTATGGTTTTAAGCTATTATTTTTCTATAGAAATTGAGCTGAAGGTGGGTTTATTTTTTGGATTATAAATTAAATGATTAATTTCATATATCACCTTACTTTTATGATTAATTTCATATATACTCAAAGTGCAATTATTGAATGCATAGTGTACAATGTTTTTAATGTATGTTAGTATATATGAAATTTTCAACCAAAATCTTTTATATAATAAAACAAAACCCTATGAGAATTTTTCATTTCAAAAAAAATGAATTCATACCTTATTCAGTAATCATTTTATTTTTAAAAAAAATATTATTTTCTTATTAAGTAATATTTTATATTTATCCATAACACAAATAGAAGATAAATGCAAAAAATATACATAAGATACAATTAGGATTAGAATTTTTAAATAATTATTTTTAATAATAAAAAACTATAATTAAATATCATAAATCAAACAAAATAAAGATTAAATTATTTGCTTTTTATTAAATAAAAATATATGATTCAAAAAAAAAAAAACGCGCGTGCGCGAATATTATAACTAGTGGAAGGAGATATGAAATTGCCCCTAAATTTAATCATCACACTTTTTAAAATAGCCCCCCTCTTTATTAAGCTCTCTTTACAATATTTAACACACTGATTTTTATACGCGTTAATAGGAAATAAAAATTGTCAAGGTTTGATCAAATTGCAATGAAATTTTGACTTTTAATATCAAATGAGAAAGTTCAATTTTAAAATCCTATTGATCTATCAAAATGCTTTTTCAATTAAGTTTCGAAATTTTGTAGCATTATAGATGTCAAACATCTATATTTTAACGAGAAAAAAAACTTTCGAAAGGCTCAAAGTGTGATTTTTATACCCTTTTTAACCTACATACTTTCTAAAAATACATTTAATTCAAAACGAATGGAGTACGAATCATTAGCGGATTTTGTCTTAATGCTATTTTCACAAAACCAATTTCGTGGTTTCATTATTTGTTTTTGTGTAGAGTGCTCCCAATTACTTTATTTTTTGAAACCGCGACTGCTCCAATTCCAAAACCTATTGCTTTCTCTTTTAAATGTGTAGTATGTAGGAAAGGTCAATTCCCTTGCGTAAAGGAATTTCTGGATGGAATAATCAATTCCCAATCAATTCTTATTCAAGTGGAATATATCTTTTACTAACGATAAGACTAGACTATCTAATATTTTAATTAGTTTGTTGAACTCGTAGCGGGTTTTGATTTTAGATTTTTTATTTGAAATACAAAGCAAACCAAGGAAAGAAAAATTCAAAATGTATATCTTTAGCTGTCACAAAATCATGCTAGTTGACTTTACATCTTTAACAACACGTATGGGTATTTAGAATGTGTGAAAAAAAAATAAATAATAATAATAATAATAAAAAAAAAAAAAAAAAAAAAAAAAAAAAAAAAAAAAAGATTAATTGGATAGGAAGAGTTGAATTCAAAGAAATGGAACTGATTCTATTTGCATGATTGCATCACATGCTTCATTAGAAACGGCCTATATAAACCCACAAGTACTACAAAGATATCAACAAAACGAATAAACAATATGGAGCTACATATCAGCACTAAAATACTACTAGTACCATTTTTTCTAAGTGTTCTTGTGATTTTATTCCCTTTAGCATTTTCACAATCATCAAATGATAAATTTATTCAATGCCTCTCGCAAAATTCAGATCCTGTGTACACCCAAAACAACACACAATATTCATCTATTCTCCAATCAACTATTGTAAACCTTAGGTTTTCAGCCTCAACTACCCCAAAGCCACTAGCTATTATCACCCCTTTGACATATGCACACGTCCAATCTGCAGTAACATGTTCCAAAAAGTTTGGTTATCGAGTCCGAATCCGAAGTGGTGGACATGACTATGAAGGACTTTCATATAGTTCTCATGATCAAGTCCCTTTTGTGGTTCTTGACCTTCAAAAACTTAGGTCGATAAATATCGACTCAAGTAAGAAGACTGCATGGGTTGAATCTGGTGCAACTATTGGTGAGTTGTATTATTGGGTTTCTCAAAATAATAAAAATCTTGGCTTCCCGGCGGGGATCTGCCCGACTCTAGGGGTTGGAGGGCACTTAAGTGGAGGAGGGTTTGGTACTCTTGTAAGAAAATATGGTTTAGCTGCTGACAATGTTGTGGATGCTAGGATCATTGATGCTAACGGAAAAATACTCGATAGAAAAGCTATGGGGGAAGATTTGTTTTGGGCAATAAGAGGAGGTGGTGGTGGAAGCTTTGGTATTGTGGTAGCTTGGAAGGTGAATCTTGTTAATGTTCCTGACAAAGTTACGGTCTTTAGTGTTTCCAAGACTTTAGAACAAGGTGGTTCGGATCTTTTCAATAAGTGGCAAAGCATAGGGAGTAAACTAAGTAAAGATTTGTTCATTAGAGTTATAATTCTACCTGGTTCAACCGGGGGAGGTGGCAGAACAATTCAAGTTATTTTCAACTCGATGTTTCTTGGAACAGTTGATAACCTCCTTAAAACCATGAACAATAGCTTTCCCGAATTGGGTTTACAGGCAAAAGATTGTAGTGAAATAAGTTGGATTGAATCCATACTCTTTTTCGCGAATTATCCAAGAGGAGACACAAGTGTTCTAAGGGATAGGAAACCTGAGGCTAGAAGATACTTTAATGCAAAATCAGATTATGTGAAAGTGCCAATCCCTAAAGAAAGATTACAAGACATATGGAATTGGATGTTGGAGGATGATAACCCGATCCTTATAATGGAACCACATGGTGGAAGGATGGACGAGATTGGAGAAACGAGTACTCCATATCCGCATAGAAAAGGGTATTTGTATAACATACAATACTTTCAGAACTGGGAAAATAGTGATGCATCAGATAAACATATAAGTTGGATGAGAAGGATGTATACAAACATGACACCATACGTGTCAAAGAACCCAAGATCAACTTATGTGAACTATAGGGATTTGGATTTAGGTGAAAATAAGAATGCAAATAACACAAGTTACTCGGAAGCCGCCATGCAGTGGGGAAACAAGTATTTTGGTAACAATTTCAGGAGGTTGGCATTGGTGAAAGGTGTTGTTGATCCACAGAATTTCTTCTATTTTGAGCAAAGCATTCCACCTCTAAAAGCATAAGCAAAGGGAATAGTAAACTTTGGATTAGTTACAATTTCAGTTGAATATCAAATTGTTAAATGTCTTATCATTACATCAATAAAATAAGCTTGTTTCTGAAGGGAATAGGTGGACGTGCAAATCAAACATTAATAATATGCATGGTTATTTTCTGGATTATTGTTTTACATATATTTGTTAAATCAAACAATTTTCTGATTCATAAAAATGTTAAACTTCCGTCGATTACAAAAGAGGATTTTTCGCACTATTTATATATATAAACCATTATATCTTATCTTGTTCTTATTTGGATGGAGCGAACCAAATGATTATTAGCACACAGAAGCTAATGCCTTTTGACTGGTCGAATGATTATTAGCACACAGAAGTTTTTGTACAAACCCTGGTGCAACTTGTTTGTTAGAATGAACGCTAACTTGCAACTACGTTCAAGTCGAGTAGCTAGTTATACGTATAATGGAAATCTATTTTCTTTCCAAGCTTATTTCGTTGTAGAACAACCAATATAGTGCCCTGAACGACCTAAATGTCCAAGAAACCATTTTGTACTATTCGCCTTCAACATTTTTTGGTGGTCATTTTGTGGACGAAATATGATCTAGAAGCCTTGTTCTTTTGTAAATCTATGTTCATTATTCATTACTCTTTATTTATGTTGTGTTTTGTAAGTTCAAATAATATACATTTTTATGATTGTTTATATGCGGTCTAACGAGAATTCATCCAACGTTTGGGCCAGTTGAGTATGTAAAGTTCATACTTAATTATGTATCTCCTATTGGACGGGTTCCTGGTAATTCACCATTCTTAATCCATCTGTTTTTCAAAAATCATCATATTTGAATTTTGAAAGATCAAATGACATCTTTTAAGAGGGGAGGGAGTAATATCGCCTGAGTGGCGTTATAGTCTATGTGGCACCTCCTTAACGCCGTTTTTGCGTTATCACCACTCCCCGATGGCTTGCGTTGCTTCCTACGCTACCATAGTAACATGCGTTACTAGCATGAACCATATATTAAAAAAAAAAAAAAAAAAAAAAAAAAAAAAAAAAAAAACCCTCCAACAAATGGCTATATTTGAATTTAAAAAAAAAAAAAAAAAAAAAAAAAAAAAAAAAAAAAATCCCCTGCCGTTTAACAATGGCTATATTTTTTTAAAAAGTTTTGCAATTTTTTTTTAAACCTTATAAATAGATTAAATAGATTAGGTTATTAACCCATTTGCAAACACAAAATATAACCATCTTATATCCCAAAAAAAAAATATATTTCGCCATCAATCAAAATCCAACTTATGCCACATATGTAACCCTTTCCGATATCGAAGATGAAGCCGTTGCTTTAGCAGTTATGGCCGCCTATGAGTACCAACGAATACAAGAAGAAGAAGCCGAATGGGATTTACCCGCAATGGGCTACTTCTGTCAAATCGTTTACAACAGCTTCAGACGAGAAACACAGTTTCTTTAAAAAGCGACAAGAAAGTGCAAGAAAGGATGTTGAACGTGCTTTCGGTGTTCTCCAAGGACGATGGGGAATAATACAACAACCAGCACGAGCTTACGAGGTTTTCAAGATACGTAGAATCATGTATTCTTGCATCATATTGCATAACATGATTTTAAAAGACCAAAAGTATGCTCTAAGTGAGTACAGAGCATTGTTTAGAAATCCAGCTAGAAACATGCAAGACAGATGGATTGACTGATGTGATGTGCGTCGTCGAAGGAATAAGGAATTACGTGACAAAGATGTTCATCTTAATCTCCAACAGCAGCTTATGGAGCATATTTGGAATGAACGTGAGGAGTTTATGGAAGTAGATGACGAATAGTTTTAGTTATTTACTTATCGTATTTTTCATTTCGTATTTTATTTCGTAATTTTTTTTATGTCGTTTTGTTTAATGTAATGTTTTTTATTTCGTATTGTAATGTTTAATTTTATATATGAAGTGTTTGAATGTTTAATGAATAAAATTGTTGAGGGTAGAATTTGTAAATTGTTATTTTAAAAAAATGTGGGTCTCTGAAAATAGTGTTATTTGGTGTTATGATTTCCTGATATTTTTTGTGTATATTGTTTGGTGTTAAAGTGATGTAGCACTAACGTGGCAATGGTGTTAGTGTTAATTGGTGTTACGACTCCTTGCCCTCTAATAACATTCATCTTTTTTTCAAAAATCATCATATTTGAATTTTGAAAGATCAAATGACATCTTTTAATAACATTCATCCTTCAAACTTTAAACTAACATATTTATATTAATTAACTGAAAAATATCATTGGTCCAACAAAAACTTATAAATATTACAAAAATAAAAACAATATTTGAGTGATGAATAGTGATCCTCTAAATATAAAAGATTTTGTGTGATGCTTCAAAATTTTATCCAAAATTCGAGTATGGTCAGAGAAGAGTTTTTTGAACAACAAGTTTTTATAGCGTCAAATAATTACACTTGAAATATTTTAAGTGCTTCATGTAAAGTATTTATCATCATAATCCAAGATGGCAACATTATTTATTTTTATGTTTGATTAAGAAAATATATTTTTATGTTTGAGTTGCGATCGATTGAAAAGAAAGGAAATTTACAAAGTCTACAAAGCCATATAAATTGTTACACGTGTCCCACCACTTTTCCTCCCTCATTTTTTATTAAATTTTCGGTCAAAGGGCATTGTGGTTATTTGACCCGTTTTTTTTAAATTTCACCCTAAACTTCAAATGTAAATAATTTACAAATGACAAACTTTTACAAAAAATCGATTTCATCATAATTTTTAAAATTTAATTCTCTTTAATTTAGTATACATTTTGATACATGAATCGCAACTTTTTTTTCAACCTTTTAAGTTGGTGTTGATTTTCTTGAAATTTTTATTATTTTTTGCTCTAGTTTGTCTAGTTAAATGGCTGAATTATGCAAAACATAAAAAGCGAAAATTGTAGCTTTTTCCACTCTTTACCCAGAAATTTGAATCACTCAAATCCGATATGATATTAGTGAGATATCGCACGTTAAAAATGTCGTCTTAGTCATATTTAGCGCACACATAGTATTTGATAAAATGCCTAAAAGATATTTTTCTTATAACAGTACATTTAAATGCACTAATTGGTGTGCTACAATATATGATGAACAAGAAAAAAAGGACAATAACAATTAGATGATCAAAAAGATGTTTGAAAAACAAGAAAACATGATGATGATGATGATGATGATGATGATGATGATGATGATGAAAAAAAATAAAAATAAATAAAAAATAAAATAAAATAAAACCTAATGTTCATCAACTAAAAAGCATAAATTAACTGATGAACCTATAATAACACATGACAATAACTGATAAACCTATAATAACATAATAGCTAAAATAAACAAACTGATGAACCTATGATAATATAATAGCTAAAATAAATAAACTGATGAAGCAGTGATAACATAATAGCTAAAATTCAATAACTGATGAACCAAAAACATGATGAACCAAAAAAACTAATATTCACCAACTAAAAAAACATAAACTAACTGATGAACATATAACATATGATAACACAAATAAATTAACTGATGAACCTATGATAACACAAGAGCTAGCAGATGAACCTATGATAACATAATAACTAAAAGTCAATAACTGATAAACAAAAAAAAACATGAGCTAATTGATGAACCTATGAACAAGTATATATATATATATATATATATATATATATATATATATATATATATATATATATATATATATATATATATATATATATATATATATATATATATAAGCATTAACTGATCAACATCTGAAAAAATTAGTACTAACCTGTTTTGAAACATTTACCTATGATGAATCTATTACAACAGAGATAAACTAAAAAAGCATAAATTAACTGATGAACTTATAACCTATGATAACACAAATAAACTAACTGATGAACCTATGATAACTAAATAGATAAAATAGACAAACTGATGAACTTATGATAACATGATAGCTAAAAGTCAATAACTGATGAACCACAAAAATTAATGAACCAAAAAATTAATGAACCTATAATTAATGAACCAAAAAATCAATAAACCTAACTGATGAACCTATAATTATAGGTTCATCAGTTAGTCAATAACTGATAAACTATCTGATGAACCTATAATTAATGAACCTAACTGATGAACCTATAATTATAGTTTCATCAGTTAGTCAATAACTGATGAACCTATAATTAAAGAACCAAAAAATTAACAATTAAAAAATATCACTTTTTGAATCTTACATTAATAAAATGATTAATTATTCATTGTAATACAAAAATTATTGCATTAAACGCAATTTCAACACTAAAAATCTATGCTAGACATTTCATCAAACGCCTTGTGTGCAACAAATATGACTAAAACGTCATCTTTAACATGTGATATCTCACTTATATGTAATCGAATTTGAGTGATTCAAAGACTTGTGTAAATAGTGAACTAAAATTTTTAACTTTCATGTTTTAAGTTCATCAGTTTGTCTATGAGGGTGTGCAAGGTAAGCGACCGCACAAGTCCTCAAATTTTTAAGGGCCTCAAAATTTGTCCCGTTAATAATTATATGCATGTTTATGCATATTTTTCACCAAGAAAAAGGTATTTAGATGAGAAAGTATCTTAAATGAGTAATATGTTAGAACGTTTAGTTAACTTATTCCATTATATCTTATACATGGTAACACTTTATATATAGCATTTCTTATAAAAAAAAACATCATTATTTAATTTCGTTCAGAGCTCTTAAAAATTTCATAAATTCGTGAGACAACCCTGATAAAGTCATACAAATTTTTGTGAACTTTTTTGTGAGAGATTTTTTGTGAGTGCAGCACCACTCGATAAATAGATGAGAAAAATAGTATGTAGATAGTCTTGCAGATTCATTTACCATCGTTATATACTTGAGTGTGCATTAATATACTCTGTTGTGGAACTTGTAACCTGATTTCTTCATAAAACGTGTCAAATGAAGGTGACAAGTGCACTACCTCCATGGACATATGTTACCTGGCATAATGGCATTGATACATTTTCTTAACACGTGTAACAACATAAACAATGTGATCTATCTTCCTGGAACACATCATCAAGGTTGAACTTTCACGAGAAAATTTATGTTTGACCAAAAATTTCAGATTAATCTAATGTAAACTTTTAATCAGAATATCTGAGCTAATATATATATATATATATATATATATATATATATATATATATATATATATATATATATATATATTTCGTGTTTAAATCTATTAAATTAACGTTTTGACTTTTAAGTTACGAAGCGTAACAATTTATGCTTATGATCACCATTCAATGTAAATCGTCTTAATAGTACTCCATTTGGATTATCAATTATTATCAATAACAAAGGAGCTAGCTAGTTGTAAAATGTAAATTTAATACGAAATACGTGAAAGTGTATTATGTTATATTGTTCATTTTGTGTATTTGGAGATCAAGTCGCTAGCTAGAATATATAACCATCCATCATGCATGCAACCCTTCAATCTCCACAATTAAGCCTAGAAAACTAACATGAAGCTAAATATCATTAGCACAAAATTTCCACGAGTTCTCATATGTAGTATCTTGCTGATTTTGTACCTCTCATCATTTTCACAACCCTTAGATGATAAGTTTCTTCAATGCATTTTCAAAGACTCAAACACCTCAAAATCAGAATTTATACTCACTAAAGAAAATACACAATATTCATCTCTTCTACAATCAACCATCATAAACCTTAGATTTTCAACTTCCACAACACCAAAACCATTAGCTATAATCACACCCTTAACATATTCCCATATACAATCCACAATCCTTTGCTCCAAAACCTTCGGGTTTCGAATACGAATAAGAAGTGGTGACATGACTATGCAGGAGTTTCACACACTTCATATGACAAAACACCATTTATAGTCCTTGACCTTAACAAACTTAGGTCCATAACACTAGAGTCGAGTCAAAACGCTGCATGGGTCGAATCTGGTGCAACTCTAGGTGAACTATATTATCGAGTACACGAAAAAAGTCGAAATTTAGGGTTCCCCGCTGGGGTATGTCCAACTGTAGGGGTAGGTGGTCATTTAAGTGGTGGGGGGTTTGGTACTATGGTTAGAAAATATGGTCTAGCGGCTGATAACGTTATTGATGCTAGGATGATCGATGTTAACGGGCGAATACGCGATAGAAAATCGATGGGCGAAGATTTGTTTTGGGCAATAAGAGGTGGTGGAGGTGGTAGTTTTGGTGTTGTAGTAGCTTGGAAGGTAAATCTTGTTAATATTCGTGATAAAGTTTCGGTTTTTAGTGTTTCCAAGACATTAGAACAAGGTGGTTCGGATCTTTTTAATAAGTGGCAATATGTAGGACATAGTTTAACTTCAGATTTGTTCATTAGAGTTATACTACAACCTATTTTCGGCACGAATGGTAAAAGAACGATTCGAGTTACATTCAACTCGATGTTTCTTGGAACGGTCGATAACCTCATTAAAACCGCAACCAATAGCTTCCCTGAATTGGGTTTGCAAGAAAAAGATTGTAGTGAAATGAGTTGGATTGAGTCAGTACTTTATTTTTCGAATGTCCCTCGAGGAGATATCATTGTCTTGAGAGATAGGAAACCCGAAGCTAAAAGTTACTTCAATGCTAAATCTGATTATGTAAAAAACCCGATACCTAAAGAAAGATTAGTAGATGTATGGAAATGGTTATTGGAGGACGATAATCCGATTCTTATAATGGAACCACACGGTGGTAAGATGAACGAGATTGCGGAAAATAGTACTCCATATCCTTATCGAAAAGGGTATTTGTATAACATACAATACTTAGTAAAGTGGCAAGACGGAAGCCTTGAAGCATCCGAGAAACATATAGGTTGGATGAGACGATTTTACGACAATATGACACCATTTGTGACGAAGAATCCTAGGTCGGCTTATGTGAATTATAGGGATTTGGAATTAGGTAAGCATAATAAAGCAGATAACATAAGTTACTTGGAAGCTATGAAATGGGGAAGCAAGTACTTTGGTAACAATTTTAGGAGATTAGCAATGGCGAAAGGTGTGATTGATCCACATAATTTCTTCCATTATGAGCAGAGTATTCCACCTTTACTTGTGGGTAAACACAACAATGATGTTGATTCTTTACAAACCTCAAATGCTAAATCGCGGTTTTTGTAAAAATCGGGATATTACGTTATGTAACTGGTTCTTCTGAAGGTTATGGACTTATGGTTATATGACATGTATCTGTTTGATGAGTTCATTGCTTTGCATTATTGTATAGATAAGTTGTAGTGAAACATGCTTAAAGAAATATGAACCATCGTATTCAACAATACATATTGTATATCCCATCAAATCTAAAATTAATAAAGCAACCATGAACCAATTAACTTAAACACGTACAACCTCGCAAACTTACCGACGGTGTATCGGGTGGACTCAATTCGGCGATTCCTTGAGCCGCAAACTTACAGACGGTGTATCGGGTGGACTCAATTCGGCGATTCCTTGAGCCAAAGTGTGATTCACTGACGAACTAATGTGTGGTTCACTAACGATCCAAAAAGATGATCTAAGATGGCGATATCAAGTGATGAACCACAAAGAAAGGTTTGTCACTAGATGACAAGCTCCACATTATTCTGAAAAGACTGTCCTAGCTATTGGGTTGTCGGACAGGCTCATCGATCCCGTGCTTAATTCTCGAAATAAAGTAGTATATATAGCCCCAATTATTGATAGTTGGAGGACATCATATCCTCGGAAGGAATTATTTTAAACTGAACGAGCACTTATATTTTCATACTTAGAATTCAAGATTAGTATAACTTGGTATATTACAACCTTAAGGGACTCGTCGAAATTTATGGAAAACAATATAAGGTTGTAAGATTGATATTGAAATGGCATTATTTGTTTCATCATGTTATAGATTTTTTATGAGATATAGATAGACATACGAATGTTATCTTCGAATTAATTAGGAGTTTTCGGAGGAGAACAATCTTGACAGGCTAGCTCACCTTGCCGATTCTGACCCATACACAAACTCTTTATTATAATTCGAACCCATATTAGGATGCCGATTTGTCCAACACACTCATTTTGCCTCTATAAGCATGTCTAGAAGAAACTCAAAAGTCTTTTAGTAACAAAAATTGTGTTAATTTAAAAAATTATCGGTCATCAAATATTATAATGATGTTGGTGAGGCTTGAAGTTATTCATTTCTCTAAAAAAAAAAGTTATTACTATCAATTTAGCGAAATACTTGGTATTTCATGTCTAATTAAGTTATGTTACGGTTATATTTCGAAAATCTTTAAGTATTAACTAGAGAAAGAAGAGTCTATGTTCTCATTACAAAAGCATCGGTTTGAGCAATGTGATTCGAATGGGACGACTTCAAGAAGATAGCAGAGCCTGTTTTTCTTTGTTGGTCGTGACTTGACCAACTCGCTGTAATGTGACCTCAGACGAGCCATTTTTTCTTTAGCGTTTACATATTTTTTCTTCGTCGCGACTTCAATAAATACGAACCAACACACACCATCTTATCATCTACCAATGCCACATCTTGTAGATCGTCATTACTACTCACTTAGGTGGCATTTAGCTAGTAGAAAATCAGTAAAAAATGAAATCATAAATTTGTTTACTAAATGTGAAACATATTTGGTTTTGGTTGCTATTTTTGAATATATTGTAGTTTGTAGAATGGCATTAATACCATTCAAAGAACAACAAACGAGTTGACCATAATGAAGTTGACCCATTTGTTTTAGACGTGTCGCAACATAAACTATTTGAAATACATCGATCCTGATACATGTATATATATCACCTATATATAAATGAATAAAACTATAGCTTTATACGTACTATCGCAGAAGAAAATATGGAGATAAAAAGTAACACTAAAATTCTTGCCGTTCTCGTTGTGTTGTTCATAGTTTTGTTCTCTTCAACATTTTCACAACCATTAGATGATAAATTTCTTAAGTGTCTATTTAAAGATTCAAATGCTACAAAATCAGAAATTGTGTTCACTCAAGGAAACACAAAATATTCATCAGTTCTTAAGTCATCTAGCATAAACCTGAGATTTTCAACTTCCGCAACTCGAAAACCATTAGCCATAATCACACCAATGTCATATTCCCATGTACAATCTGCTATCCTATGTTCCAAAAGTTTTAAATTTCGTATACGTGTTCGAAGTGGTGGACATGATTATGCAGGCCTTTCATACACTTCACATGATCAAACCCCTTTTGTAGTTCTTGACCTTAAGGAACTCCATTCCATAAAAATTGAGTCGAGTCAAAACACTGCATGGGTTGATGCTGGTGCCACTCTTGGTGAGTTGTATTATTGGGTGTCCAGACATAGTCAAAATCTAGGATTTCCAGCTGGATTTGGCCCGACTGTAGGGGTCGGTGGGCACATAAATGGAGGGGGTTTCGGTGCTATGGTTAGAAAATATGGTCTGGCGGCTGATAATGTTATTGATGCTAGAATTATCAATGTTAACGGGAAAATGCTTGATAGGAAATTGATGGGAGAAGATTTGTTTTGGGCAATAAGAGGTGGTGGAGGTGGTAGTTTTGGCGTTGCAGTAGCTTGGAAGTTGAATCTTGTTAACGTTCCTGATAAAGTTTCGGTTTTTAGTGTTTCGAGGACGTTAAAACAAGGTGGTTCGAGTCTTTTTAACAAGTGGCAGTACATAGGGCATATTTTAAGCAAAGATTTGTTCGTTAGAGTTATTATACAGCCTACCTTTGATAAAGGACAGAGAACAATGCAATTTATATTCAGCTCTATGTATCTTGGAAATGCTATTCAGCACATTAAAGCCGTAAGAGAGAGCTTTTCCGAACTTGGGTTACAAGAAAACGACTGTAGTGAGATGAGTTATATTGAATCCGTACTCTATTTTGCAAACTATCCTAGAGGAGAAGGTGTTGATGTTCTGAAAGATAGGAAACCTGAGCCTAAAAGTTACTTTAATGGTAAATCAGACTACGTGAAAGAACCAATCCCAGCAGAAAAGTTAGAAGAGATATGGAAATGGTGTTTGGAGAATGATAATCCAATTCTTATAATGGAACCACACGGTGGAAAGATGAACGAGATTGAAGAAACGAGTACTCCATACCCTTATAGGAAAGGGTATTTGTATAACATACAATACTTTGACAAATGGGAAGACGAAAGCAATGTAGAAAAACATATAAGTTGGATGAGACGGATTTACGAGAATATGACACCATATGTGTCAAAGAATCCGAGAGCAGCTTATGTGAATTACAGGGATTTGGATTTAGGTAAACATGATAATGCAGATAACATAAGTTATTCAAAAGCTGCAAAAGGGGAAGCATGTACTTTAGGGACAATTTCAGGAGGTTGGCAGCGGTGAAAGGAGCAGTTGATCCACACAATTACTTCCATTTTGAGCAGAGCATCCCTCCTCTGATCACCAGTAAAAAGAAGTGACATTGGTTAATACCAAACCGCTGCTGCTAGATCGCAGTTCTAGTAGAACTCGAGTTTTTAGCTGTTAATATTGTTTCTTACGTTAATAAAGCTCTTCCTTCATGAAGGAGATGCTAATAATCAGTATCACGATATAGTGATCAATTAACAAATTCTTACATGTTAGTGAAAAAGAAGCACAAGTAAAATTTGGTTAGAAGTCTCTTTATTTTTTTTTTAGTGCAAAGGGTGAATCATTATATTAATATTAACAATAACAGTTTACACATCATTGTCACACCTGGAATGAACATCCTCATCCAGTGACATACAAAGAACAGACATACTAGCTATCCTATATTCCTATCCAATTACTGTCACAAAGCTTTAACAGCAGACCATAATGCAGCATCATGACACATCTTTTGACATACAGTATCATTCACCACAGAGATAAAGCTGCATTATAATGAGAACCATGCCAGCTTTACTCAAGATTCACCCCAATATGCACTTACCATCTAGCTACATTTCCACATCACCTATCCATCAAAACCATTCAACCAGCATCCACAATGGCTAAGATAGATTAGGTGTGTGGCTTCACTAGGAACCCATAACCCATCCATTGGGGGCTCTGCCATTACAACCTACATTTCCTTCTCCAGAAAGGCTTCGGTTGTATGGGAACACACACCCTCAATGATGACCAACCATTCCTCCTATGGTGATGTATTGAGTGGACAAAGAAGGTTCATCTTACACACCTCTCTATTCCACTCATCATACACCACCCACCCAAGCCACTTACCCTTCACAGTGAACAACCCTACTTTATGGTACATTTTTCCAATTTAGACCTCCTTTTTTTCGCCATATACTCACCATTCCCTCCCAAGGCCAAACAGTGAATATAAGGGTACTAGAAAGGTACAGTCCAATTAGAGAAACTCCAAGATACAAGGTATTGAACCACTGTAGTGGCCTGCATAAGTTCTGTTATTAAGATAAGGCTTATCCCAAACACTCCTTTACAAGGCAGTGTAATAACAGAAATACTAGAACCATACAAATCCTACTTGAGAAATTCCAACCAATGTGTTCAATCAGTCATACTTACTTCCCAAACTCTGAAAGCTTCTTGAACACTACTTGTTTTAAGCACCTTTAGGCTAGAAAGTTTGAGTCTCACATTATTTTGAATGACTGAGCAGAGATCCTCCCACTTCCTTTTGTTGTTTTGAAACAGTCTTACATTTCTCTCTTGCCACAGAAAGTAGACACTAGCAGCAAACACAAGCTTCTGAACTATGATCCAAATACTTTTCACATTAGGCAGTCCTATAAGCTCATCAAGTACTCCTTTCCAGATGTTATCCAAACATTGTATTCTACTTACCCTCCTCATTTGTTGCCATACCATTCTAGAGTAATTGCAATTGAAGAAGAGGTGATCATGGGAATCCTGACCATTGTTGCAGAGAGAACACCTTAGGTTCATATTAGGATACCATTTCAATATCTTATCTTGTGTAGGTAGTCTTTCATGCATCAAGAGCCAAAGAATAAATGCATGTTTTGGGATTAGATTAGGGAACGAGACAACTTTACTCCAAAGTACTTCCTCTCCCTGAGGTCAGAAGAGTAATTCTGTTTATGATAGTAATTCTGTTTTTACTCTGTAAATCACTTTTTTGCACCTACTGCTGAACGGATTATCGATAAGTAAACTAGAATAAATTTCATTGTATCTACCAGATTTATTATCACTTTCAAAACGTACTAAAAAATCTGAATCATGTCTGATGAGTGCTCAAACACTCATCATTTTTGGTCAAATTTGAGCTGCAAAACATTTAAAAACACTCAAAAATGCATCAAAATAGTGAAAATATCCCAGGATTGTGTTTTATGTGTTTCAGATGCAAAAAAATTAAAAATATGTGAAAAATATACAAAGTTTGCATAATTGGCAGTTTCAGTCCCCTAACTTTCAAAATTTGGCAAAAATAGTCTCTGAGCACTTATTTTAAAAGAAAAGTCACCAAAGGTCCTTTTGAAATCATAAGTTGTCATATTTAGTCCTTTGGTGAAAAATTGAAAAAGTTTTGAGAAATTACAAAACTAGTCCCTTGAGTTTCAAAGTTGACATAAAACACCCATGGATATTTAAAAATTGGAAAATTTACATTCAGGGTCCTTTGGAAAATGAAACTTGGCAAGAAATGCCCTTGGATAAAAGTTTTGACAAAATGACAAGAATGGTCCTTTAACTTTGAAAAATATCATTTTTGGTCCCCGGGAATTTCAAAATTGGAAAAATAACATCTTGGGTCCCTATACTATTCAGACTTGTCATGTTTGGTCCTTGGGATAGCTTTGGTCAGTTGGCACAGCAGGCCTCTCCACTTTGCAGCAATTACATCTTTGGTCCTTATGGTTATGCTTACAACAACAAACGGACCCTTGTTATTATTCTAAGCCCAAAAACAAATCCAAACCCAAAAATAAAACACACCCTTGGCCCTTTTGTTTACACCCGGCCCACAAAACAAAACCTTAACCCCGTTTTATTTTTAAACACAGTCAAACCAAGGTTTGACTCACCTCCCACCTCCCAACTTGCCCTGATAACACCTCTGCACACTTCACCTCCCCCCTCCTCCACATCAGCCTTCCCATACCTTGTTCCCCCTAACTTCCACAAACTCCCAAAGTGCATTAATTGCCCCTAAAGTGCTCCAAGTAATCCAGAAAAATGGGAAAAAGAAATTGGCGCCAAAACCTTTTTGAAGGCTAAGATTAAGTGTAAGTTATCCAACGGCTCTAAGGTGAAGTAGGAAAGTCCTCAATGACTGCTAGGACCTCAAAATACCATCTATATAACAAAGAAGAAGCAGAATTGAAGAATTATTAGAGTAGACGTAGGAATAGTGTAATTTAGATAATGTAATTTTACAAATTCAGTTGTGTACTTTGCTTTCTTAATGTAATTCCAAACTTTTCAGTGTATTGAAAACCTGTTGCAATAATCAATTTCAAGTTCTAAGATCTTATTCAGTTTTTACCATTTTCCTTTGAAAATCTCATTTTAGTGTAAAGTTTGTGGAAAACTAGAAGGGGGTTAAATAGTTTACGGCTTTTTTGATTCTTATTTAGCTTAAATATCCTTTTAGAAACCTTACGTTTGCTTAAAGATATAAACATAACTTTATATGTTTGATTCTTTGAAA
Organism: Artemisia argyi; assembly: GCA_030686995.1. NCBI lineage: Eukaryota > Viridiplantae > Streptophyta > Magnoliopsida > Asterales > Asteraceae > Artemisia > Artemisia argyi. Next base: position 64,401,909 of record CM060687.1, read on the forward strand.
AGCTTTTCATGTGAATAACAATTCTAACTTTACTTGTTTCATACTTTGAAAAGCTTTACTTGTGATGATCCTAACTTTGCTTGTTTTAGTTCTTTGAAAAGCTTTACATTTGTTTTAAGATATAAGTACAACTTTACTTGTTTTAATTCTTTTGGAAAGCTTTATATGTGATTAGCAATTGTAACTAAAAGACAACATGTAATTAGCAAAGATAAAGAAAGAAACGATCAATCCACAACACGATTGTTTATCGTGGTTCGGCTACAAGGACTCTTTTTCCTTGCCCTACATCCACGCCCCGAGTTTCCAACTCGAGAGTTATAAGCACTAATCAACAAGCTCCTTTCACCGGCGGAGAAAACCTTACACGTCGCTTATACTTTTACCGACACAAAGCTAGATGTCGAGTTCTTTTACAAGGGTACAACCACTCCCATTCGTCGCTTACACTTTTACCGACACAAAGCTAGATGTCGAGTTCTTTACCAAGGGTACAACCACTCCCGTTAGTTCTTTTACTAGGGTACAACAACTCCCAACACTCTTTGTATTTTGAGGCCTAAAATACTAACCTATAACTTCTACATACATGACACACATGAAGTATAAACTACCAAAGCTTATACATGACCAAGCTATCAAGACTTGCAACTTTAGAGTTGAAGCTTGTAACTTCTTGAATGATCTTGTGAAGTTCCTTGCTACATAAGAGAGTCACAAATCAAAAGGTTACTGAGTTAGTTGAGAGAGAGTGTGAATATATGTCCTAAAAGAGTTGGCCAAAAATCAAGTTATGGCTTGGTATTTATAGCACACCATACTGCAAGCTTGGCGGATCAGGCGGAACCCTCAGATGGGTTCCGCCCGTGTACCCCCAGGGTACCGCCAGGTCTGCAGTAGGTTTTTGCAATAACTTCCCAAACCAAACAATGTCTTGTCTCATAACTTCTAGCAACCAAACAATGTCACATCACTTAAAGTAAGTCAAACATGATACTTGCAAGCAACATGAAAGCAAGTCAAACACATAACTTGCCATAAATACATAATGACAAAACTTGCCATAAATGTGATGTGATTATTTCTAATTTAAGAAATAAAACCAATGTTTAGTTTAAAAGAAAATGTAAACATTAGTTAAACAAGACTTAAACACTCAAAGTGATAATTTACTTTTAGCTAAAGTTCATACTTTGTTATTAACAAAACTTAGCAAAAATCGTAAAATATAAATAACGTTTTTAGGCGATATTTGTATTAACAATCTCCCCCTTTTTGTTGATGACAAAACATAAACTTTATTTAAAAGTAAGTCATAAGATTTAGTGTTAAGTCTTATAAAGTTAGTAGTGAAACTTGTTTTTGCAAAGAGTTAGCTACGCGGAAGTTTAAAATAATAGAGCAAGTTTCATATAAATTCTCCCCCTTTTTGCCGAAACAAAAAGAAGAGTAGCGAAGCGGAATTATAGGCATGCTCCCCCTTGGTTGATACTCCCTCTAAATGGAGTGCCAAGAGAGGAGACATGCATTTTGAACCTACAAAAGAAAAGTTAGTTTCCGCACAAGATAAGTCATGAAAGCATTTCATGTTTAAAAACACAACTAAGAGTTGTGAAGCGAAATAAAGCAAGACTCATGCTCCCCCTTGAATGTTACTCCCCTAAATGGAGTTTCAAGGAAGGAAGACATGGATAATGAACCTACAAAAAAAAATTAGTTTCTAAAGCACAAGGTTTATGTATGTTACCATACCAAGATATAGTTCACTCATCATACCTAAATGGTCATCAAACAATTTAAACCTTGTAGTAGAATGACATTCATTAAATTGTAAAATTTTGACTCTTAGATAGTCAAAGACAAGAAATTTTGGTTACACTATCCTACCTCTAGAAATAAAGAAAAAGCTACAAATAAGCTACGACCATAAAAAGCTACAAGGAAATCATCATTTTCCTTTGTGAGAAACATTTTCCAAAAACAAGGCTAAGGTTGTTTAAGGAAGAAAATGTGGGTTGTGGTTGTAGCGGGCTTTATTTTGAAGGTTGAGAGGGTGACACGGGTTTTGGTTTGTTGGTTTAAATGGGAAACATTTTCCAAAAGAAACGGTTTTGTTTCATTTTGGAGACTCTAAACTTGAGACGTTCCACAATGTGGTTTAGGATAAACCTCATTTTATTGGATAGGATGAAACAACAATGGTTTTGGGTGATGATACTCTTGTTGTGGTGGTTGGTTGTGGTCGAAAGACTCATTTTGGTTAAGCAATGACCTTGGTTATTCATTTGTGAAAGGTGGTGGTTGTTGTTGGTCTTGGTGGAAGATCATTGAGATGCTTTTATTTTCTTATACGAAGAAAATAGAGATTCAAAGTGTTGGGAAGGTTCTTGTGGTAGTGGTAGTTATTGTTGTTGTGGTGGTTGTTGTTTGAACAAAATGGTTTAGGCTTGGTTATTTGTAAATGGTTACCATGAAGGTTTTTGTGAATGGAGTTGAAACACAAATGATTGTAGGTGTGTATGACCTTGATCATTTGGAAAAATTGATGATTTAGCATAACGGTAGGCCAAACTCTCAAGCAATGACGGTGGATGAGGTGCATCATCCAATGACTCATTTGGTTAAAATGTTGGTTGTTGTTGGGTTTCCATTTCGGCAATGGTGTTAAAAGGTGACAATGATGGAGGGCTTGATGGTTTAGGTGATAGATTTTCAAAAGTTTCCAATAGTGGATGTGGTGATGTTGGTGGTGTATGGAATAGTTCCATTGGTGTAAGTGTTGAAGTAGCAAGATTAAGCAAATCTTGAATAGTGATCACATTGGTATTGAAATGTGTTGAGGATGGTGTTGAGGTAGTGAGGTTAAGGAAATCTTGGATAGGTGAAGAAATGTTAAGCGAAGCATCACTTGAAGATGATGAGCTTGACTTGACGGTTTTGTTGAAAAGGTGTTGAAATGGGTGTTTGGATTTGATGTTCTACCATTCAAAGAATGAGGTTTCAAATGATTTTCATGACCATGTCACATCATTTGATGTTAATTAAATGGAATAGGATGGAGTGAAAGATCAACATATGCACTCAATGCTTTGTGATCATGGGATGTGATTTGGTTGAAAATGTTTCAATGGTTTGAAGGATCCTTTAAAAGGGTTCCTTGGGTTAGTTATGTTTGAATTTGAATTTTTGGAGGGAAGTGGCTTCCTAATTGTTTTAGTGAGTGAGAGTTGTTCTAATATGGTTATTGGAGTTAATGGAAGATGTTTCTCACTTAGGATAATGGTTTTGACACATTACAAGTTTTGGACTCAAGAAAAATGGAAGAATTTTCTACAGGTGTTTGGCGGAACCCTCAGAAGACACTGGCGGAACCCATTTGAGGGTACCGCCTGGTCCGTTGGGCCATTTCTGGAATTCCCAGAAAATACACTGGCGGACCCCAATTTTGGGTACCGCCAGATCCGTCAGGGGTAAAAAATTAGGCAGTCCGCGTTTTTGACCCGCGAGATGATTTTCAAAATTTTCGAAAACTCCTAAAATCAAAGAGATAAGGTATTTCTGGTTAGGCAATGCAAAAATTAGACATGTAAACATACATATCATGGGACTTTGACCTTGAGGTCGAGGATTTTACTATACTTAGTAAGAATTGCCATAAGCATAGAAAAAATGACAAACACCTTAAACATTGTCATTATGCATAAAAGTTCATACAAACATAATCCAACAAACATAATAAACCATGAAAGTGAAACACACATAATTCACGTAGTTTTAACACAAAGATGATTCTAAAGCATTCTTAAGCCAAACACTCCTTAATCGTCTCATAACCGGTCTATCCTCTTATTGAGCTTGCTTATGTACCTTCCAAAGCACTTGAAAATTCCTTTGGTTTGCTTGAACTCTTCGGATACATTTTGAATGACGGGGAGTTCTAGAAGGTAGTCTAAAGGAGGTAACTTAGAGTTAGGAAGTTAATCATCCTTTCTCATGTCAGATGATGATGATGATGGTGTAGGTGAGCGAGTACGTTTGCCCTTACCTTTGAAAACTTGTTTATCACTTAGAGGAACGAAGATGTGAGGAATGAGAGAATAGTCAAGGCACATTCCATTATCGTTAGGAGGAATGGGTGAGAATGTTCTAAAGAGGCGGGTGAGAAGCATTGGTTCTAAGGGGTTCTTCCCATTCCTTGAATTTGGGCTTGAGTTCATTGAATTTCATTCCATATGGGTCCTTGATGACCTCATTTCCTGTTCTAGTTCTTCTAGTGTTGGTGGTCCTAATGAAAAGGTGGTCACGAAGTTCATCTTTGGACACAAGAGGGGTATCATAGGAATAGATGCGGTCAAAGAGTGTGTCAAGAGTTGAGAGGGAGTGCAAGTCGAAGTAGATGCAAGTACCATGGTTTGGGACACCTAGGATTTGAGCAAACTCCTCGAGGGTGAAGGAGTATTGATGACTACTAGCCCTAAAGTTAATAGACATGCGACCATACTCATCCTTGGAGAGGGTGATGGATGCATAGAATTCTAAAATAAACCTAGAACAAATAGGCTCGTCGATTTCTAAGAGACACTCAAAGTTGATTGTGGCAAATTCCGTGTAGAGGTTTGTACCTTCTAAGAAGGATGGATCAATGGTTCTACCCTTATGGACATATTGTTTTTCTAAGGCTTTGAAGACAACGATTTGAGTTTGAGTAAGACCTTTGGTTTTGTGGTGTTTGGGTAGGTACTTGATGGTGTCCTTGTGGTTGTAGTGAGTTAGAGGAGGCATGATGATTCCTAGAAAATCAAAATTTCACATTTAAGTAAATGACTATTGTAATGTGTATGTTCTAGTGTGTGCCTATATGAAAACAATGTGGAGGTGCGGTTGACTTGACTCATTTTGATGCTTAAAAATGTTTTGTAATGCAAGTGATGTTTCAATGACGTTTTTCATTTGTTTTAACAATGTGGTGAACGGTGGTAAAGTATGGGTGACGACCGAGGGTGGATATGTGAAATGAGCTGGTGATTGTTTGACAACACTTAAAGCTTGGATATCTTCTTTGTGTTCTTCACTTGCTAGAAAGTGGAAGAGACGCATTTCATAATGAAATTCACTTGACTTTTGACGACATACACAAATATATTAATGAGAGTATGGATATGACAATTGCCCTTTGTTTCAAAGAGCGACACAAAGGTGAACATAGGTTTATGTATCATGAAAGGTGGTTTAATCTTAATAGGTTAGGTTATAGTGGGGATGACACACTTGTTTGGTTACATTGTGGAATCTTCTTGTGAAGATGACTAGGTGGAGTTATTGGTGAAGATAATATTAACTCTTGGTTTCTTTGAGGGCATGGAAATGGTGGATGACTCGATATTGATAGGACAAAGGATAACTCGATATTGAAATGGTGGATAACTCGATATTGATAGGACAAAGGATAACTCGGTTTCTCATTTCACATTGGTTGTTTGAGGTTTGAGTGATGAAAGGTTATGAGGAAGATGCTTGAAGTTTTGTTCATTTTGTGAATCTTATGGGTTGATGGTAAGTTGGAGTTGTGAGTAAAGAGGTGTTTGGTTTTGAACTTAAACAAAACATTATGTGGCTTTGGCGGACCAGGCGGAACCAAAAAGTGGGTTCCGCCCGTATGGTCTGAGGGTGCCGTGGGATCTGCAGGGAAAACTCAAAAGGAATTGTCTTGATTTTTGTGGTTTTATCCTAATGTTCAAAACTAAGGTTTTAGGTCTTATGAGTCCTTGACTAAGCCTAGGGATGATTGAATGCTTCTCATTCAAGAGGTTTTGTGAAAACGTTGATAGAATGGTTAACGTATAAGACTTTCTTACTTAAGATGTTCCTCAATGAACATTTTTACCAAGACGATGATGATGGATCACAATATTTCAATTAAGAACATAATGGATTGAATTGTCGCTGAAGTCGATGCTTCCTTTGTTGAAGGTATAACAATGTTAATAAGATGAATTCCGTTGTTGATGCGAGTTTGCTTGTTCAAGCGGAGCTTGTTGATGTGCTTCTCCATCCGATACTAATTTGAGAATCTTACGCGTTTTGGAGAATCATTGGGTAAGTAAGTATAAAAGTGCAAGTACCACTTGTGCTTTTCTTATCAACTTATTACCGACATAATTCCATTTGGCATACACTATGGTTTCTATTCCCATTCTTTTGGGAGACCATAATCCTAGTTGTGTAGTACCTTATGATGTATCCAACTAGGCTCAACTAACGAGTTGTTTAAGGATCTTCGTTAACACGAGCACATAGACAAAAGCTAAACATAATGTTGAATCTAAATGTTATGAGAACAAGTAGTCTTCCAAACATTTCTCTACGTTTAGTTTTACCTACGGATTTACTAATCTCATTCTTGATAGGTCATCAATAACTTAACCATTAAGAACAAGAGAACAACTAGGAATGTCTTTAAGTTAAAATCCCTTGCTTTTGTGGCTTGCTTTTATTATCAAGAGGTCTTTCAAATATTGACACTATACTCACTTGATTACTTTGAAATATCAACTTCGTTTCACTATTTGTTTTATTCTAAATTCCAAAAATTGTTTTTGTTGAATTTGTTTAGACACAACTAATGACCTATAAATCAAGTTTTATAACTTATGTCAATTTTACTTGATTTAATGTTTAACTCAAGGTGAGAAGATGTTGTTTTGTACTTTTACTCCATGCTTGTCTTGCCATCATTGGACTTTCGACTAAGTTATCATCTACCAAAGATAATATCATAGAAGGAGGAGATTACTCGTTAAATGTCATATTCAACGACTCCTCGACTCTTTAGGTTTTCTTACTTAAAACACTATGAACTCTATTTATTTTTAAAAAGTCCAAGAGGTACAACATCATTAGACTATGTGTCACATTTGATGTGTAAATCCTAGATGTTGAAAACTTATTTTCTTTCACACATCCTAATATATGCTAATGTGATTTATTTTACCTTGTATGTTTTATGTGAGATTATCATAAAGGAGTAATTGAAGAAAGACACAATTAAAGACTCAAAGTATGGTGTTTGAGAAAATTGTTTAACAAAGGTTTGTTTTGCAAGCATCACAAAAGTGTTAGACATTTTAACACTTAGAAAATTCTTAGTTAGCTCACTTGTAAGCAAGAGTTGAGTGAGACATACTCAAGAGTTTTTCGTGTTTATCTCTTGATGGTTAAATAACCAAAACACCTTATATCTCCTACTAGTACTAAAGACTAAATTCCTTGTTGCATAGAGTCTAATCTTAGTTATTTACAAATAGCAGGTAGACACTCTAGAGTATTACAAGTAACACATATTTGAGCACATAATGCTAGAGACAAGATATAACCAAAGTCAAGTTTAAGTAATGCGTACCTTTTAAATTGCATAGAGATGCTATCAAGCGGATAAGCATTAAGCGTAAAAACTTGGTTTGATGACATGCTTTGGAACTCAATAACTCATGTATCCAAGAAGGTTAGACAATCATATAAAAGCATAGAGTATGATAATCTTAATTCTTTTATCATGAGTTTCTATTAGAGATAGAATTATCTCTAAATCTCTCTTCTAGGTTAGACAAAATTTTACTTGCTTTGTTTTATCAGTTAATGGTGCTTTTGAGTTAAATCCTAATCCGGTTTTATCTTTAAACAACCTTTGACACTTCAACAATCTTTCAAGAGATTTTGAGCTTTCATCAAATTTAACTAATAATTTTTCCTTTCTCATTTTGCATTTTAATCTCATGTTTGTAGTCTAGACATAATATACATTCTAGATTAATTTCAACATTACTCTTAATTTTAGACATTTTATCTTCTAATAAGATTTCCTTTTCAAAGATATTCTTAAGAGATTTTGAAGACTCATTCTTGAAGATAGCTTTTGGGTCCATGTTGCACAAATGTTTTAGACTCATTTTCTAGTTTAGAAAACTCTAGGATAAATTTGTCAAAGCAAAAGTGTTTGGTTTCAAAGTGTACCTTGTTTGATGTTTTATCTAGTTTAGAATCACAAACCGGATGGTTGGCTTCATCTTCATCCGTGTTATTCCATGAATCGCAAGCAAGTCCACTACGAGCTTGACATGAGTAATCATCTTCACTTGTACCTTCATTAAAAACATTTAAACTAGTAGCACATGTATTAACTTCTACTAAGTGTCTATCAATTAGTTTTTCTAAAACTTCTAATTCATATGTAAGATCAAATTGATCATCTTTGACTTGACATATTCTTTGATGAAAGTTTAACATATTTTTCCAAATATCATTAGTCATTTGACAAAAATAAATTCTTTCATATTTGGTACTAAAGCTTTATAAATCATTGTTTTAACTTTACTATTTTTATCAAGTTTAAGATAGTTATCTTGGTTTTCTAAAACTTGTTTTCTTTGGTTTGAAATCACCAAAAGAATTAGTATGCCAAAGATCTTGATCAATTGATTTCACATAGTTTTCAAAATTACTTTTCCACTAAAGTAAGTTTTCTTTTTCAAATAGCGGTGGGTTTTTAATAGGTTGCCCTTCTTTGAGATTTTCAAAATCCATGGATCGATCCAAGTTTTAAAATACATTCTATTTTAAAGATCTTGAGTAACGTAGCTCTTGATGCCAATTGTGGAAAACTAGAAGGGGGGTTGAATAGTTTACCGCTTTTTCGATTCTTATTTAGCTTAAATATCCTTTTAGAAACCTTACGTTTGCTTAAAGATATAAACATAACTTTATATGTTTGATTCTTTGAAAAGCTTTTCATGTGAATAAAAATTCTAACTTTACTTGTTTCATACTTTGAAAAGCTTTACTTGTGATGATCCTAACTTTGCTTGTTTTAGTTCTTTGAAAAGCTTTACATTTGTTTTAAGATATAAGTACAACTTTACTTGTTTTAATTCTTTTGGAAAGCTTTATATGTGATTAGCAATTGTAACTAAAAGACAACATGTAATAAGCAAAGATAAAGAAAGAAACGATCAAACCACAACACGATTGTTTATCGTGGTTCGGCTACAAGGACTCTTTTTCCTTGCCCTACATCCACGCCCCGAGTTTCCAACTCGAGAGTTATAAGCACTAATCAACAAGCTCCTTTCACCGGCGGAGAAAACCTTACACGTCGCTTATACTTTTACCGACACAAAGCTAGATGTCGAGTTCTTTTACAAGGGTACAACCACTCCCATTCGTCGCTTACACTTTTACCGACACAAAGCTAGATGTCGAGTTCTTTACCAAGGGTACAACCACTCCCGTTAGTTCTTTTACTAGGGTACAACAACTCCCAACACTCTTTGTATTTTGAGGCCTAAAATACTAACCTATAACTTCTACATACATGACACACATGAAGTATAAACTACCAAAGCTTATACATGACCAAGCTATCAAGACTTGCAACTTTAGAGTTGAAGCTTGTAACTTCTTGAATGATCTTGTGAAGTTCCTTGCTACATAAGAGAGTCACAAATCAAAAGGTTACTGAGTTAGTTGAGAGAGAGTGTGAATATATGTCCTAAAAGAGTTGGCTAAAAATCAAGTTATGGCTTGGTATTTATAGCACACCATACTGCAAGCTTGGCGGATCAGGCGGAACCCTCAGATGGGTTCCGCCCGTGTACCCCCAGGGTACCGCCAGGTCTGCAGTAGGTTTTTGCAATAACTTCCCAAACCAAACAATGTCTTGTCTCATAACTTCTAGCAACCAAACAATGTCACATCACTTAAAGTAAGTCAAACATGATACTTGCAAGCAACATGAAAGCAAGTCAAACACATAACTTGCCATAAATACATAATGACAAAACTTGCCATAAATGTGATGTGACTATTTCTAATTTAAGAAATAAAACCAATGTTTAGTTTAAAAGAAAATGTAAACATTAGTTAAACAAGACTTAAACACTCAAAGTGATAATTTACTTTTAGCTAAAGTTCATACTTTGTTATTAACAAAACTTAGCAAAGATCGTAAAATATAAATAACGTTTTTAGGCGATATTTGTATTAACAAAGTTGTTAAAATTGGTGCTATATAGTTCTAAAAAACTCATCTAAGCTTGTTAGTAAGTTTTTAAAAGCTTGGGAAGTGTTTAGTTCAATTTTTCTTAAAATACCAAAAATAATAAATAAATAGTAAGAAAATCAAGAAAAATCACTGTGGAATATGCAGAGAATTTGAAGCATGGTAAAAGATGGATGAAACATGGTTTTAGAACTTCATGGGAAGTGTTAGGATAGATAGAATTAACCCTGGGTACTTTTTGTTCTGAGCTTGAGACTTTGTAAGTCTTGTCTTTCATCTTTTTGATATCAACTGTGGCATTGTCCTTATCTATTATTTCACGGTGTTGTCATGCTTACTTTATGTATTTGAGTTGATTTAATGCCACTGAATCCTTAGTTGTTCACTCATTCTTCTGTGGTTCCATTTTCTTTATCTTAATTGTCACATTTTGTATAAATGAGCATAAGCATTATTTGGACCAAATCTTGGTGCATTTTAGTTTGAATAGGTTTAATATAGTATGAGTAATCTTTCTGAATTAGTAGCATAATCTAGATCTTCCATTAGCTTTGAAAACCATGGAGACAGTCCCCTTAAGGGAGTGTTTAGATAAGCTGAGCTATGTAGGTTCTAGTGAGCTTCAGTTATTACTTGTTGTTTAAACATGTTACAATAGGTCTTAGTTGGTTATGTAAGTCATAAAATCAAAACCTTATTTGATAAAAAGTCAAGAATCTCTTTTACTTACCATAGTTGTTAACTGTTATGGATTTTTGAATCCATTTTCACTTATAAGTTTGTATAAGTTGATTATTTAGCATAAATCCAGTTCCTATTAGCTTATTATAACTACTTCAATCCTTAAATTAAGCTCAAAGTTAACAAAAGTCAAAAATTCAAGTTTCATCAAAAAGTCAAAATTTACTTTGAGCAGAAAAACAAAAAATGGTGGGATTTGTTTAGAATTTTGTATAAGGATTCAAGCCTTGAAACTTTCAGGATTGATAGTCCCCCACCTTGTCTTTGAATTCCTAGTGTTACTTCATTTTTGCTATTTTTACTGTGGGCCCCACATTGGTCCAAACACAGCTGCAGGGGGCATCACTTCCCCTGCTGCAGCAGACCACCACACCACCACCACCTTTGGTGGTTGCTGTAGGCCTCCACAGTGGGACCCACACCCCCCCCCTCCTTGGTTCCTTGGACTCCCCTCCTGGCCACCTTCAAAGTCTGAGCTAGCTTTTGAGCTCAAGCTCCCTGGGACCCACATGGAACCACCCCTATTTCCTGTCCCATTTTCTGTGTTGAACCACATTTTTAAGTGCTTATTTGAGAGCTTATAGCTTATTCAGAGTACCTCATTGCTTATTTTTGCTTATTTCCTAGTTTCCTCACCCTAGTGTAGCTTATTTACCCCTGTGGACCCCACAGAGGGTCATTTCCATCAAAAAATCAACATAAGTCAACTGTCCAAGCTTATTGCATGCATTTGGCTTATTTTTAAGTTCTAAAAAAGTTGTTTTTATAAAAGTTGTTTGTTTTTAGGTATAAAATAGTTTTGTAAAAGAAAAATCCAGAAAATCCAATTTAAAAATAAGTGATAGTTTCTATTTAATCTAATTTATCTTTTTAATTTTCATTAAGTAACTTGCAATTTTATATTTTTCTTAATTTCCTTTTACCTTTAAGTACTTTCAGTAATTTTTTCAGATTTTTATATTGTCATTTAGTATTTATTAGATTTAATATTAGTTTTATTAATTATTAATTAATATTCAAGTATTAAATAGCATAATTAGTTTTTATTAAGAAATACCTAGTTTTTATATTTTTCCTAGCTTTTATATGTTATAAAATAATTTTAGGAATTTTTCTAGAATTTCTACTGTTCATTTTCTATTTTTTAGAATTTAATTAGTTTAAATAGTAATTAATTAATATTTAGTTCAATAATTATTAAAATAGTCTAAATATAATTTTTATAAACTTTTTATAATTTTTTAGGATTCCTGTGATGGTTAATTAGATTTATAAATTTTTCTATAATTTTCTTGTCACTTTTAGTATTATTAGTAATTTAAAAATAGTTTAAATAGTTTAATTAATTTAATTAATAATTAATTAATATAAAATTCACAAAAAGACAAAAAGACATGTTTTTAATTTTAAAATTTGTTTTTTAGTTATTTTATAATTTTAGAAATTTAATTTTCATTTTTCTAGTATTAAAATAATATTATATTGTATTTAAGTTATTTAAATATTAATAATTAATATTAAATAGTATTTAATTAATATTAAATAATTAAATATTGTAAAAATTCATTTTCTTTTACTAAAAATTTTCTTTCATCCTTAGGTTTGTAAAAAAGTCATTTTCACCCCTGAGGGTTTTCAGATTTCAGTTTTCACTTTTTATTTTGTACATTCGCGTAAATTTAAACTGAACGTACACGTTTTTAGATTTAAAACGTTTCTGGTTTTTCTGATTTTACAGTCTTGTTAATATAAGTTATTTAAGCTATTTCCTTGTAGATTCCTTAGTTCAAATCAATCACAACCCCTTTTCTGTCTAAATTCACCCGATCACAAACCCGTTTGATAACAATTCACACCTCGTCGGGACATAACGACCCGGGGAAACCCTATATTCCGCGGAGCATTGACTCTAGGCTGTTTGACCTTGTTGACCATCCTTTGGTCAATTCAGGTTGACCGTTTGGAGCCAATCAATGTCTAAAAATTTAATATTTCTATCAAAAGTATTTACATGAACATACCCCATCTATGAAGTGATGAAATAGGTTTCTGTCCCTTGCTATAATCTTTCACTTATATCTTAGAAATGAACTTTGTTGCAGAATGACAATCAGCACAAACCCGTAAGTTCTTAACAATTCTTATAGGAGTCCCGGGTGGCGTTTTCAGAAGTGCAAACACAATGGCAAGTTTTTCACTATGTCTATTCAAAGCATCTTCCCTTTCCTCTTGACGGATAACAAGTAACACTTCTGATGTAGTAGAAACGTATCCCGCCATCTTAACTTTTTTCCCCATTTCATCAATCATCTCATATACATTTCTTTGTACGACTAACACAAAATTAGTAAAATTTTATGATAATTTCATGTTAGGCATCCAAGGCACCATTGCCAACACCCTTTCTCTCTGACTATAACCACCTGATGAAAAATAAGTCAATAAGCATGTAACAACGACACATCCTTAAGTTCTCAACATATAATGTTATACCCATGAAGGTAAATGTTCATGTGCCACCAATGTTGGTTTGTTCTTTCAGCATATACAAATAAGACTTAAGTAACCAGCATATCAAAGATTTAATTGATTGATACCAAAAAAAAAAAAAAAAAAAAAAAAAAAAAAAAAAAAAAAAAAAAAAAAAAATGTTCACCAGAACACTATTCATCCAGAATTTACTGTTCATTCGAATCACTATTGTCAGGTATCAATGGCACACATATGGCGGGCTATAATGGAAGAGCATCGAGCAAGTATGGATGCTTACAAAAAGGTCCATAAGGAGACAGTGAGATCTGAAATGCGGATAGCAATTTTGCAGCAAAGTATGGAGATGGATATATGGGAGATCAAAGAAAAACTTGCTGAGAGACGGGAATTAATGGAGGTGAGATCAAGGGATTACAGTAACCAAAATAACAGCATGGCAGAAATTCAGTTTGTCCAGGATTCAACCAAACCTATGACAACCGGAAAAAGTAGTGAAGATGGTGGTAATTTGGAGGAGCATATGGTTAAGTCAGCTGTGGAGAAAGCCGATTTTACGGGGCCAGTTTTGGCAGCGAAAGAAGATTTAGGTCAAAAGTTAATCAATGACGTGGATCCTCTTGTGGTACTCAAATCTGATGGGAAGATTAACAAGAACAAGTTCTCTATTGTACCTATTGAGCAAAATTCTGCTGGAAAGAAAAATCATAAGATGTTCATATGGCAGATTATAAAATTTAAGTCAGGATGTGAAATCTGTCTTGGACATCTTTGGACTAATGCTCAGTTGAAACAAGAACCGGTTCTTGCTCAAAGGAGAACATGGGATCCCGGAATTATTCAATGTTACGTTTTGAAGCAACACCTTGAGGACAAGGTGTTTTGGGAGGCGGGAGTATTGATACGACCCCTAAACTATTATACTCTATTATTATAATTATTATTAGTATTTTATTAAGTAGATAAATATAATTACTATTTAAGTAATAGATAGTCTTTAATTAAAGTAAGGATTAGTATCTTATTCTACAAGAATAGTTCTAGGAGTCTTTTATTATAAATAGATGATGAATGCTGTAATTCTGATTATGTGGAATGAATATGAAGTATTGATCAATTGGGGGGTCGGTTTATCTCATTAATATAAACCATTGGGGGGTCAGTTTATCCCATCAATATAAACTATTTATCTTGTTCCGTTCTTTTTATCTCTATATCGAATTGGTTCGTATCAGAGACGTTCAACTTTATTTTGCCTTTGGAGATAGAATGAACATGTCAGTATTATCATTTAAAATAATAACAGAACCACGAAGGTGTGGGTAATATAAATACTGATAATAATTTGTAATATAAAAAGAAGCAACAAACAAAGAAGTAGGTTTTCTAGCCATGCATCTATCTTTTAATAGTAAGAAAGATCATATACTAAAAGTCATATGAACAAATGCAGTATAGTTGTATGTAAACAAAATCGAATTTTTTGTCTTCAACCACACAACCACCATTCATCCAGAATCTATCGCATATGCAAAAACAAAAACATACGACCGCACCCGCGCATAAAAACAAAAGAATATATATAATTATTTTGTTTAACTGCATAAACATAATATACTAAGCAAGATAATGATTAGAAGAGAGAAAGGAAACTAACAAACTCCCTAGAAGAAATTATGAACTTAAAATCACTTTTGCTAGCAGTTCTTATGATTTTATATTCTTCAGCGCTTTCAAGTTCAATGGATGAAAATTTTCTTAAATGCCTCTTGCAAGATTCAAATGCCCCCTCAGATATCGTGTTCACCGAAGAAGACACAGAATTTTCATCTGTACTTCAGTCAACTATCATAAACCTTAGATTTTCAACC
The DNA here is from genome assembly GCA_030686995.1 of Artemisia argyi. Taxonomy (NCBI): domain Eukaryota; kingdom Viridiplantae; phylum Streptophyta; class Magnoliopsida; order Asterales; family Asteraceae; genus Artemisia; species Artemisia argyi. The sequence continues at coordinate 64,417,065 of CM060687.1, forward strand.
TCCAAAACTCCAAAACCAGTAGCTATAATCAAACCGTCAAAATATTCCCATGTACAATCTGCAGTACTTTGTTCCAAAAGTTTCGGAATTCGAATCAGAATCCGAAGTGGTGGACATGACTATGCAGGCCTTTCATACACTTCATATGATAAGGATAAATCACCTTTCGTTGTTCTTGACCTTAAAGACTTACGGTCAATAAAAATAGAGTCAAGTGAGAAGACTGCTTGGGTTGAATCTGGAGCAACGATTGGTGAATTGTCTTACTGGGCATATCAAGAAAGTCCAAACCTAGGATTCCCAGCTGGGATCTGCCCAACCGTAGGGGTTGGTGGTCAAATAAGTGGAGGGGGGTTTGGTACTATGGTAAGGAAGTATGGTCTAGTGGCTGATAACGTTATAGATGCTAGGATTGTCGATGTCAACGGGAGAATTCTTGACAGAAAATCTATGGGAGAGGATTTGTTTTGGGCCATTAGAGGAGGTGGAGGAGGAAGTTTTGGAGTTGTAATAGCTTGGAAGGTGAATCTTGTTTATGTTCCTAATATAGTTTCGGTTTTTACTCTTTCCAAGACTTTGGAAGAAGGTGGTTCGGATCTTTTTGACAAGTGGCAGTACATAGGGCATGAATTAAGTCAAGATTTGTTCATCGGAGTTTCTATACAGCCTGCCTTAAATAAGGCAGGAAACAAAACAATTCAAGTTACATTCAGCTCGATGTTTCTTGGAACTGTTGATGAGCTCATTAAAACTGTAAGTCATGGCTTCCCTGAACTTGGGTTACAAGAAAAAGACTGTACTGAAATGAGTTGGATTGACTCGGTACTCTATTTTGCGAATTATCCACTAGCAGAAGGCATTAATGTCCTAAGAGATAGGAAACCCGAGCCCAGAAGCTACTTTATTGGTAAATCAGACTACGTAAAAGAACCGATACCCGGAGAAAGATTAGACGAGATATGGAAATGGTGTATGGAGGAAAACAATGTGTTTCTTGTAATAGAACCACACGGTGGAATAATGGACGAGATTGAAGAATCGAGTACTCCATACCCATATAGAAAAGAGTATTTGTATAACATACAATACTTTGAGAACTGGGAAGACGATAGTGTTGAAGCATCAAAAAAGCATATAAGTGGGATGAGAACGATTTATGAGAATATGACACCTTATGTGTCAAAGAACCCAAGGTCAGCTTATGTAAATTACAGAGACTTGGAAATAGGTAAAAATGATAATGCAAGTAATACAAGTTACTTGGAAGCCATAAAATGGGGAAGCAAGTACTTTAGTGACAATTTCAAGAGGTTGGCAATGGTGAAGGGTGTGGTCGATCCAGACAATTTCTTCTATCATGAGCAGAGCATCCCACCGCTAATTATGAGCAAAAAAGGCAGTGACGTTGGTTCTTACCAGAGCTTTTAATGCTATGTGCACTGCTAAATCTCGGTCTTTAATCTAAAATTCCTAAGAATGTTATTATTTTCTTATTCAATGTTTAAATATAAATAAAACATTTGGCTCAAATGAAATTTTTGAAAAATAAATGTATATAGTAAGGCATATGCACCTGAATCATTTTACGGATTTGGTAGAGCTTTTGGATTGTATTACCTCAGAATTATCTAACTGTCACCAGAAGTCATTACATGAACAGACCCCATCCTTGACACGATGAAATCGATTTCTATCTCTTACTATAATCTCTCGATTATAAATCTTCGAGATGAACTTCGTTGCAGAATGACAATCACCACAAACCCGTAAGTTCTTCACAATTCTTATAGGAGTCCCGGGTGGTGTCTTTAAAAGTGCAAATGCAATAGCAAGTTTTTCACTATGTCTATTCAAAGCATCTTCCCTTTCCTCTTGACCGATATCAAGTAACACTTCTGATGTAGTAGGAACATATCCTGCCATCTTAATCTTTTTCCCCATTTCATCAATCATTTCATGAATCTCTTTGTATGATTCGTGTGTTCTATCACCTGCAACAAATTCATATATTTTGTTGTCGAGTTCGATCATTGTACTCCCGGGAATCTTTTTTATTCCCTTTTCGCCCATCACTTCTCTAATGGTGTTTTTCTTTTCCCATTTAGACATTTTCCCATAAATATTGGAAAGTAAAACATAATTAGATTCGTGTAATGGTTCGCTTTCAATCAATTGTTTTGTAATACTTTCACCGAGATTGAGTTCACCATGTAGTCTACAAGCTGCAGTTAACGTCCTCCAGATTATCGGGTTTGGTTCAATAGGCATATTATTCACAAACTCGAGTGCCTCTTTCACAAGTCCAGCCCTACTAAACAGATCAACCATGCAACCATAATGCTCAATTTTAGGTGTGATATGAAACTCCTCAGTCATGGAATTAAAGTACTTTCGACCTTCATTTACCAACCCTGAATGACTACAAGCCGAAAGCAACCCAATAAAAGTAACATCATCCGGTTCCACCCCAGAACTTTTCATCTCTTCAAACAAAGACGCAGCCTCCAAACCACGCCCATGCATCGCCAAACCAACAATCACAGAAGTCCAAGAAACAATCGTCTTCCCATCTAACCCTCTAAACAACCTCAACGCCTTATCAACATCACCACATTTCGCAAACATATCAATCAAAGCATTACAAAGCTCCATACTCTTCCTAATCCCTTCCCTCTCCACATACCTCTCAACCCATTTCCCAAGCTCCAACGCACCTAAATCACTACACGCACCCAAAACCGAAACCATAGTAATCTCATCCGGCCTAACCCTAACCCCATCCCCATCCCCAACCATCTGCATTTCCCTAAACAACTCAACAGATTCCCCAGCCATCCCACCCCTCACATACCCACCAATCATCGCACTCCACGACACCGAATCCCTCACACACATTCCCTCAAACACTTTACGCGCACTACCCACACCCCCACAACAACAATACATATGCACCATAGTATTACACACATGTATATCATCATCAAACCCTAACTTAACAACACACCCATGAACACACTCACCTAAACTCAACTTCCCAACACCAGCACAAGCCTTAAGAACAAAAGGGTATGTAAATTTATTAGGCATGACATCACTAAACACCATTTTTTTATAAACTTCAACACTAAGTATATTATTTTTATTAGTTTGAGCATAAGCCCTTATGATGGTATTGTATAAAAAAGTGTCATATAGATGGGTTTTGGATTGTGGGTCAAATAGTATTAGTGAAGCATAGTTAATAGCATTAAGATTTGATGAAGTTGAAGTGAATTTAGTTAGTACTAATGGGTTGTTTATTAGGCCTAGTTTTATGATTTGTGTGTGGATTTGTGTGAGGTTAAGGAGAGTTGTGCATGTTTCAAGGAGTGTCAAACATTGTTGTTCTGCTAATCTTCTGTTTGTAAAGATTTTGGTTGCTGAAAATGTCATTTGTTGTAGAACTAGTTTTGGGGTGTTTGTTTCGGCTTATATAGTCGGCTTATTGCTTATTTGGTTTTGGGCTTATGTTTCGTAAGCTCATTTTCTGTGGCTAATTTTCAAACTTTTCGGTTTATTTAAGTTTATTAGGTCATAATAAAGTTTTATAAGTCGAAAAGTTTCAAAATAAGCCAAAAAAAATGAGCTTATGAAACATAAACCCAAAACCAAATAAGCGATAAGCCGGCTATATAAGCCGAAACAAACACCCCTAAAAGTGACGTAGAACTAGTTATTTGTGGTGTAAATTTTCTAAATTTGATAGTTATTCTTGTAATTTATTTTCCTCTCGTAACAATGTAGTTTAGTTTTAAAAAGTTATCGATGTTTGCCTCATCAAACATAATTTTATAGTTCTGCCCCTCGCGTTAATTGTAAGAGCTTATGGCATATACGGCTAGCTATAGCCGTAACTACAAGTTGTTATCTATGGTCACAAGTTGTGGTCTTTCGTTTTATAAAAGCGTTTGATAACAGACTATGGATGAAACTATATTGCGTAAAACAAGTCTATATGTAACACCTCAACTTTTACGATATTGATTTTACTATATTTTAAAGCTTCCCACTTAACTTTTGTTAGCCTCAGGACCTTCCATGAAATTTGTTGCAAAGGAATAAGGACCATCCATGTAATACTTTCATTAACGGGGACTAACCTTGCCTAATGGTGAAATTTATATTATAATTCCTATAAGGTTATAGAAGTATCAGGATACTTCAATTGTTCTTATCTCATTTCCCTTCTTCCTCCGCTCCACATCGACACACACAACCACATGAAGAAATCACTAGGGTTTAATTCATAACTTGATTTTATTCAAGTTTAAGCTAAGGAATTGATGTATGGAAGCTTAGAAACAAAAGAATACTAGGGTTCCCATGAGTTAATTCGAGGTAAGAATCATCTCCATGTTCTTGAATTCGTTTTTAAGATTACCCATTATTGGGTTATGATTAAAGATTATATTTTTATGATATAAGTGGGGTTATGTAGAAATTTGGAAGATTATGCTAATTTGTGATTTTCCAAAATCACTAAGAACGCATGTTAATTATTTGTTAATGTTTAGAAAAGTGGTGGGTACCTTGTTAAGGTGCCATAACACCAATTTGTGGTGTTAGTTTTCAGAAAGTATGTTGTTGTGGTCATATAAATCGCGGAACCAAACAACCCCTTATGGCTTATTCATCTTTTAATGCTTTTTATGATAAGCTAAGTATTTTCCTTATAAGCTCCATGTGAATCATATGTTCTTAGGTTATAAGGATTATCCGAGGACGTCTTACGGGAGCTCGTTATTGTATTCAAGCATTTTGAGGTGAGTAACATATATAAGAATAGAAACGGATTTTAGTAACCCGTTAGAAGGGCCACATAATTCGTGACACTCATGTTTAAGTTTATAGCATGTTCATGCGTTAAACTCGTGTAACGAGATCACTTTAGTATAATTGCATATTATGAGCTTTAATGTCTTACGTGGTATAATAAGCTTATATGTGAAATAATGTGAACGGGTCAAAACAGCCCGTAAATGACCCTTGTGGTCTTAGTTATGCGTTTTTAGTCAAAATATTGTATTATTACTTGTTTAGCGTCCTTAGTGGACGACATGGCTAGAATAGACATCCTAAGTGGATGACTTGCATAATTATATGCAATAAGACCAAGAATGTGATATAGACGTCCTTAGTGGACGACACGTGCTATTATGTGATCACATGTTCCAAAACGGAACTTAGACATCCTTAGTGGATGAATAGCACATCATGATAAGAAAAGTCTTTAAAATGAGACTTGACGTCCTAAGTGGACGACTAGAGCATATAATGATATGATGAACCGAATAAGGGTTCAAGACGTCCTAAGTGGACGACTAGTGAATTCATGAAAAGCATGAACTTTCTAACGTTATGATGAAATATCTAGCCCCTTAATGCATGACACGATGCAAGGACATATTCCCGTGGGGGAATTAGTGGTGTTAAGACACCAAGATGGCTACACAAGGGAAGTTCTTATGAAGCAACGCCTAATATTAATGTCATGTTTATTTTCAGCTTTATATATGTTATCTCATTAAGCTTTTTGCTTACGTTGCTTCATTTCATGTCTTTCTTATAGGTGAGATTATGTTTAAGACTAAAGGCCGTGGGTTAGCCACCAGTGGAGCTCATGGGTAATCGAGCTTATCATAAACCCTCTCTTTTACCAAGAAACGCCCTAGGTTGTTATGTTTTTGTGCATAAACATGTAAGCTCAGATTTGTGTGTTAAACTAGTAGTATGTAATGTTTTAAAGTTTAAAGGGTGTTTGGCATAGTGTCATTCTAGTCCAAAATGACCCATTTTGGTTATGTACGGCCTAAGCGAATAGTAAATGTTATGTGCAGTTTTTATGGAAAAAAAAAATATATCCTAGTATGGGCGTTTCAAATTGGTATCAGAGCTGTGGTTTAAGGGATTTAGGTATCCACCGTAGATGGGTACTTAGACTTAAACCTAGGCTCTTGGGCCATAGTGTATATATATGCTTCCGCACGTGCATGTAATCTCAGTAACAGTATTGTGTATGTAATTAGCATGTAATGCATATTTTGTTTGTTCATGAATTTAGTATAACATGATGACGGTGAGGACTTGGTTATCTGATGAGATTATTATGACGTCTGGCCAACGTGGTAATAATCGCATCACATAACGAGTGTTTAACGACATCATATTATACTTAAGGATTGAACATATTGGTAGGTGTGAGCATAGGATTATAAGACATATGCATTTCACGTTAAGCAGTGAATCAGAACTAGCAATTTTTTTTATAATGAGTCTGAGAGACTCTATACGCAGAAATCCTTCCTATATGGAAATTAAGAAATATGTCGGAAGTCTTTATCGACGTATCAGATACACTTATCAGTCTATAGAATTAATAAGATTTTCATGACCGAACCCAACTACAATGAATATATAATCATTGAATCTTGGGAATTACTTCCGTACACGTTGTAACAATTGAGCGTGAAGATGCTCATATTCTATAGCTCGATGCTAAGACCTTCAGATCGTGCCTTCTAGCGTTAGTCAAGAATTTATGAGTGACACACGATATTATGACAGGTACCTCCGTTGTGAATATAATACCTGCTCGTGTGTTCAGCTGATCCTTGTATGATTCAGTCAACTATAACTAAGTTACTTAGTCAAGGTTGTCGATCGACAAGTCAGTATAGGCCTCCTTAGACTTAAAGAGGCAGCAGACGATAATATTTGACATATGACCTCTATACTCAAGAAGACTTAAATAGAATTTTAATGGTGAAAAGTTCCCTGTTGATTCGAATTTCCTATAACTATAGGGAATTTCCTGTTGTCATTTGTACGTAATAGCTCAATAAGAGTAAGTTGTTATTCATGTCAGAATAAGTTAATCTGGCTTAAGACCCTAAGTGGGGGAGAAACCTCATTTACGCTTAGTATAAGAAAGCCTCCCCGACTTTAAGTATGAATACTATAGCCAAGAATTACCTGACTCGTGCCTCTTAAGTCTATCTAGCTTATGTTTAATTTTTGGAGGTTATTCCAGATCTCGAAGCTGTCCACGAATTTCATGATGTAATACCAAAAGAATTCCCATATAATTACCTAACAAACGAAATAGAACTTCGTATCAATTTTATTCCGAGAGTACCTTATTGTTAAAACTCCCTACTCAGTTGTTCTGTCGGAACTACAAGAATTAATGAGGCAGTTACAAGAACTACTATACAAAAGCTTTACTTGCCCCAGTAGTTCCTCTTCGGGAGCTCCGGTTCTTGTTGAGAACAAAGATAATAGTATTCAAAGGTATATTGTCTATTAAGAATCTAATAGGTCATTGTCCAGAATTAACACCTTTTACCCAGGATTGATGATTTATTTGATCAGCTTTAGGGTGCGAATTTCCTTTCTAAAATAGATCTAAGATCAGGATACCTCAGTTATAGATTTGGGAAAGGGATACCCCAAACAGAGTCTTTTAAACCTTTTTATCGGAAGTATGAATTCGTTGTTATGCCATTTGGCTTAACGAATTCCCCAACAGCTTTTATAGACTTGATAAATCAGGTTTGTCATCCGATGTTAGATAAGTCAGCTATTGTATTCATTGATAATATCCTGATTTATTCTAAGTCAGTCAGCAATCGTGAACTCATTTGTGCCAAGTTTTCAGTATGTTGAGACAAGAAAAGCTTCATGCTAAGCTCTCAAAATGTAAATTCTAGTCACGAGAAGTTCAACTCCTCGAACATGCCATGAATAGTAGAGACGTTAAGGTCGATTCAGCTAAAAATCAGATCGAGTTAATCTCGTAGGTTAAATGCATAGCTCTGTAGTAAGCTCAAGAGAACTCGAAATATAATCTGATAGGATTTAAGTACTAAAGTAATGAATAATTCCTGATGTATCACTTGACATAACTCAAGTTAAATTATTCTACACATCTAGATGCCACTTGAATGTGTTACGATGTCCAATTAGTGGCTGAGCAAGAAAGAAGCATAGTAGAACATGTAGGGCAATGCCTTACCTGTTGTCAAGTTATGTTAGAACATCTATGAATAGTTGGAAAATTGCAGTCTCTAAATTTCCTGTGTGGAATGGAAAATATCGCCAGAGAATCTACCGCAAAATTTTTAGAATAACATATCAGCATGATACTTCATGAATCTCTGTCAACTGTTTTAACAACAATCGGATTGTTTATTTATCGAGTAGGCTTCATTACCCGAAGCCCTCGTAAAATTGTGTTTACACGAAGTTGTAGTCAGACATAGAATGCTTATCCTGATCGTAACAAGTCAAAATCAGCATATTAGCGTTTAAACTTCTGATATAGGTTTCAGAAGAATCTTTTACTAGTACGAATCCAGATACCGTATACCATTTTCATGAAAATGGTCAGAATGAAAGTCATTTGTTTGTAGAAAATCGTGCTTAAATTAATTGCCATGAGATTCTGGCAACAATTTGGATCACTTTCTCTTAAGAGAGTCCTTATGTGACGATTTCTATATGGTTGTATTTTATACACCTTTTTTTTTTAGTAATGCAGATTATATGACCTGAATAGTACTTGATACATTCAGTTAGAATGTACTTATGCACTAAGAATATGCTTAGGTACTCAGTCAGTTATGCATGTTGTCAGTATGTGCTTTACACATTATACACTTACTCAGTAATAGTACTGTATGTACTTATTTAGCATCATGCTATATGTGTGCAATTTCAATAGCAAGTTCCACACATAGTTTTATTATTAGTTCACTATTAAGGTTTGAGTTCAGAGATACCTAGTATCCAATGTTGGATTGATCAGTTCCGAGTATAGTGGTATTGCTTAGCTTATAATCGCTAGAAATCAGCTTAAGAACAATTCTATAATTCGGTTCAGTGTTTACTCCGAATTTAGTCAGAAATGTGTTATGTGCACTTAATTAGAGTAAGGACCATGTGTAATTGGTCAAATTTATAGAGAATGAACTCAAGATGTTTAAAATATCCTGTGTGGCATTAAGTATGCTTGAAAGTTTATCATGATCAGGTTGTGACTCATGTCATACGAAACAATGCAACTGTTAGATTTTGACATCTGTAACTAGAATACACTTTCGGTTTTCATCAAATATTTATCAAGGAATCAGTGTTCTAGAACCTTCACGAATTTGTATCTTTGTGTAATCGTTGTGAGTCATAGAGTACTCGTCTCTATAGTTCTAATAGAGACAATAGACTCTTCCAAATTCAAACTGAATGCCCATAAGAATTTGGGCATTTGTGTTAATTCAGCTTTGTCTATAATTCTTAGACTGATGGTCAAATGTTACGACCACTCAAAAAGATCAACCAGACTTTAGAGAGACTTAAGTTAATTTTAAATAGGTTGAAATCCCATGAGGATAAGAGAAGGGCGAGCAGTAAATTTCCACTTGTTGATCTAAGTATTTTAACAGAATTCCTTTAGAAAGGAGTCATCCGAGTTAGCATATCGAATTAAAAATGTGCCATCCAGATTTTTATTATCAAAAGAACTCAATAGTGTTCTTAGCACCTACCATGTAATCTAAGATTATGCTTAATAGGCTAGGCAAAGCATGTCCCTCTAGAAGGTGTTATGATTAATAAAAGCTCAACTATGTTGAGATACCAGCAGAAACTCTTGATGTTAAGGTCCATATACTCAGATTTAAGAAGTCCTCCTTTTAAGGTCAGATAGAAGTACAGAAAGGGGGTTAGAATACAGATAAGAACCATTATGCACTTCTTATCATCAGGAAAGGTTTGTGAGGACACACACCGAATAAGTGGGGGAGAGTTGTAACAACTCAACTTTTACGATATTGATTTTACTATATTTTAAAGCTTCCCACTTAACTTTTGTTAGCCTCAGGACCTTCCATGAAATTTGTTGCAAAGGAATAAGGACCATCCATGTAATACTTTCATTAACGGGGACTAACCTTGCCTAATGGTGAAATTTATATTATAATTCCTATAAGGTTATAGAAGTATCAGGATACTTCAATTGTTCTTATCTCATTTCCCTTCTTCCTCCGCTCCACATCGACACACACAACCACATGAAGAAATCACTAGGGTTTAATTCATAACTTGATTTTATTCAAGTTTAAGCTAAGGAATTGATGTATGGAAGCTTAGAAACAAAAGAATACTAGGGTTCCCATGAGTTAATTCGAGGTAAGAATCATCTCCATGTTCTTGAATTCGTTTTTAAGATTACCCATTATTGGGTTATGATTAAAGATTATATTTTTATGATATAAGTGGGGTTATGTAGAAATTTGGAAGATTATGCTAATTTGTGATTTTCCAAAATCACTAAGAACGCATGTTAATTATTTGTTAATGTTTAGAAAAGTGGTGGGTACCTTGTTAAGGTGCCATAACACCAATTTGTGGTGTTAGTTTTCAGAAAGTATGTTGCTGTGGTCATATAAATCGCGGAACCAAACAACCCCTTATGGCTTATTCATCTTTTAATGCTTTTTATGATAAGCTAAGTATTTTCCTTATAAGCTCCATGTGAATCATATGTTCTTAGGTTATAAGGATTATCCGAGGACGTCTTACGGGAGCTCGTTATTGTATTCAAGCATTTTGAGGTGAGTAACATATATAAGAATAGAAACGGATTTTAGTAACCCGTTAGAAGGGCCACATAATTCGTGACACTCATGTTTAAGTTTATAGCATGTTCATGCGTTAAACTCGTGTAACGAGATCACTTTAGTATAATTGCATATTATGAGCTTTAATGTCTTACGTGGTATAATAAGCTTATATGTGAAATAATGTGAACGGGTCAAAACAGCCCGTAAATGACCCTTGTGGTCTTAGTTATGCGTTTTTAGTCAAAATATTGTATTATTACTTGTTTAGCGTCCTTAGTGGACGACATGGCTAGAATAGACATCCTAAGTGGATGACTTGCATAATTATATGCAATAAGACCAAGAATGTGATATAGACGTCCTTAGTGGGCGACACGTGCTATTATGTGATCACGTGTTCCAAAACGGAACTTAGACATCCTTAGTGGATGAATAGCACATCATGATAAGAAAAGTCTTTAAAATGAGACTTGACGTCCTAAGTGGACGACTAGAGCATATAATGATATGATGAACCGAATAAGGGTTCAAGACGTCCTAAGTGGACGACTAGTGAATTCATGAAAAGCATGAACTTTCTAACGTTATGATGAAATATCTAGCCCCTTAATGCATGACACGATGCAAGGACATATTCCCGTGGGGAAATTAGTGGTGTTAAGACACCAAGATGGCTACACAAGGGAAGTTCTTATGAAGCAACGCCTAATATTAATGTCATGTTTATTTTCAGCTTTATATATGTTATCTCATTAAGCTTTTTGCTTACGTTGCTTCATTTCATGTCTTTCTTATAGGTGAGATTATGTTTAAGACTAAAGGCCGTGGGTTAGCCACCAGTGGAGCTCATGGGTAATCGAGCTTATCATAAACCCTCTCTTTTACCAAGAAACGCCCTAGGTTGTTATGTTTTTGTGCATAAACATGTAAGCTCAGATTTGTGTGTTAAACTAGTAGTATGTAATGTTTTAAAGTTTAAAGGGTGTTTGGCATAGTGTCATTCTAGTCCAAAATGACCCATTTTGGTTATGTACGGCCTAAGCGAATAGTAAATGTTATGTGCAGTTTTTATGGAAAAAAAAAAATATATCCTAGTATGGGCGTTTCACTATAATCATAAAATTAAATGATAAATGCTTCGTCCATTAAGGTTTTGAGTGTTTAAAATGAAATACAAAAGGTTTAGCTTATTGCCAAACAAGCTATATCCTAAAGCTAAATGTTATTCGCTCCAAAACTCTTCTTGTCAAATATTGTCGAAATGTCCCAATGTAAATGACAATGTGACATTATGTGACATTGTGCGATAATAGGTGAATGGACAAACAATACAATTCAATACACAAGTTTGCTTAAAACAATAATCTAACAAATAACCATATTAGGGAAGTTTGTTTTATTCAACAAACAATACAAATAGCTAACAACTCGAGACATATGTCTTCTAGCAAACGCAGCGTTAGAAGCTTTGGTAAGAACCAATGTTGTCGTTCTCTTCGCTCGTGATTAGAGGTGGAATGCTCTGCTCAAAGTAGAAGAAATTGTTTGGATCAACACCACCTTTCACCAATGCCAATTTCCTAAAATTGTTATTAAAGTACTTGTTTCCCCACTCCATGGCTTCTGAATAGCTTGTGTTATCTGCACTATCATTTTCACCTAAATCTAAGTCCCTATAGTTCACATAAGCCGCTCTCGGATTTTTTGACACAAATGGTGTCATGTTCTCGTATATCCGTCTCATCCAACTTATATGCTTTTCTGATGATTCAATGCTTTCGTCTTCCCATTTCTCAAAGTATTGTATGTTATACAGATATCCCTTTCTATAAGGGTATGCAATACTCGTTTCATCAATCTCGTCCATTATTCCACCGTGTGGTTCCATTATAAGAATTGGATTGTCTTCCTCCAAACACCAATTCCATACATCTTTTAATCTTTCTTTGGGTATCGGTTCTTTCACATAGTCTGATTTTCCATTGTAGTAGAATTTAGCCTCAGGTATCCGATCTCTAAGGATGTCAACGCTTTCTCCCTTTGGATTATTATTAAAATAGAATATTGATTCAATCCAACTCATTTCAGTACAATCATTTACATCTAACCCAAGCTCAGGGAAATTACTTGTTACCTCTTCAATGAGCTTATCAACGTTGCCAAGAAACATGGAGTTGAATATAACTTCCATTGTTCTGTTTCCATCCTCATTTATAGCAGCTTGTGCTATAGCTCTAATGAACAAATCCTGACTTAATTTATGTCCTATGTATTGCCACTTATCAAAAAGATCCGAACCACCTTGCTCTAAAGTCCTGGAAAGACTAAAAACTGAAACTTTATCAGGAACATAAACAAGATTCACCTTCCAAGCTACTACAACACCAAAACTTCCACCACCGCCCCCTCTAATGGCCCAAAACAAATCTTCGCCCATTGACTTCCTATCAAGAATTTTGCCGTTAACATCAATAATCCTAGCATCAATGACGTTATCAGCTGCTAAACCATATTTTCTAAGCATGGTACCGAACCCTCCTCCACTTAACTGACCACCAACACCTACAGTTGGACATATCCCTCTTGGAAATCCAAGGTTTAGACTTTCTTGAGACACCCAATAATATAACTCACCAAGGGTTGCACCAGATTCAACCCACGCAGTGTTTTGACTCGAGTCGATTGTTATTGACCTTAGTTCCTTAAGGTCAAGAACAATAAAAGGTGACTGATCTTTATCATATGAAGTGTATGAAACTCCTGCATAGTCATGTCCACCACTTCTGATTCGAATTTGATATCCGAAAGTTTTGGAGCAAAGTATGGTTGATTGTACATGGGAATATGTTAAGGCAGTAACAACAGCTAATGGTTTTGGTGTTGTTGAGGTTGCATATCTAAGGTTTATGATAGTTGATTCAAGAACAGATGAGTATTGTATGTTTTCTTTTGTGAATACAAATTCTGAATCTGTTGCATTTAAACTTTGGGTGAGGCATTGAAGAAACTTATCAGCCATTGGATCTGAATATGCTGAAGTGAACAAAGCTATAAGATACAATACAAATATGATAATGTTTAGATTCATGTTATCTTCTGTAATTGTTAATTATTAAGTTCTGCAAATTCTTTTAATAAGTGAGATGAGATATACAATTTTTAAACGATTTTTATCCTCATCTTTATAGACAAAATCTGGAAATTATTGTTTTTTTGTGTATAAATTTTTTTTATGTATCATAGGTGTTGGTGATGTGGAACCCATTTTAGATAATAAGATAATAAATGGGTCAAGTCAAAGACATGATACAAGCTTCAAATGTAGCTTTCAAAATGATTGTTCAACATAAATAATTCCTTCAGAAACTTAAACTTCAAAGTTCAAGATGTATATTGAAGATAATATGATCTACATTACAACACGTCACATAAGAAATGTAACAGCACATATCACTCCTACAGGATTACAGGATATGAGCATGACGGTGGTCTGCCAACTTCATTTGGCATCTTCTCAAAGGAATAACGTTTATCTCTCTACTCTCTAGTACTTCCAAGATCCGACACTTTTACAAATGACGCATGCAATTCCTCACTAAAACAATAATAATGGTTCTGTAACCATATCTTCCTACTGTACTTAGGCTTCGGTTTTACAAAATTCACACACAAACTACAAGTCTACAACCAACTAGTGAACTCCGGACTAAAACGGATTGATTTATCATGTCATCTTAAAGATATAGAACACAATGTTCCTTTTAAACAGATGAAATAGGAGGTCTGCACAATAAGGTAACTTATATAAACAAATACTCTGTAAAATGCTGTAAATTTTAGAGATAACCTGTATATATTAAGTCACAAACTATCACTTTATCTCACTTAAATCAACCACCACCTGGTTGAAATTCTAAGCTCCACTAATCTTTGATTCTTTGTTCGACACAATTTGTCTTGTTTCTGGCCAGTAGGTCACTAAAAATATGTCAAATGAGCAGATTACTCACGAAAATGTCAAAACTATGTTAAAAACATTACAAGTAAAAGGAGTTCTATCAAATATTAAAGAAGTTGTCATGCTACACAGCTAAATTAACTTTATAAGTCCGAACTTTACAATATAAAACTCAAGTTAATAGAGAGAATTTATAAGATCAGGATTCATCAGTAATAATTTGATTAATCTTTGTTCACCTGTCATCTTGGAATAATGCCTTAGAAACAGGATTACTAGTCTTACTCCTATCGCCTTTACTTTGTCGAGTTGAGCATGAGGGATTGTCACCTGGCATTGGAGTCTCACAAACAACACTATAACTACCCCTCTTTTGTTTCTTCCTTTTGGATTCAGGTTTGACTTTTACAGGCTTTGACTGCTTTGGAGCCCAAACCCTCTGCAAATCAGGCATTCGGCTTGTGAAAGATACAACCCTTCTGGCCCTTTCTCTCATCTCACGCGCCTCATTTAATTTTGTGTCGAGATTTTCAAGTGGGTGAGAAGATTCTTCTTCTAAAGATAACGATTTTTGAAACTTTTTACTTGCTAATATGTCGTCTTTATCGTTTTTCTCTCTCCAAGATTGATTGCTATCCTCACTGTTGAACATGAGAGCTTGATCTTCATCTTCTTCGCCAAATGGCAACAGGTCCATTTGATCGTAGATTTTGTCCACCACATCTCCAAGATTCTGCGAATACCTGAAAATTGATTCTTAAGATCACATTTTCATATAACTAGAAACACAATCTGTGAAAAATAAAGAAGCGTGTAGATATAAGTACCTCGCTTTTATGGTTCTCTCAACATAAGCATAAAGACTCACATTACCATGAAAACCTCCTTCCACAAGGTACTGAATGATCTCCAAAAGGGTGCAAATTTGCTTCACAAGTTTCGACTTCGTAGATCCTTTAATACTTTCAGCATATTCTGACTGAAGTATCTCCAAACGAAGCAAAATTTGTAATTCATATCTTAAGTTCATTAAGGAAAACACTAAAACTAATAAAGTTAAACCATTAAAGCTAAATAATGACTAGTATCAGTATGTTAAGTAAAGACTGAAAGAGGGAACTAAAACAAAAATAAAATAACTGAAGGATACTCTCTGACCAAGTGTTCTCGGGTAGAACTTTGTTCCTTAATATCTTTGGGCTCGCGTAGTAATAACTTAATGATTTCGGAAACTTGCACTGTACGTGATTCACGAGAGTCTTCCATAGTTTCATGCTTTTGGCGTAACCAGTAGATGGATTGGTTCACCAGTCTCTCTGTCACGATCTTCAAATCTGCTGCCTCAGATTCAAGCCCATGTTGAATTTTTTTAGGTAGATTACAGAAAAACGATTCTGGAGTTTCCGAAAATGATACAAGAGCAGTATCGTCATGCTGTATTTTCGACACATGTTCATTGCTTCCTTCGCAATTATCAGCCAAATTTTTGTTTACATCTGTCTCTTTCTGTTGATTTGAATCTTGAGCTGATCCATGTGGCGTATTCTCATGACATAACCTGTGGCTTCTTGCTTGACTCATCCAACATTTCAGAAACTTCAACTTCTTTGCCTTTTTACAGCCATTAGCGAAGTAAACTTCTGCTAAGTCCACATCCCACAACTCGTACGCCACCTTGCAGAACGAGCTCCATGTGAGGTTCTGATAGAAATTTTTTTTCATCTTTTTCCTCTTTAAATCGCCTCCATGACCATTTTTTCCCGATGGAGAAGTACCCTTTTGAGAAACATTCTTATTCAGGAGAAGATTTAGTCCAACGGAATTTGAAACTGAAATATGATTATTATCTACAACCAACAGAATGGCTGAGTGAATCGTAAAGGGTTTGAGAATTCCTTTGCAAGAATTCCCGTTACTGTCCGATAAAGATAACAAAGCCCAGTAACCCTCTCTGTAAAGAAAACTAAGAAAAATTTGCCAAGTTGGAGCAATACGTTTATCAAATAGCTCGGAATTTTCCTTCGCTAATAGCTCCAAAATCCTATCAGCAAAAACATTGTCTAAACTAGACTTCCCCTTTTTCCCACATTCTGCAGACCGCACTAAGAAACATTCCGAGGCTAATTCTTCATTAACTTTACACTCAGTATACCTTCTAACATCCGTCAAACGCATCTTCATAACACCATCCTTCAAACCACCCAAAAATGTGTTCACAGAATCAACACCTTCACTTTTTACACTCCCAACTTCCCGGGTTCTAAAACCATCACTAACTCTAGTTTTCGACAAATCCTTAAAACGCAACAATTCAAGATCACAACATTTACACTCTAACGGCTTACCACTAACATCCAAAATCTCAAGACACAGTTCCCCACGACCCCCCTTATCTAATCCACAACAATCAAACAACTTTGACGAAACCACAATATTAGGATATATCAAACCAAAATTAACAACAGCAGAACCATAAACAATCGCATCGGTCGAACAAAACCCCCATCCAAATTTCCTAATCTCGTCCCGAACAACATCACATTCATTAACTCCACCTTCTATTTCGTTCCTAGTTACATCGACCCAACAGAAATGAATATCCTTAAAACTAAACAAATCATTAACACTAGCAAAACAATCACGAAACCGACCACGATAAAACTCTAAATCATAATTCAAATCATAACACATAAACTCAGCTAATTCATTCACATTCCTACATACAGGCGACAACAATATAATCAAATTCGACCGAATTTCGACTAAATCGTTACGCGTTTTACCTTCATCAACATCATTATCCCAATCATACTCATTAGCCAACTGACTCAGCAAACTAACCGTATTTTCGCAACTCGGAGAAGCGTAACTCGACTGCGCATTCGCTATCGAGTTTAACGTTGCCGTGAGTGAGTTTAGCGTCTGCGTCGGCGAGTCGAAAGTTAACGAAGCCGCGGGATGGTCGGGGAGGATACGGCGAAGAGCCGTAGCGGATCGGAGAGGCGAAAGAGACGAAAAGAAGAGTTTGAATGAGAATAGGGAGTTTATTAGTGGTGGAAATGATAAGATGATGTTTGAGGTAGTGAGGATTGTGGTTATGAAATTAGGGTTAGGGTTAGGGTTTGGGGAGGGTGATGATAGTAAGGGGTTGAGGTCGATTAGAAGGAGTATTCGTTTTGTTTTGGTGTAATTGATTGGATTTGACATTGGTATGTTTTAGGGTTGGGGTTTGATTGAATTTGGGGGTTTTGAGATCTGCAGGATGGATATGGTGAAATGGGATGAGAAAACAATGAAGAGTGGGCGGGAAAGTGGGAATGGCGGGAGTGGCGGGAGAATTTTGTTTAGATGGGTTTTTGAATGTCGGTCTGATATTTTTTTGTTTTTCTTTTGGACTTTTTATTGTTTATAGAAAAAACAAGTAAAAGCTCTCATTGATTATTGGACCAAGCGAAATAGTGGCCGCACATGATCGCAAATTCGCAATCAACAATATCACATCAACAACAATATCACATCAACGCCAATTCAGTCATCTTTTCTATAACCAATTAAATAATCAACATAGCGGTGATTGCAGTCATTTTCAATTTTTAAACACTAAAATTAAATTTCATTAATAGCTAATGATAGAAGACATTACATTAATAATTTAAATAAAAGTTAAATGTATTGCAATAAAATTTAAAAACTTAAACTAATAATCTAAAGGAAAAATGCTCGAAGTAGACTAGTTGCCCTATTACTGATCACTTTCTAGATCATGTTTTTTTATGAGTCCAAAATAGACCGGCTGCTTTGGCAGCTTGTACTACCCAACCATGTGTCGCCATGTGTCACATATTATTAGACCAGTTGCCCTATTATTATTCCAAAGTAGACCAGTTGTCATATGACTCATCACCTCGTAATCACAAACAGGACACTTGTCACTTACGGGTTGAGTTGCCCCATGCCAGCGATATAGTTTCGGCTAGCCAAAAAAAATGATTTAAAAAGTGATCAGTCATAGGGCAACTGGTCTACTTCGGGAATTTTCCCTAGTCTAAATTATATTTCTATTTTATTTTTCACTTCATCTCCAACACCGTCTCTCGTTGTCTTCTAGTCAAATAGTCATCAAAAGTATGATAAAATATGAGGTCTTTGTCCCTTTTTTCTTGTTGAAAGATAAACATTTGACGTTGCAACTCAAGTTCTTCTTGCTTTTGTGCAATCTTCTGTTGTTCTTATTCCATTTGTTGTTGAGGCACATTTTCTTCCATTTCCATTTGTTGTTGCTTCAACTCTAAATAAGAATTGTGGGCTTCCTTCTTTTTGGAAAACATACACGATGCGACATTTTTTCCATTATCGACTAACTGATCAACAAGAAAAGGTGCAACAGCTGAAGATTCTAAAGGAATAGATGTGGATGACGCTTTCTTAGCTTTGCACGACCTATTGGTCGAACTTCTGGAACCTCTTCCTCCGAATAATCACTCGCTTCGTCGTTGAGATTAAAACCATCATATGCTAAGTCCGATGCATGTGAGGTGGTTTCCGATGTCTTTGATCTTTTTAGAGCAACTTCTTTGGTTTTGTAAATTTTGGCATTTATATCTTTTGGCAACTTTACGTTGCCTCAAAATTTTCCACGATTCAATCAGTGTGAAGTAGGGGTGAGCAAACGGACGACCGGACCGACCGACAAAACCGACCGGACCGGACCGGACAGAGACCGGACCGACCACATTCGGTCCGGTCTCGGTCTAGGGATTTTCATAATTTTGGTCTCGGTCCGGTTCGGTCCGATCCGGCTTAAAACCGGACATTTAGCCTATTTGGACCGAGACTGGACCGGACCGACCACATTCAGTTCGGTCTCGGTCTAGGTTTTTTGTCGGATTCGGTTTCGGTCCGGTCCGGTTTTTCTTGGTCCGGTCCGATTTTCACCCGATGAGCACCCTTAGTGTGAAGCTCTGACCGTACTTCCGCTTGATATTCACGAACCACTTGCTTGAAGTTTAGTTGGTCATTTGCGCCACTTGGATTCCTTCATTTTACATTACCGTGAACCACGCACATTGACCAATTTTAGGACGAACCGTATTTTTCCATTTGGTGTTGAGGGCATTGTATCCTTTTCTCGATTCCCCATTTCCTTCTCACAGTAACTTAGTACAACCGTCCAAAACCCCTTACTCTTTTGAGTGTTCCATGTGATGCTATTTATCAACGTATTTATCCAAACTTTACACAACGCTGACTCTTCCGTTGGGGTCCATGGAATTCTTTCATCTCCAGTTTGCGACGTCTTGGATTTTTTACGTCTTTTGTATACCTTCTTTTTACGGGAGTCACCTCTTAGACAGGAGAGTCGTCATGAATAGGTACGGATGTACCATCCAAAGATTGAGCCAGAGAATAACTTTCAGTACCAAAAATGGATCCATATTTTTGTGAATACAAATAATATCTAAAACGTTATTTATATTTTTCGACTTCACTACGTTTTGATAATAACAAACTGTAAAATATTATACGTCAAAATAAACGTAAACAAGTTTTTAGTCGTAAATTTTCATTCAGACGTAGATCGCTAAAGGTATGAACGAACAAACCTTAAACTTGATGGATGATCAAAGAAATAAATTTTTGTCTTAAACTTCACATTTTTATAAACGTTACAAAACATTTTTACAAAAATTAACTAGACAAATTATTTTTGTGTGTTAAGAAAATGTTTTATTAGGAAAATAAATTCAAAACTGTTAATACAAATAAAAAGCGTAAAAACGTTTATTTATATTTTACGATCTTTCTAAGGTTTGTCGATAACAAACATAAATCTATTTTATTTAAAGTGTATAAGTTTTAAGTAAATAGTTTTCTAACTAATTATTTATATCATTAAAGGTATAAATAAATTATTATCGAATGTTTTTAGTAATGATAAAAGAACAATTTTAAACAACACATCACTTACTAGTTATATAAGTTATTTTTCAAGTAACTACATTATTTTTGAAAAAGAGATTTGGTCAAGGAATAGAAATGTACTTTTTCAAATGTACCGATCTAGTACGTGATTTTTTTTTAGGTTGTAGAAATTAACGAACTTTCAAAAGTGTTCTAATTTAGTACGTAATGATAACGTTCCACATTATAAAATGGTGCCATGTGTCAGACTTTCAAGTATGACACGTATTCATCAAGTACCAAATTGTAACACTATGAAAGTTCGTTACATTTATACAACTTAAAAAAAGTTAACTTACTAGATCAGTACACTTGAAAAAGTACATTGCTATTCTTCGACCAAATCCCTTTGAAAAATAACTTATACATTTTTACTTGCACTTTCCTTTTAAATCAACTAGACATATACATAGTTTTGTTTACGAGTTATTTTCTAATTAAAAGAAAATCAAAACTATATATTACCTCACGCGTGAAGTCATTCATAAGTTGACTTATATGATAAGTCACTTCAAAATATCAAGAAATATGAAGTGGACTTTATAGATTTGACATGATTTTGCGAATACATCTTGTGAAAAAATCTTTCCAAATCTGGCTGATTGTCAGATCCCACGGATCCCTTCTAAAAGGATCCGTGAAAAGGGATTTGTGAGATTTGGTACTCAGCTGCCTATAAATAGCAGCCCCATTTCACAACTTTAACTCACGAATTTTACACACATCCCTCCCATATTTCTCATATTATTGTAACCTCAATTTCTTAGTCATTACATAGCTTTCTATATTCATTTTAGTAATTATCTACTAACCTCTTTGTTGAAGGAAAGATCACCACTTGTATTCAAGACATCCAAGCCACAAGCTTTCTGTAGCTAGTCTTCATTCATATACTTAGATCATATTGTTGCTCTTTGTATATCATTTACATAAACATACATTGTACATCACATCAAGCACCTTTGTAGAGTTTAGATTGGTGAGATCTTATGTTGGTTCTACCTCAACTAGAACTCGGTATTTAGCTTTGTACCAAATAAAGTGTAAGCGACGCTAGGTTGGTTCTACCTCGAAGTAGAACTCGGTATTTAACTTTGTACCGGATAAAGTGTAAGCGACATTAGGTTCCTCAAACTAGAACTCGGTATCTAGCCTTGTACTGGAAAAAGTGTAAGCGAGTGTAAGGTTTCTCCACCGGTTAAGGAGCTTGTTGACATAGTGTTTACAAACTCTCGAGTTGGGTACTCGGGGAGTGGAGTAGGGCGAGAAAAAAAGTCCTCGTGGCCGAACCACTATAAATACTTGTGTCTTGGTTTGATCTTTCCATTCTTTACTTATTTATCTTGCATCTTATTTATTCTCATCAATATTGTTTGCATTCTTGTTATTTATTATTTACATTGGAAGATTTCACACAAACTTTATATATTCCCCACATATTCTCTATACACACACACATACTTTTCTAAACGCACTACTTACACACACAACTCACATACACACACCTTTACATTCAAAATACACACACTTCACTCATATACCTCTCTTCACACAAATTAGGCTCCCCATCAAATCACCCTTACATTATTCCTTACACATACAACTCACTCTTACACATATCTCATCCTTACAACATATTCCTTACACAACAACAACTTTATTTTCAAATTTACACACACTACTCACAACCATCTCATTCTCTACACACGCTAGGCTCCCCATCACATCCAACTCTTACATATTCCCTTACACACATCTCTTCACTCTTACACAATCCAACTCATACCTTATATTCCTTACACACTCTTCATCCTAAGCATCCATTTCAAACAAACACATCTCAACCATCCATTTCACCTTCCTCCCCAAGAAATGGAATATTCCCTAGAATATTCTTTCATTATCCCAACCACGGTTCACTTCTAACCCAACTATGGTTAATTCCCAGCTCACCCATTTCTCACCCAACCATGGTTAACTTCTAACCACACCAAGGATGGAATATTCTTTTGGATATACCCTTTAACCTAACCATGGTTCACTCTCTAACCTAACCATGGTTTACTCTCTACACACTTCTTTCTAACCCAACCTTGGTTACTCATAACTTAACCTTGGTTCATTCTTAACCCAACCTTACATACTCTTCCCTATAGAGGAATATCCCATGGCATATTCTCTTCTCTCCTTTATGCCATGTGAGGTATACCAATTCTACCCCTACTAAATTATCTCTTATACTCTTTCTATCTTTAATAATTGATTTCTTATAAACACTTCACAAAAACATTTTCTAAATTGGCTATTTGAGTTGGTAAACCTTAAATTGATTAATGTTAAGGTTTAATGTGAAGTACAATTGAGGGTTTAGCAAGGTAAGGTATTTACAAGACCAAAACTCAACATTTGGGAAAAATGTTACAGAGTGTCTGGCGCGTCACCCGCGCGTTGACGCGTGGGCAATGCTCCGGCCTCGGTAAATTTTTCCCAAGTTTGGGTCTTGGCCTATAAATACCCCCTTTCCTCTTGTATTCCTCCCCCTTGCTAATATTCTTTCTCTCTACATTCTTTCTCTCTAATCCTCTAATTCTAAATTGTGTTCTTAGTTTTTCACACTAACATCTTTGGAAAAACACATCTCCTTGCAAGGGAAGAATCACAAGAACCTAATCCGCTATTGTAATTGTGTCGAGCGTCGTCTTATCTTTACCCTTTCTACTACAATCGAGTCTCTAGGTTCGGTTAGGGCTTGGTTGAATAAACAAACACTTATTATTTCAATTTATTTGTAAGGGAAGTCTTGTGTTTTGGTGACCAAGCCTAGATCATTGGAGATCTAGTTGGGGTTTGATACTTCCGGTGGGAAGTCTTGGTAGTGGTCTTGGTGACCCTTAGGTGAAGTCTAATCGCGAGATTCTTTTGGGTGGTTTCCGAGGGCGAAATACCGTTGGGAGTAGCTCTTCTTTGTGAGCACCGATCTTTGTGCATATCAGTGGAGTGAATTTGTAACGGTTTGTAATCCACCGAAAGGATTATACAAGAGTAATAGTATCGGTGTCGTGGATTCGCAACTGGACGTACAGATGGTATAAACCCCCCATGTAACACGCCCTAAAATCGATTAACGACAGCGGAAGACTTAACGAGGTATTACGTAGTAGATCTTTGTCACAATCATAGTAAACGTTTTGAAAACGTATTTTATCATTCATTTAAAATATTTGAGTACAGAAATAATTTTAGAAAGACAAGTCATATCTTCGCAGATATGTTTTATTTAGTTGAATGATAAAGAAAACGTTTATTTTGGAAAACCTGTTCCCGGGTTGATGCCCTTCTTCGTGCCTTGATCATCCATGCCTTAATTACTTGAGATAACATGCTAAAGGTCAACTAAAGTTGAGTGATGTCCATAGGTTTAAGTTTAAAGTTTGAACACAAGTAAGGGTGTTAATTGTATCGATAACCAATTAAAAGTTTAAAAATCAAATTTGTTAATGCATTAAGCTCATGACACGCAACGATTAGACAGGTATCAATGTGTGATGTAATCTAATATAATAGGGGTGCCCTTATGATAGGTCTTTGCCAGTAACCTATGAGTTGTTAAATATTGTGCGCCTAGTCGCTCATCCTAGCTAAACTAAACGATGATTGTCAGTCCCAAATAGATCTATTCCTAGATATTCACGTTCACTCGCAAGTGATTAAGGTTCATGATCGAGGGGCTTTTAGCAATAGCTACTTAAGCAATAAAAACATCAGGCATAGCATACTAAAAAGCTTGTGTACGGGTTTGAAGCATGTATCTCCCCCACAAAAGAGTTTAAAAGTTAAAAGAGTGGGCTATGAACACACATCTGGATAGCTCGGTAGTACTAGTATCGTTATTCAAACGATAGGTAGAAACGGTTTCAACACACAACCTAAGTAAAATATATGGCAAGTTTTCAGGGTTTGATAGTCTAAGTTCAGTTTATCGCGAAAGTTGTTTATTATAGTGTATTGCTTTGTTAGTGACTCGTAGCAATTTAAACGTGCGTGTTTAAATGCCTGAAGTTCAAGAACAAAAGTTATATTTCAAAATATAACACGTGAGCATGTTCTTGTGGACGTAGTATAGAGATTTTACGAAAAAGAACGAGGTCGGTGGTTGGTAAAACCAAATTCGGGTTTAAGCTTTGGTTAATTGTTTTAATTATTTTCTTATCGTAGTATTATATATATACTTATATATAAGAAAAATACGGAATGTGACGTTATACGTCGAGAGGTTACGAAGGTCGGTGTGATTGATTCGACGGTAGATAGGTGGCGAAAAGTGAAATGGGTTTGAGAGAATGTGTTAATTGTTAAAAGTTTTATATTTATTATTTTCATTATTACGTTATATATATAAACTATATATATATATATATATATATATATATATATATATATATATATATATATATATATATATTTAACGAAAAGTGCTTGATCGAATCGGTTTTATTAAAATACTTATATATATAAAATACAAATTATAACATTTATGTTTTATTAAAACCTTTAACTTTGAAAAGTTTACATTTTAACCCTTTAACGGCATAACTTTACACCGTTAGTCCAAAACGTTATTTATTTTCATTTATAGTCCAAAACTCTTTTACTTTTACATTTTATACCCAAAACTTCTTTACAGTTTTCATCACAAAAATGTCAAAATAAAAGTTTTCCCTTAAACTTTTAATATTTACAGTTTTAGTCCCTCGGTTAGGAATTTTTGCAAATTTAGTCCAAATTTCACCAACTTCAAAACTTAACATTTTTATTTTCTAAATAAGTTTGAAACAGCTTATTTAAGTCATAAAAACAGCTTATTTCCAAAAAGAGCTTATTTCGAGTTAATTGGGCCTTTAACGAGCTAAAGTTAGGCCCGTTAAGGTTTTTGAAATCATTGGGCTTAAGAAACTTTTGGGCTTTGCATTGGGCTTACTTTTGGACTCTAAAAACTTTAGAAAACAGCTTATAGGATCAGCTTATCACATAAGCCAATTTTTGGCTTAATGGGCTTATAAGCCCAAACGTAGGTTTTAAGTTTTAAGAAAACATGACGAGCTTTAGGGTTATACGAGGGATCGTGTGAGGTTATGGGGGTGAGTTAGAGGCCTAGCTTGTTAGTTTACCATGTGAACTAATAGTTCAAGCTTTAAAAATAGGGTGTCGTATATATCGTTAAGAAAATACAAGGCCAAAGTGACTCGACATCTAACCAAGCCAAAAACAGTTTGTTTCAAAATATATTCTAAGTGTTGGGTTGAAATCGTATAGGTCAAGGTAACTTAGAAACGTGCTATATATAGTATTTATAAGTGGCTATAAATGAAATATACCTTACTAAACTTGGTTTATTGCGTGTTGAACTCATAGTTTAGCTAATAATATGTATACGTTATAACTTAATAATAACGAGAGAATAGGTAAAGTAAATGTGTAGTAAAGAAAATAAAACGAGAAGGAAATTGAGAAGGGAGGATTTGCTCACCTCACCAAGTAATGGTTGAGTAGAAAATGAAACTTGGAGGCTTAGAAACAAACAAAGAAAACTTGAGCTTGACTCCCATGCACACACAAGCCACCAATCGTGTGGTACAGCTTGGTACGAGACTTCCAAGGCTTAACCAAAGTAAAACGTAACCTGATGTGCGCTTATTCACACATCCTTTTTAGGCTTAAATCAGACCAAATACACCAAATACTAACCAAATATGCCAAGAGAATGTGTGTTTTTGTATTTGTGTATGTGCAGGTACGGATATGTGAAAAATGAACGAAAACAAAGCCAAAACCGACAAAAACGAGCACGAGATTGAAAAAAAGTCAAAAGCCGAAGCCGGGGAAGCAAAATGACAAAAGAAAGCTCATAATGTCAAAAGAAACCCTCAAGAATTCATAAAGTTGCATAAATGATCCTTGATCAAAGTTTGAAGATTTTGATGATTTCAGTCCCTGTACTTTCAACGATTGTCACTTTTAGTCCTTTGAAGTAGAAAAATCTAACTTGGTCCCTCAATATTCAGAGAAAGTCATAAAAAGTCATTGGAATAAAGTTGTGACAAAATTCAGATTTGGTCACCGAGATTTCAGAATGTACAATATTGGTCCTTGTAAAAAAGAATTATTACTCCTAAATCCTAAACCTTAAAAGAATTTTACACTGGATCCAATCCCTTTAACTAAAACAGACCAAAAGCCCACTTACCTTATTACAACAAGCCCACACCTTACCCACTACCCGATCCACATATTTTTTACCCAATACCCACCCAAGTCAATCCTCCATAACCCGGTCAACCCTCACAATACAATAAAAATAACCCCGCCTTTTTTTTCCCCAATAAACCCAGTATTCACTGTTTACCTAGAACCCTAATTCACCACCCTCAAAAATTACCCCAATTAAAGTAATAATTACTCCAATCATTGAGCTTCTAGAACGAGTCAGGAGTGTCAGGACACGTGGGCCAATGGGACGACACACGGAGGATCAATCTTATCAATCATTCTATCAAACGGTTGTTATCAATAGATTGGGGACCAAGGAGATCTAACGGCTCAGGAGGGCTCAAGAGAAACACAAATCACCTGGATTAGTGACGTGGATATCCAGAAGCTTCACCAAACCCTCTCATCAACAGCTATATATACCCCCCTCCTCATTTCAATTGGGGCGGTTAGATTTTAGGTTAGCATTTTAGGAGTAGAATAGATTAGTTTAAGTTTTTAGTTAAATTCTGTCAAATTTCATTCTTAGTTTTGTAATCTCATGTAATCAAGTTTCTAATTCAATATAAGTTCATTTATTTCCTTTAAATTGTCTCTAATTTCTTATTTTAAGCAGTTCATAATTGTTGTTTCAGTTTGCATAAGCTTATTTTCTCACTGATTTAGCTTGTTTAAAGTTTTAAATTAGCATTTGAATTTAGTTTACTCTCATTCTCTGTCAAAAAAAAAAAAAAAAAAAAAAAGTTGAGGGAACATAAGCTCTCACAAGCTCATACACCCCTCTGATAAAGCTCATTCAAGCTGTTTCATAGCTTTGAGTGAGCTTATCTTAGCCTACATACTCCATTCCATCACAGCTTATTCAAGTAAGTCCTCAATAATCTTTTCTGCATCCTCTTTAAAGTTAGCTTGTTTACTGTTTCATTATAGCTTATTACTATTAGTATAGCCTAATATTATAGTTTATATGCCTTTAATGAGCTTATGCATGTTCTAGTAGCTAATTGCATACATACTGCCATATATTAGTTCAAACAACCTTTGTTTGCTCCTCATGTTTTCTGTCTAAAATACTTGTTCATTTAGCTTTATTATCAGTTAAGTAATCTGTCTTGCTGGTAACATCAGTAGGTTTTAACTAAAAAATCAAAAACATAGTGTAATTAGTGTATTCAGGGGGTGTTTGGAACAGATGTTTAATCTGTGATCAAGTTGCTTCCTTGTTGTTTGATTGGTTCAAGTAGCTTACATTAGGTATAATTAGGACAGACAAAGACTAAAAACCTTGGGGTATTTGAGCAAAAGTCAAATTTAGCTTAAGCTTTAATCTATAGGTACAATAAGGCTCTACTGCTGCTACATTCTTGAACCTGAGTAGAATCTAGGTGCATCTAGGTTTATTAGTTCACAAATTAACTTAATACAACATTTAGGGTAAGTTTAGTGCAATAGAATCTCAATTTAGTCAAAGTTGGGGTGTTATTAAAAAGTCAACTTAGGCACAAATCAGTTTGGCAAGGTCCTGATCTAGGTCACAGTTAGGATAGCAAATAGGATTTTAAGTGATTTCTTTTGGTGAATTTGTGATTTCAGTAGAGCTGTGAATTGTTTGCCCCCATAAGTTCACTCCTATTAGCTTAATTGCACAACTTATTGCCTTGTCTACTTAAGTGGTTCAGCTTAGTTTCTGTTTGCAATTTAAGGGCTGCTATTGAGATTTAGTGTTTCTAATATGAGTTTTGTGATTCATACTAGTTACTTTGAGCCTAGAGTTGCTTTTCTAATTGAGCTTGTGCCATTTGCTTAAACTGATTGCTTATTGCTTATCACTAAAAGTGCTTATTTGACATTTTGTGCCCATATCTGAGTTTCTAATTCCAATTGGTCTAATATCAGTAAATTTGAGTTCATTTGTGTGAAAAATACTTTTGGTTAAGTGTTGGTCTACTCTGGTCAAGGAGTGCTTATAAATAAGCACTCCAAATAAGCTGTTTCAAGCCAAAAAGCACTTTTTTGAATTATATTCTTTTCAAAAAAATTTCTCAAGTTTATTTTAATATTTTAGATTTTTTGTAATTTTTTCAAATTTTTATGAGTCCATTTACTATTTTTCCTATTTAATTTTTATTTTTAATCAATTTTAAATACTTTTTAATTACTAAAAAATCCAAAAAAATCAGAAAAAGCCTAGAAAAATCCAAAAATATTTTAGAAATCTATTTTCATTTATTTTATAATTTTAGAAATTTATTTTTCATTTTTCCCATTTATTTTGAATTTAATTTGAATTTTTAATTAGATTTAATAGTTTTTAATTACCAAAAATTACACAAAAATCCAAAAAAATTAGTTTTTAGTTTTAAAATTACTTTTTAGTTATTTTATAATTTTCAAAATTTATTTTTTCATTTTTCACACCTTATTTGCATTTTCTTTTAATTTTAAATTAGTTAATTAGTTTTTAATTCATAAAAAAATAAATAAAAAGTGATTTTTTTTTCTTTTTCTTAAAATTTTCTTTTATTATTTTTAACTTTTCAAAATTATTTTCAAATTCGTAGGAGTAGTGTAGCTCAAAATTCGCGTTTTATTTCGTACGTTAACGTTTATTTTACGTTTAAACTTACGTTTTCGATTTTACGTTACATTTTTAGTTTCCTTATTTAAAATACGTGCTTAAGTGATTATTTGTGCTTAATTTACTTAATCATTTGTATAATCTCCTTGAAATCACTTTTTACTACTTTCACGACACGTTTCACGATTCGGGAATTCGAAATTCCATTCACACCTTCGTTGAGACACGACCCGGGGAAATACTTTCCTTAGAATTTCTTCGGAAAAATAAACCTATACTAACTAAAACGACTACATCAAAAAATGTCGCCGTTGCCGGGGAAGTTTGAAGTGAATTTTTCGTTTTCGTTTTTCGAAATTGTGTTTTGAAAACCTTCCTTGTGTATATTTTCTATAAAAACAAAAAAAAAATTGAAAAATCAAAAACACTTTTCCTAAAGTGTTTTAAAAAATACCAAAAAAATAATAAAGTTACAGCCTCGACTCTCCCGTTGAAGGGTGGGCGTTGTAAACCAAATAAGATTCACAACATAAGAACGCGTGAAATTAGTTGCTAATCGGATTACTTTAATTCTACAACCGAATAAGCGGAAAATACGGAAGCTTTGACATTAAATTGCAAGCTGAAGAGAGATCCATTCTTTTCTCCCGTTCCGTCGCGAATAGATTTGAAGGAAACGGTTACGATTAACGTAACGTTTGAAAAACAAAAGAGAATAAAAGTTTTAAGTTTTTGAATTTTGTTTTCTAAAAATACAAAAAAGATTTTCCTTTTCTACTTTGATTTTCTTTAAAAAAAAAAAAAAAAAAAAAAAAAAAAAAAAAAAAAAAAAAAAAATCTTTTTCTCCTCTTATCATTTGATTCTTCTTCTTTAACCCTCTAAACCGATAATTCTTATGGATCCAACTTGTTTTAATTGTGGAAATCCCTCCGAAAAAGGAGTACTTTGTGAACGGTGTTTTTACAAAGAATGTGGATTTACTTGTGGATTTTGTATGTGTTATGCTTCAAAAGCTGAACCCACATTCACCTCCGATTCTGATCTGAACTTTTCCAATTATTATCACAACAATTTCAATTCATATGAGCAAGTTCCGTACTTCAATAATGAATCGTTTTAAAATACACCGACCTCACAACTACAAAACGGTTGTGAGAATTGTGGAGGTCCACACTTTAGCACTGATTGTCAAACAAGGAAACCGTTTCCTTATGACAATAATTATCACGACCAACCTCCACAATAAAACACAATTCTCATGGTTCAGAATGAGATTCTTAAAATGATGACTGCTCAAAATGACTTTAATGAGCAGTGTCTAACTGCAATAAACCTTTTTAAAGAGGAAATTAGTAGAAGAGAACAAGTTAACACCATTGAGAGTGATGAAAATGAGCTTTATAAAGAAGAAAATTCTACGATTAATCCCACTCCGTCTTGTGAACCTTTAAATGGTGAAAATTGTTCTATGACATCTCTCGACAACGATTTCTTTGAAAATAGGGCTTTTAAAATAAAATTTGAACAATTTTACGCCTTGTCAAAAATTTCGAGAATTCGTGTTAATTATGATGGGCCATCGGTTCCTACTCCCTCTCCGGTGAGGGAAATGGAACGAGAAACCGATGTGACAAAGGACTCGGTACTATCCACTAACAATGGAAGTGCTAAATACGTCCAACCTACGGTTGTCCAAGAATCTAAGCCTACAATTGTTCCTAATCCGTCAAAATTTGATCCTAACCTTTCACGATTTACGGTTAAGAGTTCGTCAAGTAAACATGCTGAGCTTAAAATGGTGTTTAGAAGAAACGATTTGCCTAATCTTCATGAACAAGAACCGGAGACCATAACAGAAATGGTGGAAATTCCTAGCTCTCAGAGCACTCCATTTGTCCCACCTCCGGATTCTTCAAGATGTTTTTCAAGACTTGAATCAATTACTCCCGACTCTTCTCATTCTTCCCTCACACCGGATGAGGGAAGTGATCCCGTTTTGGAAAAAGTCGATACTTTTCTTGATAACAATGATTCTATTTCAACTAAGATTGTTACGCCGTCAGATCCTTTGGAGCCCGAGCTCAAGGATTCTTTACCCGATTTTGAGAAATATGTTTTTGATACGGCTGAAGAGTGTGACTTACCTCCGATTGATAATTCGATTGATCCTGATGAGATGTTCTCCGATTCTGACAATGATGATTCGATATCTTGTGGAGACATCGACTATGTGGACGAATTACCTTCTGAGCTCGTCAGTTCAGAATAAGAGAATGATGAAGATATTGAAACGGAAATCCAAGATGAAGCTCTTCGCGAAAAATTATTGAATATCAATCTTCTCATTTCTAAAATTGAAGCGTTGAATGATCCTCCGACTTTTTCTCCTATCCCCGTTATGGATAGTGATTGTTTACCCGAGCTTGAAATTTTTCGATTTGAAGAGACGAGTAGTGGCAGTCCCACTATTCATGCTGATATCTCTCTTCCGGATTATGAGCGTTTTAATTTTGAGATTGATTATGTGCTTATTTCCGATAATCCGTCACATGACCTTCTTTTAGAGGATGACGACCGATTTCTTGCTATGGATGACTTAATACCACCGGGTATTGAAAATAACGAGAATGGCCTTCGTAGAAATATTCTTGAAGAAATACATACCGATGTTGATTCATCTATCTTCGATTTACCTTTTTCTCGTCCACCCGCGAAACCACCGGATGTAGATATTTATGAACATGATGTTCCTGTGCTTGATATTTTACTCACCCAACCCACCCATGATTCTGATGATGTTTTTGCTTTTACCATCCGTGTGTTTCACCCTTTCTATCTTTATCCCATCATTTCTTCACCTTTCCACTCCACCGGGAGTGAGGATACCGTCTTTGACCCCGACATCTCCGTTTATGCCGAGTGTCCGTTCCATCTTCTCTCCCCAAGGACGAATTAATTCGGGGATCGAGTCAAGCTCATGTGACTCGGTAAACAAAAACAAGCGCTTCGTGGGAGGCACCCCATGCTTATCCATTTTCATTTTCTTTATTATCTATTTTCTTAAGTAACGTGACGTGAGGGGGGCGACCCTTTCCAAACTCACGTTTTCATGGTTGTTTGTGAATGTTCAGGAATTTCCCCGAAGATTGAGGACTCTCGTGCTCGTGGTTTGTCGTTCTCTCCACTCGAGTCTCATTCTTCGTTGCTCTTTCGGAAATTCACCATATCCAAAATCTTAACGACTAACGTTTATCTCTTGGCATACTTAATAAACGGCCTTAGATTTTACGTAAGACTACCCGTACCCTTAAAACATTGAGGACAATGTTTCACTTTAGTCTGGGGGGGTGAATCTTCGATTCAATTTGACCTGTACCTTCGTCTGAGCTGTTAACTTACGCAACTCCGTTTTCTACCAAAAATTTTAAATTTTTGTCACCTCTTTATAATAAAAAAAAAAATGAATGATATATGAAGTAATAATAAGATTTGACACCTTGTTTTGACTTTCCTACCGGCGAGAGTAGAAATAAATGTTTCGACTTGACCGGGCGTGTTGAGCCCTAGCTCGTCTCCCTTAACCAATATAATCAAAAGATTATCGCTAAGCATCCACGGATCTCATTACTTGGGATTTTAAATTTGCAGAGATCGAGGAATGATAGAGTTTATTTAGAAGTTTCGTGCTAAACGTGGAGTAGTTGGATCTCTTTAGAGCCCACAAAAGGTACTTGTGGCCTCTTTGTTCCCATAAGATTGCACACCAATAAAAATAGATCTCTAGGATTAATTAAGTGTATGGGGTTTGGGCAATACTTAGTTTTTTCTCGTTCCCAATAAAATCTCTGCATATGGGGGTTTGGTACACATAGGGGTACTGCCAGTGTTACGGTGAAATAGACTATTGCATCTTGCCGGTTCGCAGCCGATGTTGTGATCTTAGTAAAGGCCGTAGGACTCGGGGTTTGGCATATGATTATGAATATCAATAATAATAGTCCAAAGCCAAATAAAAAGGCAGAGGAATTCAAAGCTATAAAAAAGCAGCGGATATAAATCCAAGGTCATAATAAAGCTCTTACATCTTGGCGGCTCATAAACCGTTGTTGTAATTGAAATAAAGGACTAAGGACCAAGTATTATTAAAGTGCTTATAATTATGCAAAAAAATGCCAAGCTTCGACTCCGGGGGTTTCCCTAATAAAAAGCTTCCGTTTCGGGTCTCAGACATGGGATGTCTCGGTCGTAAATAAAAAGGGGGACCCCCACAAATCGTGTTAAATCAGAGACCTTCGTATGGACCCGATTTCCGTATGTTGGGGTTTTCGAGGGAAAGTTTGGAAACTACTTTGCGTTCAAATTTTGTGCTCTTATCGGACTAACAAATATCAAAACGAGAAAATATGAAGCAATTCATTTCTCACAAATTAAAATCTTGAGATACAAAACATAGGACCTAGGAACAAGAGGTAAATACACAATTAACTTTTGTGGGTAGTGTTAGCACCTAACTTGTGGATAAACAATGATCTCGATTTTACGCTTAGTTTGGGAGCTTGTGAAAAATGAGGGATGATGATTTTTATCTGTATGGTCTCTTCTCTGTGAGAAGTGTTTCTACTCGTTGACCCTTAAAGTTATCAACAGATAAGAATTGATAATGAGAGTCAAGGCAAACCGTCACATATACAAATGAAAAGAATAAAAAAAAGTAGTAGTAGCTGTTATTCATAGAAATCGGAAAACGGAGCGTTTTTAAGAATAAATTATTTTACTATCTCTTTTGAACATCATTGCTACTTTACAACGTCAGTAAAAAGAGGTTTTGAAATTATTTATCTCTTAAGCGTGAGGTGATGACATTGTGTGAGGACACGGCAATACCTTAGTCTGGGGGATTTTGATGTGTGCTTATTCACACATCCTTTTTAGGCTTAAATCAGACCAAATACACCAAATATTAACCAAATATGCCAAGAGAATGTGTGTTTTTGTATTTGTGTATGTACAGGTACGGATATGTGAAAAATGACCGAAAACAAAGCCGAAACCGACAAAAAAGAGCACGAGATTGAAAAAAAGTCAAAAGCCGGAGCCGGGGAAGCAAAAT
The DNA here is from genome assembly GCA_030686995.1 of Artemisia argyi. Classification (NCBI taxonomy): domain Eukaryota; kingdom Viridiplantae; phylum Streptophyta; class Magnoliopsida; order Asterales; family Asteraceae; genus Artemisia; species Artemisia argyi. The sequence goes on from CM060687.1 coordinate 64,451,598, forward strand.
GACAAAAGAAAGCTCCTAATGTCAAAAGAAACCCTCAGGAATTCATAAAGTTGCATAAATGATCCTTGATCAAAGTTTGAAGATTTTGACGATTTCAGTCCCTGTACTTTCAACAATTGTCACTTTTAGTCCTTTGAAGTAGAAAAATCAAACTTGGTCCCTCAATATTCCGAGAAAGTCATAAAAAGTCCTTGGAATAAAGTTGTGACAAAATTCATATTTGGTCCCCGAGATTTCAGAATGTACAATATTGGTCCTTGTAAAAAAGAATTATTACTCCTAAATCCTAAACCTTAAAAGAATTTTACACTGGATCCAATCCCTTTAACTAAAACAGACCAAAAGCCCACTTACCTTATTACAACAAGCCCACACCTTACCCACTACCCGGTCCACATATTTTTTATCCAATACCCACCCAAGTCAATCCTCCATAACCCGGTCAACCCTCACAATACAATAAAAATAACCCCGCCTTTTTTTCCCCAATAAACCCAGTATTCACTGTTTACCTAGAACCTTAATTCACCACCCTCAAAAATTACCCCAATTAAAGTAATAATTACTCCAATCATTGAGCTTCTAGAACGAGTCAGGAGTGTCAGGACACGTGGGCCAATGGGAGGACACACGGAGGATCAATCTTATCAATCATTCTATCAAACAGTTGTTATCAATAGATTGGGGACCAAGGAGATCTAACGGCTCAGGAGGGCTCAAAAGAAACACAAATCACCTGGATTAGTGACGTGGATATCCATAAGCTTCACCAAACCCTCTCATCAACAGCTATATATACCCCCTCCTCATTTCAATTGGGGCGGTTAGATTTTAGGTTAGCATTTTAGGAGTAGAATAGATTAGTTTAAGTTTTTAGTTAAATTATGTCAAATTTCATTCTTAGTTTTGTAATCTCATGTAATCAAGTTTCTAATTCAATATAAGTTCAGTTAGTTCCTTTAAATTGTCTCTAATTTCTTATTTTAAGCAGTTCATAATTGTTGTTTCAGTTTGCATAAGCTTATTTTCTCACTGATTTAGCTTGTTTAAAGTTTTAAATTAGCATTTGAATTTAGTTTACTCTCATTCTCTGTCAAAAAAAAAAAAAAAAAAAAAAAAAAAAGTTGAGGGAACATAAGCTCTCACAAGCTCATACACCCCTCTGATAAAGCTCATTCAAGCTGTTTCATAGCTTTGAGTGAGCTTATCTTAGCCTACATACTCCATTCCATCACAGCTTATTCAAGTAAGTCCTCAATAATCTTTTCTGCATCCTCTTTAAAGTTAGCTTGTTTACTGTTTCATTATAGCTTATTACTGTTAGTATAGCCTAATATTATAGTTTATATGCCTTTAATAAGCTTATGCATGTTCTAGTAGCTAATTGCATACATACTGCCATATATTAGTTCAAACAACCTTTGTTTGCTCCTCATGTTTTCTGTCTAAAATACTTGTTCATTTAGCTTTATTATCAGTTAAGTAATCTGTCTTGCTGGTAACATCAGTAGGTTTTAACTAAAAAATCAAAAACATAGTGTAATTAGTGTATTCAGGGGGTGTTTGGAACAGATGTTTAATCTATGATCAAGTTTCTTCCTTGTTGTTTGATTGGTTCAAGTAGCTTACATTAGGTATAATTAGGACAGACAAAGCCTAAAAACCTTGGGGTGTTTGAGCAAAAGTCAAATTTAGCTTAAGCTTTAATATATAGGTACAATAAGGCTCTACTGCTGCTACATTCTTGAACCTGAGTAGAATCTAGGTGCATATAGGTTTATTTGTTCACAAATTAACTTAATACAACACATAGGGTAAGTTTAGTGCAATAGAATCTCAATTTAGTCAAAGTTGGGGTGTTATTAAAAAGTCAACTTAGGCACAAATCAGTTTGGCAAGGTCCTGATCTAGGTCACAGTTAGGATAGCAAATAGGATTTTAAGTGATTTCTTTTGGTGAATTTGTGATTTCATTAGAGCAGTTAATTGTTTGCCCCCATAAGTTCACTCCTATTAGCTTAATTGCACAGCTTATTGCCTTGTCTACTTAAGTGGTTCAGCTTAGTTTCTGTTTGCAATTTAAGGGTTGCTATTGAGATTTAGTGTTTGTAATCTGAGTTTTGTGATTCATACTAGTTACTTTGAGCCTAGAGTTGCTTTTCTAATTGAGCTTATGCCATTTGTTTAAACTGATTGCTTATTGCTTATCACCAAAAGTGCTTATTTGACTTTTTGTGCCCATATTTGAGTTTCTGATTTCCAATTGGTCTAAGATCAGTAAATCTGAGTTCATTTGTGTGAAAAATACTTTTGGTTAAGTGTTGGTCAACTCTGGTCAAGGAATGCTTATAAATAAGCACTCCAAATAAGCTGTTTCAAGCCAAAAAGCACTTTTCTGAATTATTTTCTTTTCAAAAAATTTTCTCAAGTTTATTTTAATATTTTAGATTTTCTGTAATTTTTTCAAATTTTTCTGAGTCCATTTACTATTTTTCCTATTTAATTTTCAGTTTTGATCAATTTTAAATACTTTTTAATTAATAAAAAATCCAAAAAAAATCAGAAAGAGCCTAGAAAAATCCAAAAATATTTTAGAAGTTTATTTTCATTTATTTTATAATTTTAGAAATTTATTTTGCATTTTTCCCATTTATTTTGAATTTAATTTGAAGTTTTAATTAGATTTAATAGTTTTTAATTACCAGAAATTACACAAAAAGCCAAAAAAATTAGTTTTTAGTTTTAAAATTACTTTTTAGTTATTTTATAATTTTCAAAATTTATTTTTCATTTTTCTCACCTTATTTGCATTTTCTTTTAATTTTAAATTAGTTAATTAGTTTTTAATTCATAAAAAAATAAATAAAATGTCAAAAAAAAATATTTTTCTTTTTCTTAAAATTTTCTTTTATCATTTTTAACTTTTCAAAATTATTTTCAAATCCGTAGGAGTAGTGTAGCTCAAAATTCGCGTTTATTTCGTACGTTAACGTTTAGGGGTAAAGCTAAAGACACGCAACATATTTCTTCAAATAAACACAAGTACGCAACGTACTTAGTAAAGTGTCAAACGTACGCAATATGGTCTGCTGGCAGCAGGTTACCAGGTCACATAACTTTCAAAGTTACACCTTTGGTCCCTAAACTGTCTCATATCTCGCGTACATGATCCTATTTTAGTCCTATTTACCGGCGTTACACCGTTAGTCCCCAAACGTTACACCGTTAGTCCTTTTTACCAGCGTTACACCGTTAGTCCCCAAACGTTACACCATTAGTCCCCAAACCCTACACCGTTAGTCCTATTTAGTTACACCGTTAGTCCCCAAAAATATATATATAAAAAAAATTCAGATTATTAAAAAAAAAAAAAAAAAAAACTTTAAATTGAATTTTTTTTATAGTTCTTTTTAAAGTTTTTTTAAAAAAAAAAAAAAAAAAGAAAAAAAAAAACCTTTAAAAAATTCCAGATATTTTTAATTTTTTTTTTAAAAAAAAACTTTAAAATTGATTTTTTTTTAAAGTTTTTTAAAGTTAAAAAAAAAAAAAAAAAAAAAAAAAAAAAAAAAAAGAAAAACTTTAAAAAATTCTAGATTTTTTATTTTTTATTTTTTTTTTTATTATTATTTTTTTTAACTTTAAAATTGAATATTTTTTAAAGTTAAAAAAAAAGAAAAAAAGAAAACCCTAAAAAAAAAACTTTAAAAACCAGATTTTTTAAAGTTATATTTTTTATTATTATTATTATTTTTTTGTTAAAAAAACTTTAAAATTGAATTTTTTTTAAGTTTTTTTAAATTCTTTTAAAAAAAAATAAAAACTTTAAAAATTTCCAGATTTTTAAAGTTTTTTTTTTTTTTTCTTTTTTTTTTAAAAAAAACTTTAAAAAAATTAACAGTTTTCTTTAAACTTGCTAAAAATTAACAGTTTTCTTTTAAAAAAAACCCGGGCATGCCCTTCTCCGTACCTTGATCATCCATACCTTAATTACATGAGATAACATGCTAAAAGTTGAGTGATGTCCATAGGTTTAAGTTAAAAGTTTGAACACAAGTAAGGGTGTTAATTGTATCGATAACCAAGTAACAAGTTTAAAAATCAAGTTTGTTATTGCATTAAGCTCATGACATGCAACGATTAGACAGACATCAATGTGTGATATAAACTAATATAATAGGGGTGCCCTCAGGATAGGTCTTTGCCAGTAACCTATGAGTTGTTAAATATTGTGCGCCTAGTCGCTCATCCTAGCTAAACTAAACGGGGATTGTCAGTCCCAAATAGATCTATTCTCAGATATTCACGTTCACTCGCAAGTGATTAAGGTTCATGATCGAGGGGCTTTAGGCAATAGCTACTTAAGCAATAAAAACATCAGGCATAGCATACTAAAAAGCTTGTGTTCGGGTTTGAAGCATGTATCTCCCCACAAAAGTGTTTTAAAGTTTAAAGAGTGGGCTATGAACACACACCTGGATAGCTCGGTAGTACTAGTATCGTTATTCAAACGATAGATGGAAACGGCTTCAACACACAACCTAAGTAAAGTATACGGCAAGTTTTCAGAGTTTGATAGTCTAAGTTCAGTTTATCGCGAAAGTTGTTTATTATAGTGTATTGTTTTGTTAGTGACTCGTAGCAATTTAAACGTGTGCGTTAAATGCCTGAAGTTCAAGAACAAAAGTTATATTTCAAAATATAACTCGTGAGCATGTTCATGTGGACGTAGTATAGAGATTTTACGAAAAAGAATGAGGTCGGTGGTTGGTAAAACCAAATTTGGGTTTAAGCTTTGGTTAATTGTTTAAATTATTTTTTTATCGTAGTAATATATATATATACGGTGGTTGGTAAAACCAAATTTGGGTTTAAGCTTTGGTTAATTGTTTTAATTATTTTTTTATCGTAGTAATATATATATATATATATATATATATATATATATATATATATATATATATATATATATATATATATATACTAGCTTTCGAAGCCCGCCCGATAGGCGGGCATGACTTATAAATATTTGTTTCTTAATAATAGATGGTCGTTAATTAATTGTAATAATTGATGATTGTTACATAGAATTGATGAATGTTAATTATACTTGATGAATGTTAATTGATGAATGTTAACTATACTTGATGAATGTTATTGTGTAGCTTCATCCAACCCTTCTTCAAGTATTGTTATTATAAACCCTTCAAGAAAAGGCTCCATAATTGTTGATTTTAAAGTCTCTATTAACTGTTAATAAGCACAATATTCAAAATAAGATAATTTGCAAAGCAATGACATACATTTCAATGATATTGTTGAGAGCGCACATACGAATGTTAACTTGATGAATGTTAATTAATGAATATTAACTATACTTGATGAATGTTAAGTATACTTGATGAATGTTAATTGATGAATGTTAACTATACTTGATGAATGTTGTTGTGTAGCTTCATCCAACCATTCTTCCAGTATTGTTATTCTAAACCCTTCAAGAAAAGGCTCCATAATTGTTGATTTCAAAGTCTCTTTTAACTGTTACTAAGCACAATATTCAAAATAAGATAATTTGCAAATGATATTTTTGAGGCCGCATATACAAATGTTTACTTGATGAATGTTACCTAGGCCTGATGAATGTTAACCATGAACCATGATCCATGTACCCATACCAACCTTCCTCTCATTATGAATGTTAACAGATGAAAATTCTACCATTTGAGCCTAATAATGTTAATAATATATCTACGTTATATGAGAAAATAAATATTTAATTTATTTGAATTGTTTACATATTAAGTGTTATAATGTTTACTATATCAATTCTATCTTTAATTTAACATAATAACACATGCGTATTTGTGAATACAATCTTATCATTGGGTAAAATTGATAATTATAGGTTTATACAATCTTATCATTGCGTATTGATAATTATAGCTTGCTAAATCATCATCATCATTAATAAAGCTTCCTAGTTGTTTGCATGCTCAGTTGTTCCTGCAGAATCATAAAGACATACCAATATACTTTACGGTAAATATATACGTATATGATTCAAAAATTCACAATTACATATGCTGTAAAACCACCAATGTTAAAGTTATAAATAAGCTTGTTACATTCAAAACATATATTTGACTATGATAAACCTGTGTAAAACCTGGTTTACGCCCAACAGGAGGTGTTTGATCACCACCTTCAAATGTCTTCTTAGGGTTACCTCTTGAAAGCCTCAGTGAATGTCTTTGTCCCTGCATTGTCGAATGTGATGGACTACCTAAATTAAGTTATTTATTTGTTCAAGAATCCTTTTAGATAACGCATAATAACCATGGTAATATTGCAGTAAAAATAAAAAACATTTCCAAAACATATACGCTTTTTAAAATTTAGTACAAATATTGTTATAAAAAAAAGGTAGGTTCGTTCAAGAATATGATTGGAAATTCATACTTAAAAACATTGCCAATTAAAAGAATATGAGTAAATTTTAAAAACATTGCCAAAACATATATGCTTTATTAAATTTGGTTCAATTATTGATAACAAAAACATATAATTTATCACATATATATATTTTGTATAGATATATAATTTATCACATATATATATTTTGATAAAAACGATTCATAGTTACTAATACATATATATATTTTGTATAGATATATATTTTATATATTTTAATTATGTCATGTCCTATATACGTTTCCTAAATTTATATATTTTGTCATGCAAAATAAATAACAAAAATTGGATTGCTCTAGTGGTAGAGATGTTGGTTTATGTTAGGAGAGCAACCAAGGTTCGAACCTTACTTACTACATTTTTAAATTACAATTTTAATACATTTAATCTTTGCTTAGCTGGACACAAATATTGTAAATAATTTCGAAAAAAATTAAAAAAATATAAAAAATTTCGAAATAAATTTAAAAAATACAAAAAAATTATAAAATTTGCTTACATGGATAGAATGTGATGACATGACACTAAACATGATGACATGGACTTAATGCATGATTATTTGGCAGTCAATGGTCAAACGCCTCCTGTTATATATAATATATATATATATATATATATATATATATATATATATATATATATATATAAAAGAAAAATACGGAATGTGATGTTATTCGCCGAGAGGTTACGAAGGTCGGTGTGATTGATTCAACGGTAGATAGGTGTCGAAAAGTGAAATGGGTTTGAGAGAATGTGTTAATTGTTAAAAGTTTTATATTTATTATTTTCGTTATTACGTTATATATATAAATTATATATATTTATTTATTTAACGAAAAGTGCTTGATCAAATCGATTTTATTTAAAATAATTATATATATAAAATATAAATTATAACATTTATATTTTATTAAAACCTTTAAGTTTTAAGAGTTTACATTTTAACCATTTAACGGCATAACTTTACACCGTTAGTCCAAAACGTTATTTATTTTCATTTATAGTCCATAACTCTTTTATTTTTACATTTTATACCCAAAACTTTCTAGATTTACAGTTTTCATCACAAAAATGTCAAAATAACAGTTTTCTTTAAACTTTTCATATTTACAGTTTTAGTCCCTCGGTTAGGAATTTTTGCAAATTTAGTCCAAATTTCACCAACTTCAAAACTTAACATTTTTATTTTCTAAATAAGTTTGAAACAGCTTATTTAAGTCATAAAAGCAGCTTATTTCCAAAAAGAGCTTATTTCGAGTTAATTAGGCCTTTAACGAGCTAAAGTTAAGCCCGTTAAGGTTTTTGAAATCATTGGGCTTAAGAAACTTTTGGGCTTTGCATTGGGCTTAGTTTTTTACTCTAAAAACTTTATAAAACAGCTTATAGGATCAACTTATCACATAAGCTAATTTTCGGCTTAATGGGCTTATAAGCCCAAACGTAGGTTTTAAGTTTTAAGAAAACGTGACGAGCTTTAGGGTTATACGAGGGATCGTGTGAGGTTATGGGGGTGAGTTAGAGGCCTAGCTTGTTAGTTTACCATGTGAACTAATAGTTCAAGCTTTAAAAATAGGGTGTCGTATATATCGTTTAGAAAATACAAGGCCAAAGTGACTCGACATCTAACTAAGCCAAAAACAGTTTGTATCAAAATATATTCTAAGTGTTGGGTTGAAATCGTATAGGTCAAGGTAACTTAGAAACGTGCTATATATAGTATTTATAAGTGGTTATAAATGAAATATACCTTACTAAACTTGGTTTATTACGTGTTGAACTCATAGTTTAGCTAATAATATGTATACGTTATAACTTAATAATAACGAGAGAATAGGTAAAGTAAATGTGTAGTAAAGAAAATAAAACGAGAAGGAAATTGAGAAGGGAGGGTTTGCTCACCTCACCAAGTAATGGTAGAGTAGAAAACAAAACTTGGAGGCTTAGAAATGAACGAAGAAAACTTGAGCTTGACTCCCACGTACACACGAGCCACCAATCGTGTGGTACAGCTTGGTACGAGACTTCCAAGGCTTAACCAAATTAAAACGTAACCCAAAGGGCTTAGAAGCAAGTTTGTGAGTGTTTATGAGATTTAAAAGGCGTGCATGGCTCGTATACATGCGTGCAAGCATGTATATATACACGAGGGACTTGTGAAACGTGTGAAATGTAAACTTGGTGACCAAAGAGTAGGGTACGAGGAATAGAAACTCAAATAGTGTAGTAATGATGGTGAATCGTCCTTGTGTGCATACGAGCAAAAGAAAAAGGGCCAAGGGATTCATGTTTGCGTTTGGGGTTGTAATACGTGGTCAACAAGGGGGATTTGATGATTCTTATGCAAATAGTGGAGTTGGTGCATGTTCTCGTCCTTGTGTAGTGTATGCCGAAAGAAAACAACAATATAACATGTATGGAAGTTGAGATTATTGGTGTAGGGAAGGTCAATCCCTTTTAAACTATGCGTAAGACTACTATGAGACTTCATGGCTGCCTCTAGATTCAAAACGAGTAGAATATGGGAGGGTTTACACGTATACGTCCTTGTGGTATAGTTAACGAGGGAAAACAACAATGAAAATCATCATTGTTGCTTGTTGTGACTCATTTGTGTTGTTGTGAAGGTCAAAACATATTAATAACGTGCTTTGAAGGCTTTGAGAAACTTTGGCACCAAGTTTAGAAGGATACGAGGGGTTGTGAACTCAAAAATGGAATTTTGGCTCTTGTGGACACGTGAAAATGAGGCTGTGCTTTGTTTAGTTTTCAAGGACTAAACATACACTTTAGGAAAAACATTTTGTCACTTATGATTCTTGGGTAGGAGTATTAACGAGGGGTGCAAAAACATTTAGGTGTCGTTTGTAAAAATTGTGAATAAACGGGGCAAAGTAAACGAGGTGTGAGGCAGGTTTCGAAAACAATTAAAAGGATTTGGGCTTGGATTTTGATTTGTTGTGCTTGTGGCGTGGACTAGGCCCAAAACAAAAAATAAAATAAATCCAATGGTCCATTTGGCTTGTGTGTGGTGTGTAGCAGAATTGGGACGAGGCCCAATGAGGTTTGTAGGCCCAATAAGTTTGTCTCGAAAGTCGTGTCAATGTTAGGAGTAGTTACTGAGCGTTCGTGGAAATTTTCGTGGGCTCGAGAATTTATTAGGACGTATTTGGTTAGTTATCGGATTATATATATATATATATATATATATATATATATATATATATATATATATATCGTTACTTAATAAACGTTAGTTATAAAAATAAATTCGCGATACTTAGACTATCTAGGTTCGTGTGTAAGCGTGTTCCAAGGTAAACAGTGATCACAAACGACGTTGTGATTATAAAAGTGTATCTCGACTAACAAACAAAAATTTTGTTATTCTGGAATATTCGTACACCGTCTTCAGATACGGCGTATCTTGAATCTTATGCGGCGCATGTCCTTCAGCGTCTTGGATTGTATTTGGTGAAGTCTTGATAATGATACGGCGCATGTTGATAATGAGATGCGGCGTATCTGGCGTCGAAAAAGTTGGTTCTTCTTCGTTGACCAAGGTTTCATATGCGGCGCATGATATAATCAGTTGCGGCGCATGCTTCGAAGTCAGGCAATGGTCTTCGAATTCATGTAAGTATGATGATGCGGCGTATCTCCTTGAGTTTAGTAAAATGGCTAAGTCAAAATCAAGATTGTGTGTACATTTTTAAGAGAAGTGTATTGGTCAACCATTCATTTGCATATACATAATTACTTGTTCTACATTGGTAATGTGAGCATCATGTATGCAAATGACGGGTCATATCATATAACTGATTAAGTGTCTCTTTGTTATTACTCCTAATCAAGTAGATAAGACCCAAAATATTGCGGATGAAGCTTTGTTTTATTCGTTCAATAAGAAACTAATTCAAAGCAAAAATATATAAAAGGGAAGTAAATAATACGCTTACCATATGAGGTTGTATGTTTGCGGCGGCTTGAAGACATGGGATGCTGGACAGGACACGCTGATGTGTTCAACGGATGGGTTTGTCAAGTAACAGGTATGTGACGAAAGCTATGCTGCTGTGAACCTCTCATAAAACACGATCATATGATTATGGCGTTGTTTGACATCATCGTTCATTTATAACTGGAACGGTCTCTGTCTGCAATGCATACCTTGGTGTGGACCTGAAACGTAAAATTGCAGAATATATAAGATGGTTGCACACTCATATAGTATATAAACTTGTCAAGAAAAAAAAAGTATACCATGTTCGTGGAATATAGTTTTGCATAACTTTTGACCTAATTTAACAGTCAGATATAATAATACTCAAACCAACTGCTTTGCAGGTAAATTGGTCTAATTAATGAAATATGATTGATAAAGCAAGAAAATATACCTTGTCAACTGTGGTGTTTTGTTTGCATACAACATTTGCAGTTCCAATATCACCTCTGGTTGAGAATTTCACACCTTCCTTGGTCACAGAGATAACAACTACAAACAACGACCAATTCCTTAAGTTCATTTTACAAATCTTAAACCAATAAGCACATAAGGATTTAAGCATGCTAATGTTGTTAACAGACAAAATCCAGTAAGAGACTACCTGTGTCACCAATTCAGCCGACGACATCCGAATAATGGCATGACACTCTGCTTCAGGAATGCCAAGGTGTTCACTATCAATGTCCATGAGCTTCATCTCAAAATGAGCAATCTTATCTTGAGTTGTAATACAAAAATAAACACAATAAACCAATGTCAGTAAACCACTAATACACTGCCATTCTAAAATAAACCTTGGAAGTCACCCAACAATGACAATATACAATAGAAACATGATTTCCAAATAGAAACTCCACAAAGCAAAATCTTATGTTTAGTAAGTCCAGATTCCAGATAACCTTGCATGTTTCAGAGAAGATAATCTACTAACCAACATGTGCATTCTATTTTAGCAGTGGCCAATGTCAGATCATATCAAGTTAACTTCAGATTAGTCCAACAACTTATCAATTATCACACAAACTTTTTACTAACACCAAAATCATTAGTGTGTTACCATCAAAGGTAAACAGTACACATTCAAGATGTATAACAATACAAAAGGTTGCAAATAATGCCAACATACACCATTCCATCAACGGAATATTCAAACTTAAGAAAGTAGAAAAAATAGTCACATGTCATCCTGAAACTTAACAACAAATTTAGGCCAGTTGTAGGCCATCTGATAAATAAACTCATGCCAAAGCACTTACATTTGCATACCTTCTGAAAAAGATGATCACCTGCGCTTTTTTAGACAAAACAGTTATGACCCAAGTCATACCAAATAGGAAGCTCAGGGCATCACTATATTCAGGCTTTGATGCATACTAAAGCGTTTCCTGCATTTTTTTGAAAACACCACCAACAACCTTCTAACCTGTCAAAATCACAGTCGGTTAGGCCAAAATGTTAGCCCTTTTGATAAGCAACTTTGAAGATAGACCGAAAGTAAAGAGGGTGGTGACACTTGTAACGACTAATCGTTTACTTACGTGCACTTGAACAATGTTATTAGTCCTGTTTAAAACCGCAGATGAAGCTACCGGCAACAATCTTCTTCCCTATAAAAACAACAATAGATTGTGCGAAAAATGTTAGCTCTTTTGATCACCATCTACCAAGACATAATATAGTTTGACATTAAAAATAACTAAGTAACAAAAAAATAAAGAAAGTAGTGGCACTTCCAAATACCTATCTAGAACACCTACAACAATTTTTCACACAGTGTCTCTATTACGCTATCCACGGTTCTCATAGCAACGTAATTTGTAAAATTACTTGAAACATTAGACACCTGACTTCAAGGAAAGGAAAGAAAACATTACAATACTCAAAAGGCTTTTACCACGCCGCCCTCCCTTGATACTTATCTGATGGAGACGTAAAATAAACACATCAACAAAATACCCACAAACACATAAATCATATAAAGCAAAACATTTCACAATTAATCTGATATTAAATATATGACAAAACTAAATTATATGGATAGTCAATCACTACCAATTTCACTAATTTCCCATAAATTAAAGGTTTTTACAACAACACATTACAAAAACGAAACCCATTTGAATACAATCTAAACCGATATAAAAAACATATACATTCAAAACACATATAAATGTTATGCTGACTTTACCTTTCTGGTTATCGGACTCGGAATAGGACCCATGGTTATTGAGCTTTGATATAAAATCAGTTGCAATAGTCTGTTTGCATCTTTCCCTTGCACACTTTCTACTTCTTCACGAACTTCTTTCTCGATTTCCCTAACCTACATTCCATTGTACAAAACCTTAATTGAAAAACACACTTCAATGTTGTATGAAACTATTTTCATTCGACACATTCACTTCAATTTCTGAAATAATTTCCAAACCAACCTAAGCCACCGTTAACTTATTGACCCTAGTAGCTCTGAACCTAAAAAAAATTCACACATGCAAAAGCAAAGACCTACATATCAAAAAGTTTCAATGTTTTAGGACATAATTATTTCAAATTAAAAGTCGATAGAAATAAAACTTATGAGAGTTAACATAAAACATAAGATAAAATATAAGACTAATATTACTTACTTCACATAATTTTTGAGCATCTTTCTTTCTTGTCATAATCTGATACTTCTGAAAACAAACCATGGCATTAATTAAAGAAAGAAAATTATGTAAAACAAAGAAGTTGAATTGAGGAACCTAAGAAGAAAAACTATAAATAAATTTAAAAAATAGACAATTTATCAAACACTTTATATGCATAACATGAAATTAAAGTGATTAATAAAAAAGTTATACCTCAGTGTAAGCATCAACAGGAGCAGCTTCAGACTATCTGTTAGGTCACCATTTAGTAAACACAAGTATAAGAATGATAGAAATGAGATGAGAATGAGAGTGGGATGATTATGAGAAATTTGAGAAAATGAAATGCAAGAGTTTCCTTAATGTTTTCAAATAACCAACCAAGTATTACAAAGACCTAAGCCATCTATTTATAGGGAAGGAGCTAGGACAACACTCCCTCTCCTCCCATTCATGAAATCGTATGGGCCTTAAAGCCCATGGATCACCTAGCTTAAGTCTAGTAAACTTAATACATTTTGTAAATGAAAGTAAATAATAACTAAGCAACCTAGCATTATTACAAATGACCGAGACTTCATAAAATAGTGAAAACTATGATCCCAACAATCTCCCCCTAAGGGTCGGTCATCATGGTTGCTTGACGTCTTCATCTTAATCTTTGACTTTCATAGCTTTAGACGTCTTCAGAAATGATTTGAATGATAATGGATGTACTTTGCTCTTTGTCTTTGTTCTTTGGTGATGATGTAGTGATAGTGTAATGAAGTTGTCTGCCGTTCGTCACTCCAACGTTTGTGGTGGTTGTCCGCCATTCCAACATACTCATACATCTTTGAACTTAAACTTTCACGTGCAAGAAGTTCCTTTTCATGCCTTGGGATCTTTGTCTTAATACTTTGTAGATTCTTCTTTTGGCGTAGAATCTTTCTTTGAACTTTGTGTTGCTAAGATCTTTGGGGGAGCTTTCTTTGACTTCAAGATGTATGTATGAGCATGTTGGAATCTACCATCATGGAAGTGAGGTACCTGCGAGTAAACAGTTAGCAATAAAAACAACCGGTACTTACGGATAAGGAATTAGAGCTCATCAACAGCATAGTGTGAAGACTCCTTCTAATCCTTATCCAGGCCGTTCCCAAATCAGATACTCCCGAAGGAGCTTACTAGACCTACTAAGTAGCTCAATGACTGGGTGAGTCGCTGGGGATCACTCCACGACTGTAGACCGAGATGGAACCACCGCAAACACTAAGCGTAACCCTTGTGGGGTTACCGAAGTGACCTGCTGTCAGGGCTGTTTGATGTTGACCCTGGCAGGATTTCCGTTCAATCATTGAGAAATACTTAAGTAATCCTCTCATAAACGTTCTCGGCAGATTGCTAAGATCTGCGAAGGACTCGATAGTTAACAACTGATGCCCATTGATGTAGAACACCAGCTGTAGAAGGACTAAGTGTTCCTAAGAGATCTTTGATGTATCTCAAGGCTCTAGACTCTATAAGTGCACACCTAGGTTTCCTATGCGGAGACTGGGGAGGTGTCTCCTGCTTCAATATCAACCGTCTCTAAGAGATAGGTCGATAGGTTACGCGGGTTCCCCGTGAGAATGAAACAAGTCCTTTTAAGAGAACTTGAGTGGTTAAGAAGGTTTAGTGCATTGCGTCACTGGGTCCATGACGACTTAATCTTCAATACCGGTGTTGTCTTTTGCAACAGCCAGTAGCATACGTATTGAACCCGGTGTCTGCCCTAAGGTTAAACATATGGAGGGCTATTTCTTTTCACCCTTTACTTTACTTTTCTTTTTAATTCTTCAACTCCTTCTTTCCCTTTCACTCATTTCTCCTTTTTTTTCGTATCATACCTAAGGACTTCTAATTCTAACTATGGGAGATGTCCTTGGGTAGATCCCTCCGGCTCTGGCGGATCATAGGACGGATATTCCTATCTTAATCACCTTATAACTCCGACAGTAGCCAAGAAACCTTTGATTGAAAATCTCTCAAAGTGTTTGTGATAATCAAATATTTTGGTTAACACTTTGAGAGTTTTGTGTACACTTTTGAAGGGCTCCCCCTGCACATGTGCTCATAAGTATTTAATAAATTTGCACATGCGGGAGGAGCAAGCACTTTTGAATTGATCCACTTTCTGTGAACAAGACCGATTCGAGACACGCTTACATCACTAGTTAGACTAGCTTGAAGTTATTACCCGGCCTGATCAAGTTTACAGAAAGCTTCTCGAGATGGTACATTTCTACTAAGACATATCCTTTTCGAGACACGCTTACGTGGTTAGTTAAAGAGATACATTGTCAGCTTTTAGGTGACAACTAGCTCTAGTAACTAACTTGATGTTATTACCCGTCGAGGATACGCCCTTTCGATGTTACAAACTTGTGTTATCTCGTCAATTCCTGGGTCAATACTGAGTCTAGCTCGCACATGATACAACTTTTAAGCATTGACTTCGTATATTTTAATCACTTTATCATTTTCTCCCCCTCAAAAATAGCATATAAGATGGTGTTTTTGACAAACATTTGATTAAAATATGCCTTTTGAGTCTTACGGGGAGATTCACAAAGAACTTTTGATTTTGAGCAAAGTATTTTGTTTTGACAAATGCTCCCCCTCAACAAGTGATAAGGCTTATTGAGGTGAAATACTTGTCCTTTTGAGCAGAATTATGAAAAATCATAAATGTTTGATTAATTCTACTCAAAAGTAAGAAGCCTTCGCTCCTTATATGAGGATTGAGGCACTGAAGCGTACCTCAGGGTCCTTTCAATACAAGATCGGGTTGTACACTGTAATGCGTGCACAAGCCATAATAAAAATTATTCAATCAAATGAAATAATCAAATATACCAAGTTACTCTTCGGCCGGTAGTGGAGCATCGAAGTTAGTGAACTGAGGTTCTGGTCTTTTGAAGAATCTGACAGGAAACGAAGGTCTGACGCCGATATAGCTTTCCAGTCGTCTGATTTGTTCCCGTCGAAATAACCTTTCTTCAATTTTTAAGACAAAGTTACGAACTTGTCTTCTGGAGCTGGATTTCCATCTAGGTGGTTCCCCCTTTGCTATCTTACGTCGATCATCGTTCAACCTTCTGACAAGCCCATCACGAACAGATTTGAGTGTAACATCACAGAATTTGTGGACCTCATCGAACCTCATGAAGCTTTGTAGCTTTTTACTGTTGATGTAGGTGAAACCAAACGGTTCTTGATTGAGAGTGAACTGTGGTGTTTGATAGATTCCATCAAAGTAGAATTGTGGCTTTGTCAAATTGATCTTCTGTTGGTAACTTTCCACACCCAGTTGAAGATCTTCCACTCTTTCTTGAACAATCAGTCGTCGGATGTAAAGAAGTAATGATGCCATAAAGTTGTACTGTACATCTCTGTCGAAACCCTGCATTCTTCCTTGAACCTTTTCAAGATACATATCTTCTATGTCGTTGAGATTAAGGTCGGGAAAGTCGGCTTCGGAGAATTTGTACTTCCTTTCATCTTGTCGTTTAACAACAATTTCACGCATGAATATGTAGTTAAACCGTTTCGACTGTTGAATCTCCAAGATAGCGATGATCTTAGATTTCTGCATCACATTTTCCAAGGATGTCTCTCCTAATCTGCTGGTATAACCGAGACGACGTCGTTCTGGCCAGTGTTGAATTCCGTGTAGGGCATCTCTGTCGTAAGCTACAATGGAGTTGCTGAAAACACGGGTAGTTTCTTCAATAGCTGGAATTTCGTATCGTGCGGCTGGTACTGAGATTGTGAGGGAGGAAGCATATTTTGTCTTGGATGTCTCCTGAGTGAGTTGGATGTTACGAAGATCTTTGTTGAAGAAGAAGCTGTAAGGTATCTTTGGTTTGTCTGGAAATCCTTTCAATGGTAATGGTTTGGTCCAGTCGGTGAAGTAAGGTTTTTCATGATTCTTGGAGCTGAGATCGATATTCACTTCTGGATTTAGCCAGTCAAAGTCGGCAGACATTGCACTAGCTATATTCTGCATATGGTACTCGTATTCGACTTTGTTTCCAGATCTTTTCTTGAGGAATTCTTGTGCATCCCTGTTGATTCTCCTGAGCTCTGCCTTTGTGAGTTTGTTGATCTGAAGATCCTTCATGATAACTTGGGTGAACTGTAGAGTATTGCCCGGAAGGGGTTCTTCATCTTCTGGAGGAGGTTGTGCTTGAACCATGTCTGTCAGCCAGTCATTAAGAGGAGTGTCGTCATTGTCGAGCCATGTATGACGATTTTTCTTCTTGGATTTCTTAGACTTAGATGTAGCATCTTTGTCTTTAGCTTTGAATGGTGAAGATGGTCCAGCATGAGAATCATGAGTAGGTGGGGCACGGTAATCGGTGTCAAGTTGATCCTGGAAGTCAGCAGTGTGTTCCATGAAAATTTCTTCATCTTCAGTTTGACCTTTACCAGTAGTTGAGGGTTGTTGTTGATTTCCAGGAGGAGTGGAGACCCTTTGTAGTTGTGGTGAGGATGAGGGACCTGTTCCAGACTTAGGTTTCTTGCCTTTGGAGTTTGGGTCAGGATCGTCATCTTTTCTTGTCCGTTTTCGGGTTCCAGCAGCTTCTTTGCATGACTCCTTTGATATGTAAGCCACCATAGCATCATGCAATGCTTTTTCTTCTGCAGTCTGTGTGGTTTTGGAGGCAATGCTGTCAAAGAGTTTGGTAATCATGTCATTGAAGGACAATTCAGGGACGGTTGGAGCCACAGTAGAAGGTTTAGCGGTGTGAAGCGTGAATGGTGTAGTAGACAACATTTTCCTAGTAACACTTCTGATTCTGTGATCCAAGTTGTCATTGATTGGTTCAAGAAGGTTTGCTACTGTAGGAGTGATCATATCAACCAGATTATCAGTGAGAAAATCATGTGTTGCAGTTCTGATAAATCCTTCGTAATCAGAGTTCAAGAACTTGTCGATCAGCTGCTTTGACTCCTGGAATTCCTCAACTTGTTTGGTAAGCCCAGTGACCATGTTGGTGAGTTTGTCGACTTGCTCCTGAAGATCAACTGGTTGTTTTGGTTCATTGACTGAATGTTGTTTTGATGCGGTTTCAGAAGGTGTGGGAGATGAGTGCTCTGGTGATGATTCTGACGACGACTCGTGTTATGAGTTTGAAGAAGAAGCGGGAGGAGTCGGATCCTTTGGTGGAGAGTCTCGAGGAGGTGGAGGTTGTGCTGAAGAAGTCTGCTGAGAGGATGACTTAAGAAATATGTTGGTGTCGAACGCATTCTTCTCTTCGTTTTCCTTTCTTCGACGTTCTTCTGCTTCCTCTGCTTCTCGTGCAAGAAACTCCGGAGTAATGAGGTATTCATGTTCTTGATCCGTAGCAATATTCTCTAAGCCACCAACATTCTCCTCTAAAGTAGCAATCTCAGTCATGTGGACATCTTCAGTCTTGTCCGTATCCTTAACGTTGTCATCAGGTTGTGGAGCTGATTCTGACGTTGTGGGAGGAACCATGCTGCTTGTAGCCCCTACATGTTCTGACTGATCGATAGGTGGTGGTGTAGGAGGTTGAGACATGAGTCGGCTTTCAAGAGTTGCTTTCCTTTGCTCTTTCCTGAGTCGCTTTTCTTCAGCTCGAGTGTCGACAACTATACTCTTCAGTTTGCGTTTATCGACTAACGGTTCAACGATCGGCTCGTCTTCATCATCATTCGGCTCATTGATAGTGACTCCTTTTCTTCTCATTGTCTCTTCTACATAAGTTTCAAGACTATGTTGTACGGCAATCTCTGTTGCAGGAAATCCTTCATCAGGTGCTCTGTATCTCTGTTCATAGTCTGGTTCTTCTTCTTCAGATTCCGTATCGAACTCAGATTCCGTGTCAGAAGGTGGAGGTGTAGGTTCATCACGAAGAGTGTGCTCTGGAGTAACTTTCTTCTTTGGCTTGGTAGCAGGTTTGGGTTTGGATGTAGGTTTAGGTGTGGTAGTAGTCTTGGGTTTAGCTATTGGAGCAGACTTAGACCTTGTATGAGGTGAGGCAGTGGTGCTTGTAGTACTCCCAGACTTTGCACCTCCTTTGCTACGAGTCTTAATAGTTGCTTCTTCCTGTACACCTGTGTAAGCATTGTCATACAGCTGGTAGTTCAGACTCTTCTTAATCTTGTCATTCAGTAGGTATTCTGGAAGCCTCATTCCCTTGATCTTTGTAGAGGAAGTAGTCGTTTTGATGAATGAGGTGGTGAAGTCTTCCTCGAAGAGGTGCTTCGGCTCATTTGGATCAGCCATCCTTTTGATGAATTCTGGAGAACTTTTGCAGAGATGTTCAATGAGAAGTTTGGTGAATCTTGTGAATGGTATCATAGTCTTCACACGTTCTGTCTGAATACTGTGGACGATATCATTCATGATAGGAACTGCAAAGTCAATCGGTGTCAGAGTCACCATTCCCCAGAATGTTTGCAGGTGTTCGAGCCTTGGATGTTCATGACCACTTTTCCTTCCAGATATAGATCTTACTACCAACAGACAGAAAGTTCTCCAAGGCTGAGGGATATACTTGACATTGAATTTGGAAAGCTTGACAAGAGGTACATCATCATCAACCTCATATCCTAATTCAATGAAGAAGTCAAGAAGTTCCAGGTCAGGTAGTATTGGAGCAAATTCGTTGTCAGTTTGTGGCATGAGAAGGGCTGTTCGAAGAACGTCATGATCTACAGTGTATTCTTTGCTATCCAATGTGACAGTGAAAGACTCATCATCCAAGTTGGCCTGAGCAGTAAGCCAGAACTGATGAAGGTAGAACAGCGGAACTGAGGTAGAACAGGTGAGCAGTGGTTTGCAAGGATGTGCAAGTAAGATATCTTTCACTATCAAGCATGATTTCTCTGTAATATTCAGTTTGTTGAAATCCACTCGGGGGTTGTTGTTGCCAATTGTGACATCATAGTATTCGGGAGTGATGTCGTCCAAGGTGAGCAATGGAAGAGTTTCTTCAGCGACGTTCTCAGTGTGTTCAGCCATATTAATCTAAAAAGTATCACCATAAACCAAACATCCAAATTTGTTATGTGTTAGCACAATTTAGAGTTTGGATACAGATATCTACTTGAGACAACTAAGCACAAATGTGTCATATTGTTATGAGTCAAATAATGCATATATTGCAAATAAGCACAACATGACAATCACAATTCACAATTACATCACATTATACAACAATAATGATTCACAACAATGATACATAGATATAACATGACAATGCCAAACAAGATTTCGAAAAAATATATCATTGACCTTTTATCGCAAACTTGAGTAAAGAAACAGATTTCGACAAAAAATGTAATATAGAAACTTTATCGAGAAAGTGACTTCTCGAAAAAAAAATTCTCATAATAGACTTTTGTCGAGATCTCTTTCCTTTTGAAAAAAATTGAAGTTATCGAGAAAACATCTTTTACAAATTTTTCGAGAAACTGATGTTATCGAGATCTTGTAATTCACTGAATGTTATCGAAAAGTGTGACTTTTATCGAGAATGTGATTTCTTGAGAAAGTTATCGAAAACTTTAAGTTATCGAGAAATCAAAGTTTTTCTCGATAAAACCATTTTTCAAGAAACAGAAGATTTCGAAAAATATAGTTCACCGAAAGATTTCGAAAAAAATGAAGTTTTTCAAAAAATTGGGCATTGAACAATATTTATCGAAAAAACTTAAGGTTCTCGATAATTTGAGAAGATTTCGAGAAAAACACAGTTTTTCGAGAAAATTCTTATACAAGAATTGACTCGAATTTAATTGAAGTCATACGTACATTTCCTTCACAAATAACGTTTCCAATGATTTTGGCCTGTCACCACAATAGATAAACACCATTTAGGCAAAATCACAATGATTTCGATAACGCACAAGAACATGTTTTTTCGATAACTAAACAAATTTGAGCCTAAGGTGATTCAATGGTCCTACTGTATCTCAAACATAAGCAGTAAGCACATAGTGACAGAATAAGACACTTTTGGACTTAGATAGATGTAGACAATCAACTAACGAGGCATACATGGCTATCGAGAACATAGCATCCTTGGCGTATATCAACAAAGATAAATCAAACATGCATTAATAAGACCTTAGAGGCAAATCCCACCAATAACATCAAACAAATACGCATTGAAACTTATAAACCCAATTCGACTTAAACCCTAACTTTCTTAGATCGATGCAAACATGATGGAATGAGAAAGAAGTGATGAGAAAGTGTTAGAAACAAGCTAAGTAACAAAACCCCATCAAGAATTAACCACCACAACATGTTAAGATCAATATCGAAATCCTAACCCTAGTTCTCGAAATCTTGATATCATGAGATCGAGCCGTTGATTTTCAAATTAACCAAGATTCTATGTATGTTATGCCCTAGTGATTACATGGGAACTTACAATTTTATGATCAAGTTCTTGGATGATTCGAATGATTGAGGGCCGTTGGTTAAGATGAAAGGGTTTAAGAGGTTTTAAAATTTGTGATGTTTCATGTTATACGGTTTGTTTGTTTATTTTATTTTGAGTTTTTGAAACTTTAAGTATTTGGCAACATGGGTCCCTTAACTATGAAATACTTTAACTAGAACCCTAAAGTAACTAGCAAGTCTATTGACATTGAGATGTGCATTCATTAAGTTAACTTATGAAGACTTAAACCAAATGAGACAAGGTGTTGTGAAATAAACCATCCGCACACACACCAAACCGTAAAATACGAGAAATATGCAAGTATACCTATTTAAAATTGGTAAAAAGTTTAAGCGTGACTCCCCCTCAACACTTGTAACGTAAGAACAAGATGTTGAATGGAAGCGTTATACTTGCATATATATATATATATATATATATATATATATATATATATATATATATATATATATATATATATATATATATATATATTTTTAAGAAAAATAAGATGTGAAAAATCTTTTTGTGTTTTGATTAGTTAATAGTAAAGAAAGAAAGACAAATATAATACAGAGATAGTTGTGATGTTTGACGATCAGTGGTATTTTAAAAAATTATTCAGATCCTCTGGTGTCAAACATCTCATACCAATTTGGTGAACTAAACTTGCAAACCTGGATGGTGCCAGGGATTTGGTAAGTAAGTCCGCCAATTGGTACTCAGTTCCAACGAAATAAAGTTCAACTGTACCCCTTTCCACATGCTCTTTGATGAAGTGATATCGGAGATCAATGTGTTTGGATTTGCAGTGATGGACAGTGTTGCAGGAGATAGCAATTGCACTCCTTGAATCACAGTAGATGGGAATCTTGTTGAATAGGTAGCCATAGTCCTTAAGTTGAGATCTCATCCAGATGACTTGAGCACAACAGGCAGACATGGCTACGTATTCAGATTCTGTTGATGACAGTGAAGTGCAGTCCTGCTTCTTAGATTGCCATGACACAAGTTTGTCTCCAAGAAACTGTAATCCACCAGATGTACTTTTGCGTGTGTCTAAGCATCCTGCATGGTCAGCATCACGCCCGTGGGGCCTGCTTGAGTCCGTAGAGAGCCTTTTTGAGTCGGTAAACGTGATTAGGACGCTCAGGATCAACGAAGCCTTCTGGTTGGTTGACATACACTTCTTCACGGAGGTCTCCATTGAGAAATGCAGTTTTGACATCCATTTGGAAGACTACCATGTTCCTGTGTGCAGCATAGGCCAAAAAGATCCGAACAGCCTCATGTCGAGCCACTGGAGCAAAGGATTCAGCAAAATCTAGACCTTCCAGTTGAGAGTATCCTTTCGCTACCATACGTGATTTGTTTCGTATGACAGTGCCTTCAGCATCAAGCTTATTCTTCCATATCCATTTTAACCCAATGACAAAGACTCCGTCAGGTCGTTCAACTAATTCCCAAACTTCTAATCTTATGAATTGCTGAAATTCCTCTTGCATAGATTCAATCCAGTTGTCATAAGTCATTGCATCTTTAATGTTCTTGGGTTCTTCATGACAAACTGTGAGTGCGTATATACAAGTTTCTCCATCTGTGTGAAGTCGTTGTCTTGTCATAACAGGTGCATCTGGATGGTCAATAATATGAACTAGTGGATGGTCACGAGTCCATTTATGTGTTGAAGGGTGTAGTTGATAAGTATCTCGCATGTTGGCAGGATCCAAGTTGCGTGTTGACGACTCAGCTATATCAGGAACTGTAGTAGCTGGTGCAAACGGGTTAAAGAACGCATCAGGATCATGCTCTACGGATTGTGGAACTGATTGAGGTGATGGATCTTCAGCTGGATGGGGGGAAGTAGAACCAGCTTGTTCTGCTGTAGATGGTGATACAATTGGAGGACCGTCGTTCTCAACACTTGTAGTAGTTTGTTGAGGTGAGTCTGGTACTTGAATGTTATCAGGTTGAGCAGCGGAAATTGGTGAGACCTCAGTAGGACGGTATTCAATTGTGTCATCAAATAGTGGAGCAAACAAGGTTTCTAATTCTTTGCGGTTAAGTGGTAATGGTTCAGCTGAAGATGCCGGAGAGTTAAGACGGTTGAATTCGGGTCCTAAGCTGTGTTGCTCAGAAGCCATATGAGTGAGTTCATCAAAATTAGCGTGAATTGTTTCTTGAATTTCTCTTGTTCGACGATTCCATATCCGAAAACCTTTGGAATTTTCACAATATCCTACGAACACTCCGATGTCAGCCTTTGCTTTCAGTTTACCTAAATCATCACGATCATTTTTCGGATAGCAAAGTGCTCCAAATACATGAAAGTAATCGATGTTTGGTTTCCTTTTATGAACAATTTGATATGGTGTTTTGCGATGGCGTTTTGTGATTATGCAACGGTTTTGTGTATAACATGCGGTTGAAACAGCTTCTGCCCACAAGTAATCTGGTAATTGAGCATTAATCAACATAGTTCTAGCAGCTTCCACTAACGTCCTGTTGCGTCTTTCAACCACACCATTCTGTTCTGGGCTTCTAGGTATAGACGTTTGATGTTCAATTCCCACTTTCTCATAATAAGACCTAAGTGTCTGATTCTTGAATTCAGTTCCATTGTCAGTTCTGACGATTCGTACCGTGTTGCGTAACTGAACTTGAATTTTAGTGAGAAAGGTGATGATCATTGAAGGAGCCTGATCTTTACTTCGTAGGAAATAAACCCAAGTCCATCTGGAGAAGTCATCCACAATTACTAGTATGTAGCGTTTACCGTTGATACTTTGAACACGCATCGGTCCACACAAATCCATATGTAGCAGTTGTAAGACATGATTCGTACTTTGCTCAGGTTTAGACGGAAAATGAGCACGAGTACTTTTGCCTTGTTCACAGGCTGGACATAAGTGATCTTTGGTGAAACGGAATCTTGGAAATCCATCAACAAGTTTATAACGAGCAAGATCCGTCATGGTTTTGAAATTCAAGTGCGAAAGACGTTTGTGCCATAACCAAGATTTAGTTGACTCTGCTTTGGAGAGAAGACATATCGGAGATGTTGTAATCATATCTGACATTGATATTGTATAAAGATTGGAGCCTCGTGAGCCAGACATAAGATCGTTTCCTTGTAAGTCACGAACAAAGCAAGTTTTCTCACGAAATGCAACTTCTAGATCCCCATCACAGAATTGACCAACAGAGAAAAGGTTGTGGCCAAGGCCTTCCACATAATAAACACGGCTTATTTCGATGTTCCCACTTACATAGTCACCATATCCCATGATTAAAGCGTAATGATCATTCCCGAATCTGACAGTACCAATGAACTTTGAGACAAAGTTTTTCAACAGTTTGAGATTGCCTGTCATATGTCGGGTGCATCCGCTATCAACAATCCAGAGAACAATCTGTACCACCTGCATCACAAGAAGAAGACACAGATGGAACAGAAGTAAGGGTGGAACCCAAAGACAGTGCGGGTTCCTGTTGGTTAGAAACACATTTATTCAACAATTTAGGAATCCATTTAAAGTCTGGTTTGTATTGTAACCAACGTTGCCAGTTCCAACTAGTTTTTGCTTTCCTAATGTTAAATGCACTAGTCGTTGGTTCATTCCTAGATTTGTTCTCGGCACCTATGGGGGTAACTTCAGCTTCATTAGAAACCGTAGAAGACGGCTTTCCTAAGTTAGACTTAGAGGCAATAGTGGGCCTAGGAGGAATTCGTGTCCTACGTTTCTTATGACGATTGAGAAGAGAATTAGCTAAACATTTTGTATGATCACCAGATGATACGCTTTTTCGACAAAACACACAAGATGCATTAATATTCAAAACATTCAAAGGTTCATCATTCGTTACATTTAGATTTTGATTACAATGTGCCAGATTAGAATCTAAATCTGATGCAACATGAGTTTTATTCAAATTCCTAAGTTGGTCTTCTACTTCTTGAGCTTCTAGGTGTCCTCTCTTACGTTGCAAGATCCTATTCTTCTTTTTACTTTTTCGCTTGGGTCTGCTAACGCTAGTAGTGGAGACTAGTCCTGTAGAAGTGGAATTATCAACATTAGTGTTTTGAACAACCTTTCCTTTATCAGTTTTGTCTACATGATACATTCCTGGTGCTATCACCGTGGTGTCAACAAACTTTCCTTTTTGGAGTATCTTAATTTTCTCTTTCAATTCGCTGATGATGTGATTCTTATCCTGAATATTTGACTCAAGTATGCCATTGCAATGTTTAATGTCAATGTGGTTTTGTAGAAATGCATCATTTTCAATTTTTAAATCCGCAATTTCTTGCTCGTATTTGAGACACAAACTTTTGAAAGACTCATTGTTTTTGCAAAGCTGACAAGAGGTTGAAAGATTTTGTTTTTGAAGTTCCAATTCTCGTTCAATACTTTTAGCTTGACACCATTCAATCCTCTGTTTGAGTAGACAAATTTCTTTTGAAAATTGTTTTGTCATATCATCATTTGAACTTCTCAACTTATCATTTTCCTGTTTGAGTGTCTCAATTTCCTCATTCAACAAATTATTATCAACACAAAGATCATCCATAAGCATAGAAGTACCAGATTTATAGAGATCATTCATGATAACAGACAAAATATCAGCATTGAGAACTTGTTCCAAGAGTCGATCAGCATCATTTTTTAAAACTCTATTTCTTTGCTTTTGAGCCAAAATCTCATTTTCAGTAGAGTTGAAAACGTGAATCATATTTTGCACCTCCTTTTGAAGTTCCTGATCCCAACGTGTAGCACATAGACGGAGGTGTTGAACAATTGGCTTCATTTGTTTTTGAAAAATATCTCTCTTTTCTCGCTCGTAAGCGGATTGAAAAGTTTCAATTTTTATTTCAGAATTACGTTCAATTGTTTCCTCCAAAATTTCGATGTCTTCTATAAATGTTTTGAAATAATTTAAGACACGACAAGTTTTTGGTAAAGGTGTAAGTTCACCGGATGATGGTAAAGGACCATTTATTTGTGCTACAGTTTGGACAGGGGCCTCATCATGAGATGAAACATATGACTCTTCGATAAACCATGATTTCTTAGGTATCTTTTTGAGTAACAAAAGATTTAGAAAGAGGTGGAGCTTTTGAATAGTCATATGGTGTCCAATATTGAACATAACTCATTTTTGATCGACTCTCGTCTTCAAGTTCTTCTTCTTCCTCAGTATCAAAAACAACAGCACGCACAATTGTATTATCAAACATATGATCGATACTGTAAATCTTAGGATTTTCTTTGAAAGCTTTGTGAAGAAACATTGATTTAAAATCGCAAAGTGCAAATCCTTTATCGGGTCTCGGTTTTAAAGCAAACTTTTGAATCGTTGTGACAGAGTTCCCGTGTTTGTAAACAATGTGACGAAATTCTTTGAGTTGTTTCTCAAGATCAACAATATCATTGAGTAAGTCATCTATATATTTCCTTTTTCGTTTTTTATGTTCACAAAACTCCTTTTTGCAATTTGACAATTCTGTTTCTGTTTTAGAAAGAGCTATTTGAAGACGTTCAGCTTGCATTTTGAATTCACACTTTTCATTTTCGAGTTTCGAAATCAACTTTCCATTTGACTCAATTATATCTTGTATTTTGCGTTGAAGATCTTGTTCTTTATTGTAAGAATCTTGAAAAGCTTTTTCAAAACTTTTTGCATTTTTAAGCTTCTCTTCTTGATTTGAAAGCTGAATTTTATAACATTCAATGTCTCGTGCAAGTGACGCATTTTGTTCTTTTAAAACTTTATTTTTCTCGTTGCATTTTAAAATTTGCAATTGTTGAGCATCCAGTTGTTTAGATAACAATATGAGGTCAGGGTCTGGATCAAAGGATGGTTCATATTGTTCTAAATGATCATTTTTATCATCCTCAATCGAATCATCAAATGAAACAACTGTGTCATCATCAAATATGACAACTGTGCTTATTTGTTCATCTGTTTGAGAAGATGAAGATGATTTAGATGGAACAACTTGTGCCATATCTGATTCAGAAGCAGAGGGTGAGGTTATATTATTTATAAAGCATGCATTGAAGTCATGTACCTGAGACAAGCCGTCAGTGTCATACACTGGACCTGAATCATTAAGCTTAAGGTCCTGCATGTTGGCCATAAGCATCACAGCTGCATTAGCTTCTAGATCTTCCATGTCATCATCATTGTGCACATTTGCCATGAAGTTGTTGTCTTGCTCAGGGAAATGTCCATCCTTTTCATCTTGAAGAGCCATGAGTAATGCCTGCTTGTGAAACTTACTCCCCCGAGTTCTCGGTTTAGGACATGCAGTCGCTATATGACCTTGTTCATTGCAGTTATAGCACCACACTGCATTCCCTGAGTTGGAGTTCCTTGTTGCAACTGGTTCAGACCTTTGTTGAGAAGATCCTGAGTTGTTGTTGAACCCTCCATTGTTACTAAACCTCTGACCATTCCCATAATTTCCTGAAGAACTTCATGAACCAGATCGACCATAGTTACGATTCTGAATTTCCACTCTTCCATCATTGACAACAGCTTGATTCCTTGTGTTAGAAGATGAACGTTGACGGTTGTTTGTTTTGTTGGAGAATTTGCTAAAAGCACGAGCAATAAGAGAAAGTCCCTGATTCAACGTATTAAAGTCATCATCGTCATCGTCATTGGAGTTGGAGTAGTACACAGCATCATTGTTGTTTAACGGAACAAGTTGAGTAGGAGCATTCTGTAGAGATGAATCATAAGGGACCATTTGGTTCGAGGTGGAAGATTGTGGATAACTGAAGTAGTTCTGCTCTTGAACATATGCATGATTAGACATTGGTGGTGGAGCATAGGGAGATTGAGCTACGAGAGCCAAAGAATTTGGTGTTGATGTTGGTGTGTATCCTCCTCGTAGAGCTCTATCTTTTTCCACTTCAGGTTCATGGTGTTTCAGAAAATCATACAACAAACCATATGGAGCATCATGCAGATTCTTTGTTTGACGAACAAATGTCACATATTTATGCCAATCAGGGCCAAGACTACCAACAAATTTGGAGTTCACAGCGATCCTTGGTACTGTGATTTTATGACGTTCCAGATCATTGACCACATTTGTGAAACGATGATAGTAGGATTCAAGTGACTCTCCAGGTTCAATTGTGATGTCAGTGTATTCCATGTAAAGCTTGGATTCCATGTCATCTTTGTTCAATTGAGTGCCTTTCATAAGGAGATGAACGTGTTCCCACATAGCTTTGGCTGTTTTCTGAGCATCGACACTTCGATAAATCGGATTAGGTATACCTTGAAGTATATAAGCCATTGCATACTGATCAGCTTCACGATGTAGTTTCTGTTCTTCAGTGAGTGCAGTTTCTGGAAGAGGTCTTTCACCAGGAGGACGTGGAGGATCAGCATTTGGATCACCAGCTTCAAATCTTGTTGGTCACTCAAATGGTCCTTCAAGTATCACTTGCTTCAAGAACTGCCCATGAGGTTTCTTTAGTTCAAGAAATCTTAAGAATCGACTTGACCATTGAACATAATTCCCAGGTGTTAACATTGGAGGTGTTTCAAGTGATCCTGCCTCATGTCGGGATTGTTGAGTTGTAATAACTTCACACATTCTGTCAAACCAGTGAGGTTGTTTGGAGGAAAACTGAGTGGTTTGTTGTAGCACTTGATATGGTAGCTGTTGAGGAATGAGTTGTTGTTGCATCATTAGGTAATGTTGTTGTGGATTGTATTTAGGAGGTTGTTGATTCATTATGTGCGGAAGGTATTGTTGTTGCTGATACAGCTGATGCTGAGGTTGCTGAGACTGCTGATGTTGAGGTTGCTGAATATGAGGGAAGTAATGATTCGGTGGTTGAGACATCTTAAAACACTTGTGTAGAAATGGATCTTGTAGAAGGTGTAGAATAAACCAAGTATCGAGAAATTTAGCACAACTTCAAATTGCGAAATATGAGATTTCGATAATATGTTTTGCGAAACTTGGCAGATTTTCGAGAAACACAGTTATCGAAGACTTTGTGAATTTTATCGAGAAAAGATTTCGAGACTTTACAGTTTTATCGAGAAAAATAAGATTTCGATAATTTCGCAAGTTATCGAGAAAATAGTATTTCGAAACTTGGCAGATTTTTCGAAAAATTTAAGATTTCGAAAACTTAAATAAATTTCTCGAAAAACTTTGTGATTTCGAAAAAATGGAAGTTTTTCGAAAAAATACACAAAATTTTGCGATAAAGCTAGTTTTCGAAATTATACAATTTCGAAAACTTTCCCAAAATTCGAAGTACTTATCTTTCTTATACAAGAAAGAAAATACCGAGTCCACACAAACGAAGTCTAGGAAGTGCACTTTGAGAAGATCGCGAAAATGGGAACTTGTAGGTTCTCGATATTTAGTAATTTTTGTTTTTCAAAGAAAGCAATCCTTAAATTCGTTTTTATTTCAAGATACTTGTACTTTTGTGTATAAAATGAGTAGATCTTAAAGAAAGTAGAAAACTTTAAGAAAAATTTCAAACTTGATAAGATTTCGATAAAAGTACAAGGAAGCTAAATCGAATATTTATGTAAAAGTTTGGAACTTTATGGTTTGTTTTGATTTTAAACACAAGTTTGTAAGCAAAGATGTGAGAAAAAACCAAGAAACAAAACAAAAGTTTAAAATTTCACAAAAAAATTCGATAAGTAAAAACGAATTCTTAAGATAGAAATCAATGAAAACAAGAACTACACCTTCCTCTAGCGAATGATACCACTTGTTAGGTCACCATTTAGTAAACACAAGTATAAGAATGATAGAAATGAGATGAGAATGAGAGTGGGATGATTATGAGAAATTTGAGAAAATGAAATGCAAGAGTTTCCTTAATGTTTTCAAATAACCAACCAAGTATTACAAAGACCTAAGCCATCTATTTATAGGGAAGGAGCTAGGGCAACACTCCCTCTCCTCCCATTCATGAAATCGTATGGGCCTTAAAGCCCATGGATCACCTAGCTTAAGTCTAGTAAACTTAATACATTTTGTAAATGAAAGTAAATAATAACTAAGCAACCTAGCATTATTACAAATGACCGAGACTTCATAAAATAGTGAAAACTATGATCCCAACACTATCACTGCAATTGAGACCCCAAATCCAAAATGAGACCCAAATCCAAAATGGCAACTGCTGCAAGGAACCATAATTGGCATCTCTTAATTAACCGACTATCACTAAAAAGCATGCCTTAATTGGCATCTCTTAATTAAAAGACTATCATTAAAAAACATATCTTAATTAACCGACCCCTAATTGGCATCTCCGATCATCTTCTTCATCTTCTGGCATTTGGTGTATGAAACATGGTGGATTGATAGAGAGGTTGTTTGAGAGATAGAGAGGAGGGTGGAAGAAGATGGATGATTCTTCTAGAGTTGACACTGGGTATGAGAAAATCAAGAAGCTGATAGATAGATCTAGAATGTGTTAGATATTATACTCCGTATGATTATATTAAACCGAGATTTGGATTGTGCAGTGTTTGGACTTTTTGTGATGGATCGATGATAGCCCAGAAGGCACAGTTTTTTTTGGCGGGAAACTTGCTTAGCAAAACGACGTCGTTTTCGTTGTGTTTTAATATATATTGATAATGTAAACTTTTAAACTAAATTTTGGAATGTTTTATGTAATAGATATTGCTATCTTGCTTCACTATTCTTGTGTTATGTACCAATCCCATAGCACCCCGAAAGCTTGTTTAAGTCTTCCGCTGTATCAAATTTTGGGGGTGTTACACCCACTTTTTCAACATAATTTCTGTTATCACGTCTTCTATAAACAAGGTACCCATCCGAGTCAACTGAACTGCGTTGTATGAATTTTTTGGGAAAGTGTTTGGTAAATTTCTCATCAACCATGCAAACCTGATTTGGCTCATCAGCACTGCAAGGGCCATGCATCATAAAATCATAAACTAATTTGTACAAATCGGGATCCTCGTTTGGATCTGGTATCTCATCAGATATGAATTTGTCAATATGTTCAGCGTTTGGAACCTTGCCATCCTTATGCAAAAACAAGCATATATGGGCGTGTAGAAGTCCTCTTTTCTGAAATTCAACGGTATACACCACTACATAAAATTGTTCAAGTTAGACGAAGTGTAGTAAAGAATCGTTATAGAAGTTTTCGCACAAGAAAATTTTGTTTGAATATAATAAATGGAACAAATTTAAGTATAGTACCTGCTTGAATACGTCCGAATAAATGTAATTCTTTGTCATCCTTTACAAACTGTCCAATTTCACTTTAAAAACTCTAGTAAGAACATCAGGTCGGTTTGTATATGAAAGTCCTTTTCTTTTTTTTTAGCAATATTTATTTGGACAAACTAATTATTTGAATCAAACATACTTAAATTTTCCGGTGCCAACCTTGTTTTTTCTGGCTCCTCCATGCATACATTTGCTTTTGAAGAACATTCAATTTAGAGGGGACGATTCGATGAAGTTTATTGGAAGTAGTCTCTCTACCCCAGGTGTTTCCTGGGGTAGGGGTAGGATCTGTCTACATTTCTACCTCCCCATACCTCACTCTTGCGGGATTGGATATGTTATTGTTGTTGTGATCCGATGAAGTTTATTATACTGTAACATGTTTACGTTCGTTGCTGTTGTAGTAGTACTTATTTGCACACTCAACTTTTTAATGAATAATTTATTTAAAAACATACGGCTACCTAGTTATCTTCTAAACATCTCTTTCTAAAAGATTGGTAATTAAAATGTCTTGGTTACTAACAAGATAATTTTATTGCGTTATCAATAAGTAAACACAAGTTTGAGTTGAATTAGGAACATGTAAACCATAGCTCATATCCAACAACCATGTCAATCACACAAGACTTATGTATCAAAATCCTAGACAAATGCCCAAACATCCAACAATTAAAAAAACTACATTCCATACTTATAATCAACAACAATCTAGCCTCAGCATCACACATTGCTCTAAAACTAATCAAAGCCTACTCCGAATGCCGCGAAATCAAACTCGCACACCACCTGTTCGACAAAATGCCTCAAAAAGACGTAATCTGTTTTAACGTCATGATTCGCAGCTACGTAAACAATGCATTATATGAAAAAGCACTAGATATTTATAGGGACATGTTTAGGTTTAGTGTAAGACCTGATCATTTTACTGTGCCACAGGTTTTGAAAGCGTGTTCCGGGTTGGGTGAGTTATGTGTCGGGTTGCAGGCTCATGTGGGCGTTGTGAAAAAAGGGTTGTTGACGAATGTTTACGTTGGAAATGGGTTGATTACTATGTATGGGAAGTGTGGGAGGGTGGTGGAGGGGCGTAAGGTTTTTGATGAGATGGTTTGTAAGGACGTTGTGTCGTGGAATTCTTTAGTGGCTGCGTATGCGCAGAATGGGATGTTTGAGGACGCGTTGGATGTTTGTAGGAGTATGATGGGGTGTTGTGATGTGAAGGTTAATGCGGGTACTATGGCTAGTCTTGCGCCAGCTGTAATGGGTTCAACGTCGTGTGAGAATGTTGGGTTGGTGAAGGAGATGTTTGTGGATTATTGTCGAGAGAGCTTGGTGTCGTGGAATGTGATGATAGCTGTTTATGTTAATAATGGAATGGCTAAAGACGCAGTTAATCTTTATTTACAGATGGGAATTTATGGTTTTGACCCTGATGTGATTTCGGTTGCTAGTGTGTTACCTGCTGTTGGTGATCTTTCGGCTTTATTGTTGGGGAGAAAGATTCACGAGTATGTAAAAAGGAAGAAGCTTTTGCCTAATCTGACTGTTGAGAATGCGTTGATTGACATGTATGCAAAATGTGGATCTTTAAAGGATGCAAGGAAGGTGTTCGATGAGATGAAGACCCGTGATGTTGTGTCGTGGACTTCGATGGTTTCTGCTTATGGTATGAGTGGAGACGGTCAAAGGGCTGTAACAATCTTTTCACATATGCAGGACTCGGGTCTCACACCTGATTCCATTTCTTTTGTTCCTGTTTTATCAGCTTGTAGTCATGCCGGTTTATTAGATGAGGGGAAACATTTCTTTAGATTAATGACGGATGAATATAAAATAGTCCCAAGACTTGAACACTTGGCGTGTATGGTGGATTTATTAGGGAGGTCTGGTAGAATCGATGAAGCTTATGAGTTTATTCAAAATATGAAAATGGAACCAAATGATAGAATATGGGGTGCGTTGTTAAGTGCTTGTAAAGTCCATAATAACATGGATATTGGTCTCGTGGCAGCTGATCATTTATTTCAATTAGTTCCTGAACAAGCTGGATATTACGTTTTGTTATCAAATATATATGCAAAAGCGGGTCGCTGGAAAGACGTGACTACCATTCGGTCAATTATGAAAGTCAAAGGAGTTAAGAAAGAACCCGGAGTTAGTAACGTCGAGCTTAATAATCAAGTACACTCCTTTCTTGCTGGTGATCAATCACATCCGCAATCTAAAAGGATTTATGAAGAATTAGATGTACTTGTGGGCAAAATGAGGGATTTGGGATATGTACCTGAGACAGAGTCCGCATTACATGATATAGAGGACGAAGATAAAGGGAACCATCTTGTGGTTCACAGTGAAAAGCTTGCTATTGTGTTTGTGATTATCAATACCGAACCATTCACACCTATACGGATCACTAAGAATCTGCGTGTTTGTGAAGATTGTCATATTGCTGCTAAGCTTATTTCCAAGATCGCTGAACGAGAAATTATTCTAAGGGATACTAATAGGTTTCATCATTTTAAGAATGGTGTTTGCACGTGTGGCGACTATTGGTGAGACAGTAAGTCGTAAGTGTTGATGGAAATAACCACAATTATTGGTATGATTATATGAATGATGACCCGTTTTACATCCAGAATCGTAACTTCCTGTATTGAGTTTGCAGGATATGGATCTTTTTGATAAGTTGTAAAGGTAAATTGATTAGAGTTGCTAGATACTTTACTTGTTTTACTGACAGTTACTAACGTATAAAGTATCAGTATTAGTAGCAAACTTTGGTTTTGTTATTGATCATACTAATTTTGTAGAAACACTTCCATTTTTTTGGGTCAAGGATAGCATCATTTCTTTGTTATTGCTGATATGATTGGTATTCATTTCATTCAGAAACTATTTTGTAGTGTTCATTTCTTGCTGTATATTGGTTCGCTGTGTGATGTTAATAGTGAATAAGATGTTTACATGAATTTACAATGACTTGTTTGTAGTTTAACTGAATTTCATTCATTTTGTGCTTAGCAAATACTTGGCAAATTTCAATTATTTAGATTTCACTACGCTGAACCATTATGGCTATCTCTTTAGTGCTTATATTGCACATTCTAAGACGATGGTGTTGGTAAAAAAACTTACTGATCCTTTTGAACCATTTTACTAAAATGAACCAGATAAAAAAAACCAACACCATGAAAATCCATTTTACACCTTTAAAACCAAAACCATTGCAAACGTGAGATCTTTGTTTAAAACTTATGGATGTTTGGCTTAGTGTATAACTGTAGATGATATCTTATTTTGACAGCATAGCACTTATCAGTGTACATGATAAAAACGTTGCCGCACATGATGTTAGCACTTTTTAAAGTAGTTAACTATATTCAGTTAGATAATAGTTAACTATTTGTATGCTTATTTGTTATTTTAGGTATATATTATATATGATGCTAAGGAGTTCGGCTATGCTTATGAATCGAGCTTATGCTTATGTTTTATGCTTATCTATACTTCTATATAATGTATTTGGGACTATTCTATAATTAGAAATGCTTAAAAATTCAGACTTTACTTACTAATTATAGAAACAACCACCCCTAACAATCACCCCCAACAATTTATAACCACCTCAACAACCATACCAACAACCACTTTCCACCACCCCACCCCCCTCCTCTTCACCCAACAATCCGCCCCCGCATCGCGCGGGCACCTTTCTAGTGTTATATAAGTGATTTATGATTTATATATCATGAGCCCATAAGCCCTTGCTAAGTGTTTGATTTACCTTATTATAATTGGTAAGGTAAAACTGTAAAAATGAGAAGAAAAAAAAAATGAATATTAAAATGGTGTAGTTATTAAATAAGTGTATAGTCTTTTTAGGGTTTTTCTCAACGTTTTGAAACCCGGGTCGACCCGGCCGGTCGAACCGGTCGGACCGGAACCCGGTCAAAAAACGGGTTGTTTTGACCCGGGTTTCTAAAACCGGGTCAACCGGTGTGACCCGCCGGGTTTTGAGTGACCCGGGTTTTGAAACCCGGCCGGGTTTGTATTTTTTCTATATATATATATATTTTTTTTAAAAAAATTTAAATTTTGATTTTTTTTTATTTATTTGTCATTATTAAGGTGCTATTTTTGTTTGATATGACTTTCTTATGGTGTTTATTCACTCATATTTGTGCGTAAAATCGATTTTTGGAAATAAGCGTAAAACCGGGTCTAACCGGGTTGACCCGGTGACCCGGTAACTCGGCAGGGTCGATCCCAAACCCGGGTTTCAAAACATTGGTTTTTCTAATGTGTGCCCTGGGGGCACACATTAAGAACACCAAAAGGACAATGGGACCCACGAAAAAGTACATCCGGACCCACACCTTTTATCTGAAAAGTGTACTTTTCTGTGGGTCCGGATGTACTTTTTCGTGGGTCCCATTGTCCTTTTGGTGTTCTTAATGTGTGCCCCCAGGGCACACATTAGAAAAACCCTTTTATGTAATATCTTTATATAAGTTTATCCCTCATCAAATAAGCCAAAAACTTTGAGCTTATCAAAACTCTCTCATAGAAGCTAATAAGCACAAACATATAATCTTAGTCAAACACTTAATTAGGCTTATTTTTGTTATATAAGCAAATAAGCTCGTAAGCCTCATAAATAAGCTCAAACAAACACCCTACTAGGAGTAGATTGCACTTGTTTGCGTTCATAAAAGATAGGTTGGATGAAAATCGACTAAGATAATTTAGAACCAATGGTTTTAAAAGATGCTTGGATCTTGCTTTTATAGAGAACGAGCCACATTTGATCCACTACATGCTTCAAAAACAGTGTTATGTCCATGATCAAATATATATGATCATCCTATATCACATATTGTTGTTGGATATAGTCTACAATTTGTTCGTCCTAAGTGTTGCTTGATTACTAGGTTTCAATTCAGCAAAGTATGTTTTTAGCTAATTAGGATGCACATCATTCCATTTCGTACTCATGTATTACCACAAAAAGTAAGGGAGAGCGAGAACATGAACAACTAAGGTCTTCCTTTTGATTCTTGAAAGTAATAAGCCGTTGAATGATCTCTTTAACGAAGACATAATACGTGTATGTCTTTTGTTAGCTTCAGAGGTTATATTTATAAGACAGGCAGGACTCTGGCCCTTTTTTTTTTTTTTTTTTTTGATTGGTGGAAGATTTTGATGCATGGTGTGCATTTCCGTAGGGAAATGCATATATTATCCCCATGGAAAAGCACTATATTCATCAGTTGCTTCAATCGAATCATCTACTAGAGTCCTCCTCTAGTCCGCTACTCATAAATATAACCTCTAAAACAAACAAAAGACATACATGTACTAGGTCATCATTAGAGTGATCATTTAACGGCTAATTAATTCAAGAAGACAAAAGAAAATCACAAATCTTTTATGCTCTCCTTTACTTTGTGTATACACGACTATGATATGGAATACAACCCTCTTAATAACTCAAAACACACATCGCCAAACCAAAACCTAGTAATCAAGCCAAACTCAGGACGACCAAATTGTAGACTATGTCCATCGACATCATACATGACAGGATAATCAATTAATCATATATGATCATGGATTAACACTTGTTTTAAAGCATATAGTGGATCAAATACGGTCCATGCTCTAAAACGTGCTAACATTATGTGCGGCAACGTTTTTATCATGTAAATTTGTAAGTGTTGTGTGACAAAAACCGCAACCTCACCACCGTTCGACATCTAGAATACTCTAAACCGAAAAGGTCATTGTTGAGGAAACCATAACCACCCGAATCAATTAGATATTCATATTTGTAACATTCATTGTTTTGAGTCAAAGTAACTTAAATTTTCATCTAGAATACTTTAAAAATATTGTACATTATGCATTAAATGATTGCACTTTGGGTATATATGAAATTAATTATGAAAGTAGGGTGATATATAAAATTAATCCTTATATTATCATTGTAACATTCACATATTGGCTTAAATGATCTGTAATAGTAGCATCAAATTTTGTATTTCTTAAAATTTTTAAGACAAAATTATGCAATTTTTATAAACGAGAAGATATATCATTGGTTTGATTTAAATAATGACATCTATCCAAATATTATTTCACAGTAAGTAGTGTTTCAACAATGTCAAAATATCCTTTAAGTTTGCTAACTAGACCAAATGTAGGATCCACACACACAGAGAGATATGGCGATGAATTATCTGTCATTTCTCACATAGTAAAACACACGCTCACACACTTCTCACATAATAGGTGGTTTGTTATTTATACAAGGGGGCACCCTTGGATGGGCTGGTGGGCTTTTCATGACCTTTGGGCCTTTACAAGATTAAGTTACATAATAATAAGCCCAAACGCTTAACCTATTAGCTTAAACTATTTCCTAAGCCCATCGTTAGTCTATAACTATCTATTACAAGCAAACAAGGTTCGTGTCATATAAATGACCATTACTTCATATATAATATTTAATGTTAACAACAAATAACCCTTAAAATTTTTATAGCATTATGTTTTATGTAGGATTCCCGAACAGCATCTTATCAATCACAAATAACAATGAGAGAGAGAGAGAGAGAGAGAGAGAGAGAGAGAGAGAGAGAGAGAGTGTGTTGCTATTTCACCCACTAAACACACACACTCTCAAATGAGAGGGTATTGTCTTAATATACATAGAAACACCTATAGTTGGGCTTTGTGGGATTTGCTATGATTTTGGGCTTTTACAAGTTCATTACACATAACCTATTAGATTCTAAGCCCACCATTTTAACATTAACTATCCTATTACAAACTAACAAGGTTTCTATTATTAAATGACAATCACTCATATATAATATAAATACTAACATTTTAAAACATCTAATGTTTTAACACCTTTGTTAAGAACGCGTTGAGAACTAGGTTAGGGTAGATAAGTAGGGCCCACAGGTGTAGAGTTACATGGTAGTTTGAGCGTAGACCTTTAGCCTTTTAGAGTTCATGCTTGTAGTGTTTCTTGCTTTTATGCGTTCTCGGCTTTTGGCTGCTTGTTTTAGCTATGTCATTTTTTGCTCGTTTGTTTGTTTTCCTTATAGATGGCTTTATGGCTTATGCATATTTTTTATTTTTTATTTTTATTTTATTTTTACTCTTGTATGCTTTTACGTGTTTAATGCCTTTATATTGGATTGTTTTTGTGTTTTGCCTTTTCTTCTTATATGTTTCCTATGTGATATTTGATTTTATGTGCCCCTTGTGCCTTTTTTTCCTTATTTTGGCATACATGCTCCCTTGTTCGTATATCTGTGAGCGTTTATGTCTTTGCTCGCTTGTATGTGTTTTCTTAATTTTTATACTTTCATTTTTGTCATTGTCTCTCTTTCCTCGCTCACTCCTTCCGTATTGTCTGTTTGTTTGCGCGCGCATACACACACACTTATTGGAGGTCTTTTTTGAAAGTAGTCATTTTACCTTCGAATAGGGGTGTGATTGTTTACATCTCACCTCCCATACCTCTCTCCAACAAGATTGTATATTGTTATTGTTGTTGACATCCAATATTTAAAAACACCCTTTAAACTTACTAACAAAATAAAATACGTCAAAACTCATGAATTTTTATATTATAAAATTATTAATATAACAAATTCAACCTAGACAATTATTTATTTATTTATTTATTTTTTATTTTATTTTATTTTATTTTTTTTCACTCCATGACATTTTTCTTATTATTCCTAAGACACCTGAAAAAATATACTATTAAAACAACTTTATTTTGTGCTTATAAAATACATATTTTTACACCCGCCGTAACGCGAGTTAAAAATATCTTGTTAGTTAACATAACTTGAAAGTGCTCATGAAACAATACAGATTAGCAAGCGATATGAACCTACAGATCTTTCAAAGATACCAAGGTAACAAGTTCAAATCCAAATTATGTACATGTTATAACTTAATCGACTTAAAGTTTTACTGGAAAGAAGAGATTATATTGGATCACCACGAATAATCACTTTCTAACTACAATGTTATCCTTCCACTAAGTTGAAGTTTATCACATTCTTAGTAAATCTTTATGCCCTTAGGTGTTGTTCATTAGTTGGGTTAAAAAAGAATCATTATATTATGTTTTAACTTTTAAGCAATATCAAACATCTACTTACATTCGCAATTTTATAACTTTTATAGTG
The DNA here is from genome assembly GCA_030686995.1 of Artemisia argyi. NCBI lineage: Eukaryota > Viridiplantae > Streptophyta > Magnoliopsida > Asterales > Asteraceae > Artemisia > Artemisia argyi. Next base: position 64,491,628 of record CM060687.1, read on the forward strand.
TTATCACATGTTTGTTCCATTTATTATATATTTTTTGTATATATAGCATGATCCAAAACAAATGTCCCATTCGATAGCAATTAAGTAGCTAATATACGACTTTGAAGTTTGAATGGTTATGGTTTTCAGACTAAAGCCTCGATCAATCTCATTAAAGTCAAAGTCGACATGTTTTTGTTTGTCAACCATGCATATGCATGTATATACTAAAATAAAGTCACATAGCACTCATTAACATAAATGTCATAATATTTGAGTTCATCTTCTAGGTTATCCTTTGGGGTAATGAATCCAAATATGATTTTTCTTTCACTTCTTTAATAAAAGATTTGTGTACACAGTTTATGGCCATAGGTTTTTGGTTAGTGGTGATTGTGGGAGGCCACTCGCCACTATATATGTGTTATGCATGTGTTCACCTTTGGTTGGTTAGCCGACGTATAGGCCAAAAAGTTCAATCTAAACAATGAGGTTGATATATATCAACTAAAATACATTACAAGTATATCGCTTTTTATGCTAATGTCATTATATGCATCATTTGATTATAATACCATGAGTAAATGGCAAAAACCGTCTATGTGGAATGTTCAAATTGCAGATGTCTTTATATTTTCAAAAATGCAAGTACCATCTTTATGAGAAACTTTTTTTTTTTTTTTTTTTTTTTTGGATATCGTCCATGTCCCAATGTGAAATGACTTTGCCTTTAGCGTTTTAATTTGAGGTACATTTCACATTCAGACAGGACGATATCCGCACCAAGTGTTTCCTACAGGGACGGTATCTGCATTTTCGAAAAAGTAAAGACTGGGTCTGCAACTTGGATATACAACAGGGACGTTTTTTGCAATTTACTCTAATATCATTTATTATAACAAATCTTGCCTATGAATGTTTTTTACTAGCTTAGGAGTAAGATGGGGAAGACATAAACTTACATCATCTGCCACTATAAAGTTTGAGTAGTTGACTAGTGTATATTATTATGTTTAAGAAATTTGTTTTAAGTTTAAATCAGAAGCCATCTCTTCGCACTAATAAGTGGTAGCCTGGTAGGTATTAAAAACATTTTTAGTTTATTATTAGTCAAACGGCAAACCTATAGAAAGAAGGTTCCATGCGAAGTTGGATGATAAGCTATTCTTTAGTTCATTCACTTTTTATCACTATAGTTTGCATGCATCTACTTCTATAGAAAATTCTAATAGAATCACATGCGACATTATCTCTTATCATACATAACTTTTTTGTCATGTTTTGACTTAATATATGAGTGACTGTTAAGTCTAATCTTAAGGGTTTGATATGGTTTAAAAAACAAGAGCAAGTGTTCATGTAAAATTGGAAATCTATGCCGCACAAGGCTTGTTTGTCCCGATTATATTTCTGTCAGAAAAGATGTGGATGTGCAAAATGGATTGTATGATAAAAAGAGTTTCAAGAAACGAAAAAATGATAGTCAAACTTTCTTAAATCCGAAAAAATTAAATAAAAAAATAGTCATTTTCACCTTTCATGTCTGAAATAAACAAATTCATTTTTACAGAAATGTTTACTCGATCGCCTGCAAAAATAAGAGAAAAACACATAGAAATCTAAGCACCTATAAGGCATACATGAGTTACCCACCAACTTAGAGGTTATGGGTTCAAAGCTCCTTGTTGAAAGGGTTTGTGAAATATATTGTAAAATAAGTGGTATAAAGTGTGAAAAAAATTATCGTTATAAAAAAATGCCGCTACATACTTGAGAGAAAAAGACATACTTTCTTTATAAAACTTTAGCACGCTATATAAATAAGAAGTACTGAGTATTTAGCCATTAATAATAATAATAATAATAATAATAATAATAATAATAATAATAATAATATCTCCTAAAAGATACAAGAAGTTTCATTTTGTAATGTCAAAAAAATTAGTCTGTGTGAGCTAGAAAATATATTAAATATAAATCGATTTGGATTATATGCATTTTTAGTCTTTTAGATGCATTATAATATATTTTTCGTCCTCTGCGTATCAAATATGTAGCTAGTACTATTATGCACCATTTTCACTTCATAATCACATTCAAATCTAATTGGGATGCATCTAAATGAATATAGGTGCATCTAATTTAAGTTGATGCATCTCAAATGTGTTATTATAGTTATTTCTCATTCTTCTCATTTTAAATTTTCTTTTCAATAAATCTCTACTCATATATGGAAAGATATCTGGTGAGAAGAAAACTAAAATGAGAATAATAAGAATGATATTTAACCACACATTTCAATTAAGAATGAGAATTATTAAAAAAGATGCATCTATGTTTGTATATACATATGTGTGGTTGTGATTTCTTCTCACCCATTCTTATTGTTGTTTTCTACTCATTTGATACCACATGAATATTCTTGATACTTTTTGTTAAGAGTAAATTGCAAAAATCATCCTTGTAGTTTGGATAAATTACAAGTTCAATTCTTATTATTTCAAATGTGCACTCATCATCCCTACGAGGAACTTACAAGTGCACATATTGTCTTTGGCTAAAAATAAATTACTAAACTACCCTCTTTGTTTTCCTTTTCACTTTGGTCCCTGTAAAGGTAATTTAGTCATTTAATTTTGGCCAGAGACAAAGTGTGCACTCATAAGCTTCCTACAAAAATGACAAATGCACTTTCAAAATGATAAAAGCTGATTCTTCAATTTGACCAAACCACATAGATGGTTTTTGCAATTTACTCTTTTGTTAATCAAGTCTTTTTAGATAAGTCTAATGCAATTTACTTATTGTCATTCGATAAAAAGGAAGGTAATGATTTACATTCTTATAAGCATGCTTTTATGTCTTTATAATTTATATATAGATAGCCGTCACTACAAAAAGTAGCAAACTATAAAAAAATAGTATAGGGCACATGTGTGAATCTATATATATAGTTAAAGACTTGGTGTATTTCAAGAGTACAAAAGAGTGTGTGTAGCCATGACAAGAGTTGTGATTGTGAGCTTATTATGTGTGTTATTAGCTTTCAATAGCTTTAAGTATACTTTGGGTGACATTGGCACTGCCACTTCATATAACCCTCCTTACACACGTAAGTTCACATTTAACTTTGACTTCTAAAAGGCAAAACAAATTTATTTATTGTTTTCTCATAGTTATGTCAAAGAACTTGATAAGCAACTAACTTTTTGAATGTAGCTACAAAGTGCAATGGCAACCAACCAGACCAATTTCCGTCCGGGAACTTATTTGTATCGGTGAGTGAAGGATTATGGGATAATGGTGCGGCATGTGGAAGGCGTTACAGATTGAAATGTCTAAGCGGGCATAATAAACCATGCAAAGATGGCACCATTGATGTTAGGGTGGTCGATTTTTGTTCCAGAAGGCCTTGTCCATCCACTATTGTATTGTCTAACGACGCGTTCTCTGCTATCTCTAAATCTCAAGGGGGAAAGATTAACATCGAATATGTTCAGTAAGTAAAACTGTTCAACTTTTGCTACACATATTACGGGTTTGTATAACTTCGCAACGTGTGTTTCACTCTAGTAACTGTAATTTTATATATACAAGAGTCATCAAATTGGAGGGTTTTTTTTTTTTTTTTTTTTTTGTTAATGCGTAATCAGAACATTTTTATGTAAAACTGAACCCTATATATAAATCAAACATCATTACAACAACAAAAAAAACTGTCCTTTTCGCAAGCCTTTTTTTTTTTTTTTTTTTTTAAATTATTATTATTATTTTTGCAAACCCATTTTCTAAGACCGGGCGTTTTAGTCGGTGGTGCAGACTATAACGAATTTTTTGTTTGTGAGTGTGTGTGGGTTATGTTTGTATAAAGTAGCGTATTTTTATGTGTTTGGTTAGGTGTGACAACTATGACTTTAAAGGTGGTGATAAGATGATGTGTTAAAAAATAGATGTGACGCTAAGGCTTTAGATAATTGTGGTAGTCGGTTGACCATTACACCGAATCTAACAATTTCTTAGATGAAAAAAAATTAATGAATTAGAAGAGACACATGATTATATCATACAAAATCCATTGGTGTTATTTAATGTATTTAGATACTCTCTATTTAAAGTATCTAACTCTTATGTTCACTTTTGTTTCAGGATATGACACAAGAACTCTAATGTGTTAAAAGGTTGCAGCTTGATTGGCTTTTGTCCTCTTTTAGAGCTTATAAAAGCAATATAGATTATATGTTATGTATTTATTTATAGGGTTCATTTCTTGCTCATGAGAAAATATGTAAATAAATAATGAAAAAGAAAACCAATAATCAATAGATACATGAGTTTGGATTAGTGATACACAATTATAAATTTACATGTCGAATCAAAGTGTATCACCTTAACCTGATACACATTACATGTCGAATCAAAGTGTATCGGTTTCGTCAAATTTAAAAAGAAAACCATCGGAACTTTAACAAATTTTAGTTATCATTAACAAAAAATTTAATTTTGTTTTAACGATAGTGTCACTTGTCAAATTTTAGTTGGATCTCATTTTTACAACTTTAAGTTTGATCTTTGATACGTGAGAATCGCACCAGGCTTTACCTCTCGAGAAGCTTACAACCCCCACCAGGCAGTGTACCTGATCGTTGTAGTATAGTATAGTGACAAGTACCGGGGGATTGATCGTTCAACTCAGGAATAGTGTTGCTAGGATTATAAAGCCTAAAAACTAGGTCTAGAGGTGAGAGATGATTCTTTTGTATTTTTTTATGTTTTATAAAAGCAATTAAAATCTCGTTTTTTTTTTTGAAGAGTGAGCGAAATTAGTTGCTAGCCAACTAACCCAATAACTAAAGATGCAATCAAAATAAAATAACAAAAATGAAATGAAACTAATTATACTATTGTGGTGTAAACAATGATAGGGAAAGTTGTGTTTACTTAGATTTCATTACTCCCTATATATCTTTTACAGGTTGATAGCTTGTTACAATTGTATGGATGACGGGTCATATTCCTTAATACTAGTCGTAGGGCCGTGTACAATATTCCCTAACTCTATAGGATCCTACTTCACTCCTATGTCGAGCCGTTAGAAACTCCTAACATGGGATCATTATAATTCTCCTACGCATTAAATACAACCTAATATCGTAGTACACCTCTGATCATGTTTCTTAAGACGTTCAAGCAAGTTACCAATGGAAGTCTGCCAGTTTTCTTAAGCCTAACATCGAATACAATCATCCGTAACAACTATAAACAAACGATCAACCCATAATTAACATCTAGGTTTCACTACATCTAAGCAAACACAAAAGAAATCAAGCCTAGCATGTTAAATTGAAGACAAGCGTAAGATATATTCAAGCAACACATAGACATATTAATTGAATTGAAAGAGTACTTATCTCAAATAGAACATGAAAGTTTCAAAGGGTTGAAACCCTTGAAAAAGCTGGAAAATTTGACCTAGGGTTTTTTCCCTCAAAGTTGCACACCAATGAATGAAATTTGGAAAACTATATACAGATAATACAGGGTGACGGCGTCATGTGTAAACATGTGACGCCGTTAACTCGCCGCCTATAATGAAATTGGATTGCCTAGATCCACTTTTGACGCCGTCATGTAGGAATTTCTTCTGGGCCGTCACTAACAAATGGACCATGACGGCCTAGGTGACGCCGTCATCTCCAATGCTTGAAAACACTCTGGACCGTCATGTGTATCTTCCACTTCCACCTCTTTTGTAACTCTTGACGCTGTCATTAAGGAACATGTGACGCCGTCAGGTACTGTTCCCAGCAAGGAAAATTAAGACTTTGTCGTTTTCTTCACTTTTATGCTCCAAAAACGTTCAAAATGCATCCTTTTCCAGATTTCACTCCAAAAGTACCTAAAATGACAAAAGGAAGGATTTAGGGCAATATTTCATCAAATAAATTCGAATTCGGGCTTAAATAACCCCTTAAAAACAGTTCATTTTTCGCCTCATCAAATACCCTTACACTTGAGATTTGCTTGTCCTCAAGCAAATGCGCTTTTATTCTAATCAAAATACAAGTTAGGGGTCATTTAATACTAATATAAAAGTAATTACAACAAATAATCGTTCCACTAAAGACCAAAGACAAGCACGGAGGTCATACACTAGCACCTCGCAGATAGTGTTTAGATACTCACATCTCTCGGGTGTAATAAAGTATATATCACAATATGAAAATGAAAAACATCTCTCACTACCTGTCATAGCAAAATAGATTACCATAGGTCTGGGAAATGATCAAACCTCCACCACTTGGCGTAAGCACCTAGGATAAACTATCAAAGAGGTCTTTCAAAGGGTTATAACATTAGGTGTAGGGATATTGAATACACGGTTTTGTTGGATAAAGGCAATATCTACTGGTGGCGAGTTAATCATCTTGGTTAATTACATGTACAATATGGCGTTGCTAAGCCAAGACTAGACTCGACTTAAGCTAATAAATCAAAAATAACAAAAACAGAAAACAAACATAAAATAAAATGGGATGGTAGTCCGTATGTTTTTCTCTTTTCTTTTTCTATTTTTTTTTCTCTTTTTTTTTCTTATTTTTTATTTTTTTTTATTTTTTTTTTTTAAGCATACATTCTTACCCTACCATCCGAAATAATACATCATAGGGAATGTACATTCCCCTTACACTTGAATTTTTACATACTTTACAATAAACTAATCTAATAACTCGAATTAAGATAATCAAAATACTTGGAGTACTTTTAAGATTAACGCACATATGGGGGGTAATAAATGATGTTCATCCCCATTACTCCATAACACAAGTACTTTACCCATGAGTCACAATCGTCCCAAAACAATATGTGCAAGATATGACTCGACTTAGCAACCATGTAATCAATTAGATAATTAACTACGGGTTTAGCATGTAACAATAATGCACTAAAAATGAGTGCATACACGGAAGGCTAAGGCGATTTGGTTGCACATTTGGGTGGGTTGTAACAAATTCTTCCTTTAAGTACGATGCTTAAAGTTAGAAACGAAAAGATAGGCTCGGAGGGGTGTACTAGGGGTTTCGTATACTAAAAATGAGTACAATGCTAAGGTGTGGGAAAAATTAATTGACTTTACTAGCCAAGTAATATGACTTAAATGGTCATGTAATTATGATACGGGTTTAACACAAGGGTGATCCTAATGCCTCTTATCATGTAGTAAATTCTACTACACGAATGTAGTCTCACTAGCGGTCTCGGGATGCATCACTAACGCAAGTTCTAGAATATAAATGCTACCGGTACACTCATAAGCACTAATAATGAATGCTTTTTCTATCAAATCTAAAGGCGAACCTCATGGGTGCAAAAATTTTCTGAATGGTACGGTTTCGTGCTAGTCATACGACTCCTATCCATGAGACGCTTGCTAAGGCTAAAGTTTCACTCCTAAATGTTGTAAAAAATTTTAAATTTGGCGCTAAAATTACACTAACAAGTATTTCTCTTAGTTTTATTACACACCTACTATCAAACAAACAAACTCAAGTGCAATTGTATCCTATAAGGTATCATCATTTACCCTCCCCTTACACTTAGGATGAACATTGTCCCCAATGTTCAAATAAAGAATGTAAAAGTGAAATAGGTAAATGAATGAAAGCAAATACTCCCCTGATTCGTTCGGTGTGGATAGTGTGGTAACAATGTTAGATCTTCCTCCAAGAAAATGAACATTCAAAGCTTCCCTTCCAGAAAAATAAATCATCTTCTTGTCATATATAACCTGTTAAACCTGAGAAAACAAACAAGGCAACCTCGCATAAAATCGGCGGCAATCTATATATACTAACAAGTCCTAGAAAACAATGTAAGATATAATGCTTGTGGAATGAATGTTTGCATATTTCCTGGAGTTTATAAAACTAAAGAATTAACAAAAACTTTAGGACTCCGTTAGAAAAACAAAACTCACAAAATTTCCAGAATTTTACACATGACGCCGTCAGGAGTTAACTCCTGACGCCGTCAGAAGTGACCTGCATAAATCTTTACGTTAAGTTTCTGGAAAAACTTATGTCATACTTCCTGGAAAATCCTGCAAAACATCATTATGACTCGATACAAGCATTTGACTCTAACAAGTACTAATACACATGCCCGTTTAATATTGTGGCGAATCAAGATCAATTTCGTTCTTAGAAACAAATTTGGGGTTTTCCCTTACACTTAGCTTTTGCAAAATACCTTTATATGAAGTTACGACGAAGTTAAACAAAAAAATAAAGCATTTTCACAATTTTAGTTTTGAAACATGATCTACCAACACTAAAAACAAAGCATGCATACGGAAGCAAATAACAATCAAACAATTAAAAATCACACAAAACATGGGTTGCCTCCCAAGAAGCGTTTTTCTTTATTTACGAGTCTTGTAGCTAGACTAAAGGTCATGGGCTATTACGTGACCTCATCGTTGGTCTCATTCTCCTGGTCATCTTCATTCTCGGGATCGCTTTCATAGTGCAGGTATTTTGGGTCTTCAAACTCAAAGACATCTTCCCGATACTTGGATCTAAGTTTACTAACATCCTTAAAGAATCCACATGATAAATCAAAAGTGTTTTTACATCCTCTCCGAACATCTTCATCACATAAGACAAGTTGAGAACCTAGCTTATCAAGCCCGTCATAATCAATTCCTTTGAAGTCTTTCCTCTTGTATGACGTTTGGTATGACACCCTCTTAATTCCATCAGTGAAAGTCATGATCCCGTTCCGGTCGTCAACCATTAAGTTAGTGATTTCACAAAAGGGCGCTCCGAAAACAACTTGCGACAACCTTGGGTCGACATAATCCTCAATGTTGTCCACGATCATAAAGTCCATTGTGAATGCCATATTTCCTATGAATACCTGGATTTCATGATCTCTACCAACAACATTTTCTCCTTTATAAATCATTCCCCATCTGCAAATATTGTTATAATGTAACAGGGACATAAAATTCTTAGGTAGAAACACGTCAATGTAGACATTATCGAAATATTTGTAACCGATCATACAAGGGATTTTGAGGTTATTCGGATCACGCCACTTTATCCTCTCCGATCTTCCATCCTGTGATCCATATATATTCCCATCTAGTGACGGACGGTACTCATACACTTCCTCATTACCCATTCAAAAAATCACCTTCCTGACGCCATTGGTGAATAATGCACTACCATCCTTCTCATCAAGGATCACTCCCGATTCATTGACAAAAGGTTTCCCGAGGACGAGGTTGGTTAATGTTAGATTAGTGACAGAGTTTATGTCATCGACCACGGTGATATCAATGTTATAGATGAAGCCTCCAATCATAACTGATAACCTTTTTATTATCCCGGCGTTATCGATTCTTTCACACGAGATACGTTCAGGGAAAGCTTCGTTGTACAGGGAGAGGGGGATTATGTTGATAGGGAGGTTAGGATCTATGTGAGTATCGGTTATGAGCTTCTTCCTAGTAGTGCAGGAAATCTTAAAAACTTCAGAGTCGCTTCCCTTAATCCTATCACTACTCCCTATAGTAATATCCACCATATTTTCCTCGAGTTCCTCTATAATAGATTCACTCAAGATTGTTGGATTCTTTGTGTGCCCTTTTGATTTCTCATTCGACTCATCCCATTCGCCCGACTCTTGTGTGACGGAGTCTTCGAATGAGTTAGCAAGGCTCTTGGCCAATTCATGGTCTATCTCGTCCTTAACTTCATGACCCTTATTCCCAGTTGGTTGTTGGCTCTGGTCAGGTGTAGGAGCAGATATTGTGGTGATAGTATTTACAAAATGGATTGGTCCTAGGGGGTTAACATGGTCCCTAACGTCCTTCACCTTTGGCGACAGATGTTTAAAGAGTTTACTAGGACTTTTTATTTTCACAGGAGAGGTTGGCTGATTCATGATGGTGACAGATTTGACCTCTTCAGCCTGAATCGGTTTATTAACAGCGTGCTCTTTAATAGCGGTTAACAGATTACAAATCATGTCATTCATATCGGCTTGCTGTTGTCTAAATCAGGTCTCGAGCGCGGAAAGCTGTAATTCTTGAGATAGAATGAACTTTCGCAAGGCATCTTCATAGTTTTGCCTAGGAGTGTTTTGTGATGGAAAATGCTCGGACCATTCGAGTGGAGGGGAATCATTGAAGGATACGCTCCGAGTTTGGTATCCTCTGAAATTTGGTTTATCCTTCCATGCATCATAGGCCTCGTTAAAGGTTCGAGGACCTCGATTAGTGGCGAGCTCTCTATCCTTTGTTTTATCAGCGTGTGACGATGTGAATTCCTTAAAAGCATGTTTTGGAAGTTCCATGCAGTTATGAGTTTCATGAGGGCCATTACACAATTTACACGAAGAAGTGATATTGTTCGCTTGGCTTGAAGGCTTCGGAGCTTCGTAGGATTTCATGAGAAACTTGATTTGGTCCTCAAGTTCCATGATCCTACGGTCGGGAGTGCTAGAATTGTTCGAAGGCAAAGATATTGCCTTGACCGTTTTGTTCAAATCACGGGTATCATTCCAACTTTCGTTGTCATAGAGAGCAAGATCTTCTATGAGTTCCCATAGTTCTTCCACACTTAGATCACGTAGCTTACCACCGGCCGATTGGTCAATGGTTCACCTTGTGGAGAGGTCGATATGGTCATAGAAGATTTGGACTTGGAGCCAAAGATCTATGCCATGATGAGGGACTTTTTGGAGTAAGTCCTTGAAAAGAGTCCATGCTTCATATAGAGTTTCACCTTGACGTTGTTGGAACATCAAGATATCATTTCTAAGCTTGGTAGTTCTCCCCGGTGGGAAAAATTGAGCAAGGAAATGAGTGGTGAGATCATCCCATGAGGTGATGGATCCCGCGGGTACACGTTCAAGCCATTGACCAGCTTGATCACGTAGAGAGAATTGGAATAGGCATAATCGGGTCGACTCTCTAGTTGTAACATCAAGGTCTATAGAATCTATAATTTTAAGAAAATCCTTGAGATGTTGATTAGGATCTTCGGAACGAAGTCCATGGAATGCACATCCGCTTTGCACCAACCGGATGGTGTCGGATCGCAAGGGGGACACATTGGCTCCTTGAGTGAGCTCAATAGTGTTTCGATAGCCTTGGTGGCTAGGACGGGAATACTCTCCTAAGGTTCGGGGCCTAAGAGGTTGGTTTGCTAGTGGTGGGTTTTGTGGGTGGTTTTGTTGTGGTGGGTTAATGGGTTCAAAGATGTTACCACCTTCCATGATGTCGGATGGTAAAGGTTACGAACAAAGACACAAAGAAATAAGATAGACTAAAGAAAACCTAAAAAAAAAAAAAAAATCTTACTAGAAAGGGATCTAGTAAGTATACCTAATAAAAAAAAATCCTAACCTAGACAATAACTATTCCCCGGGCAGCGGCGCCAAAAACTTGATACGTGGGAATCGCACCAGGCTTTACCTCTCGAGGGATCTCGAGAAGCTTACAACCCCCACCAGGCAGTGTACCTGATCGTTGTAGTATAGTATAGTGACAAGTACCGGGGGATGGATCGTTCAACTCAGGAATAGTGTCGCTAGGATTAGAAAGCCTAAAAACTAGGTCTAGAGGTGAGGGATGATTCTTTTTGTATTTTTTTATGTTTTATAAAAGCAACTAAAATCTCGGTTTTTTTGGAAGAGTGGGCGGAATTAGTTGCTAGCCAACTAACCCAATACCTAAAGATGCAATCAAAATAAAATAACAAAAATGAAATGAAACTAATTATACTATTGTTGTGTAAACAATGATAGGGAAAGTTGTGTTTACTTAGGTTTCATTACTCCCTAAATATCTTTTACAGGTTGATAGCTTGTTACAATTGCATGGATGACAGGTCATATTCCTTAATACTAGTCGTAGGGCCGTGTACAATATTCCCTAACTCTATAGGATCCTACTTCACTCCTATGTCGAGTCGTTAGAAACTCCTAACATGGGATCATTAGAATTCTCCTACGCATTAAATACAACCTAATATCGTAGTACATCTCTGATCATGTTTCTTAAGACGTTCAAGCAAGTTACCAATGGAAGTTTGCCAGTTTTCTTAAGCCTAACATCGAATACAATCATCCGTAACAACTATAAACAAACAATCAACCCATAATTAACATCTATGTTTCACTACATCTAAGCAAACACAAAAGAAATCTAGCCTAGCATGTTAAATTGAAGACAAGCGTAAGATATATTCAAGCAACACATAGACATATTGATTGAATTGAAAGAGTACTTATCTCAAATAGAACATGAAAGTTTCAAAGGGTTGAAACCCTTGAAAAAGCTGGAAAATTCGACCTAGGGTTTTTTCCCTCAAATTTGCACACCAATGAATGAAATTTGGAAAACTATATAGATAATACAGGGTGACAGCGTCATGTGTAAACATGTGACGCCGTCAACTCGCCGCCTATAATGAAATCGGATTGCCTAGATCCACTTTTGACGCCGTCATGTAGGAATTTCTTCTGGGCCGTCACTAACAAATGGACCATGACGGCCTAGGTGACGCTATCATCTCAAATGCTTGAAAACACTCTGGACCGTCACGTGTATCTTCCACTTCCACCTCTTTTGTAACTCTTGACGCCGTCATTAAGTAACATGTGATGCCGTCAGGTACTGTTCCCAGCAAGAAAAATTAAGACTTTGCCGTTTTCTTCACTTTTATGCTCCAAAAACGTCAAAATGCTTCTTTTTCCAGATTTCACTCCAAAAGTACCTAAAATAACAAAATGAACGATTTAGGGCAATATTTGATCAAATAAATTCGAATTCGAGCTTAAATGACCCCTTAAAAACGGTTCATTTTTCGCCTCATCAATCTTATTAGATATATATATATATATATTAATTCATAAATAATGTTTAAGCTATTACAAATCACTATGCACTATGTACAAGCTAATAATACACCAACACATATAAAAATTCGACTGGTCAACGTTTAATTAATTACATTATTAAAAAACCCTAAATGAAAATTATAAGTTATTAAGCTTATTATATAAATCGATGTAATACAAAATGTATTCTTATTTTCAATGTAAAGATAATATTATTAAATCATAAGACTGTTTCGAGAACCAACATATATAACTTCAAAATTTTATTGATAAAACTTACCATAAAAACTAAAAAATGTGCTTTATAATAATCGGATGATTTTTTTTTCAAAGTTACTCCACATGATTTCTTGACCATTCAGGTTTTTTTTTTATTTATTTATTTTTTTTAATACCTTTTTACTTTTATCTTTTACTTACGTGGGATAAATATAATAAACATTGATAATAATTTATACAATTGCCAAAAAAAACTTATAAGTGTATTTTTATAAAGCTAAATTTTCTTAACTTGATGTAAATGATTTTTAAAATTTAATATAGTGTTTTTATTTAAAAATAACTTGCGAATAGGAGTCGTTGTCAACTACTTTAACCTCATACTTCAAAATATAACGACTACCGCCTCTTTATTGCCACAACATCACGTGGGTAATCTACAGTTTTTATAAGAGTTAACTTATTATTACTTAAAATTACTCAAAATTAAAAAATTGTCGTCATCCGTAAAGTTATTGTATCGAAAAATATCACTGAAAAATATTTATCGCTGAAAATTTTAATTGCATGATACCCGCCCCGCAACGCGCGGGTACCCTGCTATTAAATTGCTATACTAGCCTCTTTGTCTTCCCTTTCACTTTGGTCCATATGAGGGTAATTTAGTTCCTTACAAAGACGATAAATGCACTTTTGAAATGATAGAGACTGAACCTGCAATTTGACCAAATCACATGGATGATTTTTGCAATTTACTCTTTTGTTAATCAAGTCTTTTTAGATAAGTCTAATGCAATTTACTCATAGTCATACGTTGCCTTTTTATTGATAAAAAGGGAGGTAATGCTTTTATGCCTTTATTTATATAGAATAGCCATCACTAAAAAATGTAGCAAAATTTAAACAAATAGTATATAGGGCACGTGTGTGAATCTATATATATAGTTAAAGACTTGGTGCATTTCAAGAGTACAAAAGAGTCTGTGTGTAAGCTATGACAACAGTTGTGATTGTGAGCTTATGTGTGTTATTAGCTTTCAATAGCTTGAAGTGTACTTGGGGTGATATTGGCACTGCCACTTCATATGACCCTCCTTACACTCGTAAGTTCACATTTAACTTTGACTTCTAAAAGGCAAAACAAATTTATTTATTGTTTTCACATAGTTATGTCAAAGAACTTGATAAGCAACTAACTTTTTGAATGTAGCTACAAAGTGCAATGGCAACCAACCAGACCAATTTCCATCCGGGAACTTATTTGTATCGGTGAGTGAAGGATTATGGGATAATGGCGCGGCATGTGGTAGGCGTTACAGATTGAAATGTCTAAGCGGACATAATAAACCATGCAAAGATGGCACCATTGATGTTAGGGTGGTCGATTTTTGTTCCAGAAGACCTTGTCCATCCACCATTGTATTGTCTAACGACGCGTTCTCTGCTATCTCAAAATCTCAAGGGGGAAAGATTAACATCGAATATGTTCAGTAAGTAAAACTGTCCAACTTTTGCTACACATATTACAGGGTTTGTATAACTTCACAATGTATATTTTCATGTGTTTCACTCTAGTAACTGTAGTTTTATATATACACCAGTCATCAAATTGGAGTTTTTTGTTAATACGTAATCAGAACATTTTTATGTAAAACTGAACCCTATATATAAATTAAACATTATTACAGCAACAACTTCTTTTCTAAGACCGGGCGTCATGGTGGGTGGTGCAGACTATCTAACGAATTTTTTTGTTAGTGTGTGTTGTATATTGAATTAGAAGAGACACATGATTATATCATACAAAATCCATTGGTGTTATTTAATGTATTAGATACTCTTTATTTAAAGTAATCTAACTCTTCTTATGTTCACTTTTGTTTCAGGATATGACACAAGAACTCTAATGTGTTCAAGGGTTTATTACTTTATCATCATTTTAGTAAAATATACAAGGTTGCAGCTTGATTGGCTTATGTCCTCATTTACAGCTTATAAATGTAGAAGAGATTATATGTTATGTATTTTCCCTTTTATTTATGGGGTTCATTTCTTGCTCATGAGAAAACATGTAAATAAATAATGAAAAAGAAAATTAACAAGTCACAGTCTCATATAACACTTTTAAATAATTGTATATCATGGAAACATAAAAGTTTAACAAAATAAATATATAGTATAGATTACATAAATATCAAACTGCAAAAAACAATGTGAAACACATTTCATGTCTATATACCTAACAATCGATCCCGCATTGACCTTTAATCGCATCAAGCGTGTCATCAGTTGTAAACGGGTCAATACGAACCCACAAAAGGGAGAAAATTGAAGCAAGCAAAATCGACCACACGATAACAATAGTAGGGGTACGGTTTTGACGACCCAACAAACCTTTAAGGAACGGGTATAAATGAACAATAACCCATATTGCGAAAAACAGTTTCCCGAATAGGGGACCCCATGACTGGTATCCGCTGTTGATAGCTGATGAAACACCGGAAACGATACCGACTAAGTTAAATATGAGGACAGTCGTGGGTGGGATAAGGAGGGCGGTCCATTTGAAAAGATAAAGTTCCGCAAAATCACCATCTTCATCACTTGCCTTTGATGTGACGGTGAAATTTGTGTCGATACCCCCGAGGACTTTGAGGAGACCTTGAAAGACGGCAAAAAGATGGGCTGATGTTCCACCAATGACCCAAAATTGTTCATTTCTCCACCAGTCTTCGATGCTGACCCCGCTCCAGCGGAGCTCCAATATACCGGTAGCAGCAATGGAAATAAAGAGAAGAATAAACCACATACTAGCATAGTTGCTTATCTGCAAGAAACACACATTTTTTACTTTTGTAAGTCTAACTTCACTAAATTCATAAATATGACAGTGATTTTCACATCAAGTTTTGGACTTTCAAGATTCAAATTGTAGTGCTTATTTAAAGTAATAAAGCCTTAGTTTAAAAATACCTCAGGAATAATAAACTTTCCGGTGAGAAGGCATACGGCAGGAAGAACACAGTAAGCAATCAGTGGGAGTGACGTGAGAGGATACACGATGGTATTGATGTAAGCAAGTCTTTCCAATGGTTTTAGTTTACCATTATATCCATACCATATAGGGCAATGTCTACTTAGCAAGATCTCGATAGAACCTAAAGCCCACCGAAGAACTTGGTTCAAACGATCTGAAAGATTGATAGGAGCAGAACCCTTGAAAGCTGGACGTGGAGGCATGCAGTATACTGAGATCCATCCTCTTGCGTGCATCTTAAATCCCGTCAAAATATCTTCTGTCACGGATCCGTAAATCCATCCAATCTGGTCATAAAAAAATATCAGATTATTGCTTGATCATGCGATGGAGGCAAGTGGGGTAAAACAGTTCTGGTATAAATGGGGTAAACTCAAGTTCATAGTGAATGTTATAAAGGTAAAATAATCAACACGAGTGCCGAAATCAAAGCCAAAAGTTTACTCCCATTAAAGACAAGATTTTACAATTTTATGAAGAAAAATTACCTCTTTCCCCCATTCGGTTTTGTCCTCATAACCACAGCTAATAACATGAATAGCTTCCTTCAAAAGGATACCAGGGTCAGTCGTGGGCGGAATACCTCCCATTTCCATAAATGTTGCAGCAACAAACACAGGAGATTGACCAAAACGCTTCTCTAAACTCTTTTGAGACATAAGTAACGATCTATCCTCATCATATCCTTTATAATAATGAAATAAGTTAGTAAACATCAATGGACCCACAAAATGAAACAAATTAACAAAAACGGTCAAAATACAAACCTTCTACACCCTCATCAAGTTCATCCATGTTGAACATAGGAGTGGTTGATTCAGTTCTTTTCATTCCTCGTTTTTTATCGTTGTATTTTTTGTTAGCGTTTCTTGACTTCTTTCGTGAACCACAACAGCTTTTAACGATAATATTTGGTTCCAAATCGGCTTCTGATAATACGGGATCGTATCCATAAAGAGCTTGTCGGTTGAAACAGCAACCCGTCCCCACATAAACCGGGCCCTGGATACCGTCCAACCCTTTCAAATTGATCTGTAAAAACAAGTTACAAAACTGTATGTAAGACGATAGAAGTCCACAAAATCAGGAAATTAAATACTGGAATTTGAAACAAATACATATATGTTTGACTCTGTAAAGTCAAACGAAAGTGTTGAGAACTCACATCGAAGAAGACAATATTGCGATTAGCATATCGATCGTGCAAATCAATACCATCAAATCTTTGCGGGAATTGAACATAACATGTTCTCTTTCCATAAGCAGGATCCATCATGAAACACATGGCTTCTTTGCAAGCTTTACTGTTATTAAAGTAGTGATCACAATCGACGTTCAAAAGATAAGCACCATTTGTCAATACAGCCGAAACCCTAATCTGGAACACCACAAACGTTGCAAATACATAAATATTTTAAAATTTCTAACATGTTACATTAATTTTAACTGTTCAAAAAAAGAAAACAAACCAAAGCATTCATGGCACCGGCTTTCTTGTGATGTTGGAATCCTGGACGCTTCTCACGAGAAACATAAACCAAACGAGGTAGCTCATTACCATCGGTGTCTTCACCTCCCTTATGTCCTAAGAACACCTATTCAGCCAAATAAAATGAAAAAAAGTCATAAAACATATAAAATAAGATGGGGTTAGTAATGGTAAAAGCACTAAACTTGTAACTTTTTGGTGATTTAACCCTTTAACTTCTTGGCATGGTTTAGTTTCTTAGCTTTTTTTGGGTCATGTTTATCGCAAAAATAGTTCAATGATTACACCACGAAAAAATATACTGTTAAGTGAATTAGTTGTTAAATTGATGAAAGTTGGTTGGTTAAACGCCAAAATGTTGAAATTTTTATGGTTTTACTTGCCATTATCAACCCAATAAGATAAGTGTACAAAGTTTCAGCAACAATCATAATAAATACCTGGATCATTCCAGGATGATCTCGAGGGTTATTCCCGGGCCACGGAGTTCCATCTTGCATTGTCCAACCTTCTTCAGGTGTCTTTTGGGCTTTGGCTACGAGCGCATTGATCCTCACCTTAAACTCTTCATATTCTCTCTGTCATGAGTATTATAATTATGGGGTGTTTTAGGTATTTAATTATTCAAAGACGTGTATCTCAAGTTCATGAAACTCACCTTCATTGCTCTACGTTCTTTGACGAAAGAAGGCTGAATCTTGTCCTTCAAGTAATCTATCTTCTGAGCAAAATAGAACTCAGGGGCTCTTGGCTCGATACTATGTTTCTTACAGAAGGGGACCCACTTCTTTGCGAATTCTGCCGTCTCTGAAAGAGACTCAAATGTGAGCATTGCAGCACCATCATCAGATACATAGCACGAGACTTTGTCCACTGGATACTCCACAGAAAGAATCGATAAAACGGTGTTTGCAGTGATGAGCGGAGGCTCTTTCAATGGATCCACTGTACTCACGAAAATGTCTATTGGTGCTAATTGTGAAGGCTCTCCCTCTCTATCAAACCTGCAAAACATTATTTTCGTGTTATATTTGTTGTCAAATAATATGTCTTGCGATTTACATAATTCACAAAAGTGTTAATATTGAACGGTATTTTGGACAATTGGTAAATGTCCACACGTTGACCAACATCTTTGTGTCAACTGCAGTAAACAGAGCAAATTTTCTTTTAAGAAATGAGAAATAACTTTCAGCATACTTTTATTCAAAAAACTTGATCCAACACCCATCATAACCTAAGAATGGAAATACTAAAATTCTCGTATTTCCATTTACTGGATACTCTTGTCTCGTACAGAAATGTAAAAAACTTCAATTATCGTTATGTATTATGTTAACTACAATGTTTTCTTCACCGACAATGTCCGAAATACTAACATTACTAATTTTCACTTCACTTTCAAAAAGGCCCAAATTTGGTCACATTCCCCTAATTTGTGTATATTGAGGGTTATATTAGACCATTTTGTTAAGCTACATGCACACACTAATTTTGAATTTTGTATGTAACCACTTTGGATAGTTAATAATGATTAATCAATTAACCATGACCACCTTTACGCGATTGGTGGTCCCTACTTTACAGTTTTATTAGTTAGCATTTCACATTATAATGAAAATTAATTTTATTTACCTCAAAGCAAGTCTGTCAAGGTAGGTCTCACGTTCAACAGGTGACCATTTTGGAAATTGATCAAGAATCCAAGATAAGGCAAACCAAATCTCACAAATAACAGACACAAGCCACAAAGGATAAGCATCATGAACCGGGTGAGTGACACGGTATTGCATGAAAAATCCCAAAATAATCAGTCGCAGTACAATCACCACACGATATGGTGTTAAATGGGCGGATGCAATAGGCACCACTCGGCTCATTGATTGTCGAGGATCGTCAACCCTGTGACATCAAAATATCCAAATTTACATGAGAACTAAACTGATGAGCTGTTTTTTTATTGATGACTTTGCACATATAATCCACTAAAAGATGGCTTTGTGCGCCATTTGCGCTTTAAAAGATTGTTCGTGTCTGATTGAGTTAATAAAACACGGCTAAAATAGTAAAATTGGAACAAATGAAAAAGTTAATTTGTTTTTTAGGTGACGGATTGATATATAATAAAATTAAATATCGGCGTAGATGCTTACATTTGCAATTCTTCACCATTTGATCCTGTGCCTTCGATCTCACCTCCGCCTCTTCCTTCACCATTGTATCTATTTGTCATATGCACTATATTTTTCTCTTGTTTTAGCTTCCACCCTTCTACTCTTTCCTTCCAGTCAACATTTCCGAGCCCATAAGTATTCAAGTCCTTTGAGGGGTCCACAATTCTTACAGGAACTGTAAAAAGCGTAGCTATTAGTATAATTATATAACTACCACACTAATAATAGAAGAGTCAAGGTTAATAATACTGGCTAATAAAAGTACCTGGTTGCCTGGGATCGATATATGGAAGTGAGTGGACCTTGTCACCGGGGCCTAATGGACCTGATGTACTTCTTACAGACAGATTGTCAGGTGTTGCACTTGGCATTTCACCAGATACCTAAAAATAAGAGTATATTAGTAATGTTACTATTGTAGTTTAATAATCAAACATTTTTGTAGCTGGTATTAAACTGATTAGTCAAAACTAGCAATTGACCCCTAAATAGATTTAAACCTTCCCGTGAATATAAGAACACCACCAAATATAGATTATTTGGATATGTGTTGTTTTCTTATTTGCCTTGTCTTAAAAAGAAAATCTTTTACTTGATAACCTTAAAGTAACCGCTAAAGTTCGGTCCAATGTCCAATAAGTTTTATTTGTAAGGGTTTTCTTTTTGTGGGTCCCGTTACTCAAGATAGAACCTACAAATAGATAGAAACTGATATATATGGATACAATCTGGCCCTTTTAAACTGTTACCAAAAACCACCATACCATTCAGAACTTCAGAAACATAACGAAAATGTTTCTATTTTAGCACATTGAGCTTTGTCAAATAATTAAATAGGCCAGGAATTGTCGCTAAAAAAAAAAACTATAATACCAGCCTAAAAGACACATAAATGACAGCTGAATTGCTATTTTATCATGTTATAGTCAAGTATCAAGATTAATCATTACTTACTTGATGCCCATTAGTGAGACGTG
The DNA here is from genome assembly GCA_030686995.1 of Artemisia argyi. Classification (NCBI taxonomy): domain Eukaryota; kingdom Viridiplantae; phylum Streptophyta; class Magnoliopsida; order Asterales; family Asteraceae; genus Artemisia; species Artemisia argyi. The sequence continues at coordinate 64,512,412 of CM060687.1, forward strand.
GAATAGGTTGTTGAGATTCATGTCTAGAAGTGGATGAAATTTCAGAATCATCTCGTTGCCATTGGCGTGTCGACTTTCCATTCCCTTGAACATAATCAAACTCGTTCTCTAAGTCATCAACATCATCCTCATCGTCATCACCGTCAACACGAGGACTCCCTAAACAATCATAATTCATTATTTCAATAAATTAAACAAAACCATTTAGTTAATGTCAAATTTTGTATGCATAAGGCCTCATAAAACCAAATCATGTTATTGATGAACAAAAGCTAACCTTTGTGTCTTTTGTATCGAGTCTTGCATTGAGGGCATGCTTGATTTCCATCCCTTCTTTCATACTCGTAGCATGGCCTACACACCGGAAATGCACACTCATTGCAAGCAACAAAAATGTCACCGCTTTCAGTGAGGCCAACTGTGTCACCACAAATCTGGCATATTTGCCCATTCGAATTCTTCAATGCCTTTGGCTGCAATATCAATGTCACAATGAATACGTATTTCTTTACAGCAAGTGTATTAAAGGCTGCTTTTTTATCAAACAAAACTAAACATTGAATATATATGTAACTAATCCAAATACTATTGTTCTGATTCAAGTTGATCATATTATTTTTAGTCCATTGGACATTAAAATACTTATATATCGAAAATATCCTTCAACAACAAAGCACTACCATGAAGAACACTTCGTTTAGGTGAAATGTCTAGATCAGTGAAAGAAAGCTGTTTAAATTTTACTCAGAATACAGATCATCATTTGTTGAAGTTCAGTAATATAAAATCAAAACACTAACATCCAATATTATATAATACAGTAACATATTGCATATCCATTAATGAGCAAAATCTAAGTATCAAAAGCTCATCACAAGATCAAATATTAGCGCACATATTCATTCAGTTATCAAGAATTGAGCTCAAATATCAAAACTTCAATGTCAAACTAGATCAGAGATCAGATCTAAAATCCGCAACGCAACAAATACACAAATCAAAAATTAACAAACTTTACTCATTACTGAGCTGATTGATCAAATCATACTGATCACAAAACACTAACACACTTGGATCTAAACAAAATGTCAAAATCATCAAACTTTATCAAAAAAACAATAACCATAGTACCAATTCACTTATATTCACACAAAATCACCATAATTTAGCTCACAACACTCAAAATCCAAAAGGGTACTCATAAAATCACTTATACTATCAAATTTCACTTAGATCTACACAAAAGGGTATTATAGTACTAATTCACTTATATCAAACTCAAAACACTGAAAATCAAAAAGGGTACTCACAAAATATATAAAAAACAACCATACTATCAAATTCCAGTTAGATCTACACAAAATCACTGAAGGGTATTTTAGTAAAAAAGAAAACAAGCATACCCCTCCATCAGAATCATGTCTAATTCTGACTAACTCATTTCTTTTATAAGATCCAGCCACTAAACCTGCATTTGCCTCCATTTTTTCTCCAAATCAAATATCAAAATTCAAGAGTTTAAACACAAGCCCAGATCATAAAGATTGATGATGATCAAATAATGAGCATTTTTAATTTTAATAAAAATGTCTCATTTTCTTGATCTTTGGGCTGTTGTACTTGATATGTGTGTGTTATATATTAGTGTCCTTTTAAATATTTTATTATTTTATAAGAAAAGTAAAAAAGGAAATGATAATGAAGTGTTGATGAAGATTGAAGATATGATGGAGCCGGTTAGGATGAAGATGATCGGCTGGCTTGACTCTGTCTGAACTACTGTTTGTTAGTCAGCTGGTTTACTTTAGACTTGCCTTTTATTTTGCAATATACGTTTTATTTGGTAAGAAAATATCTTTTCTTTTTGATAAAAAAAATAAATAAATAAAAAATAATAATAATAATAATAATAATAATAATAATAATAATAATAATAATAGTATAATATCTATTACTTATAAAGCAAATTTACTTATTTTCGAAACTTAAAAATGCTTAAAAAAGAATTAGAACGGTACCCGCGCAATACGACAGCGGGTACCTGTGACTATATTTTGTGTTATTCGGTTATTTGGTTACACATTTAGTTGTCTTTATACTTTATAAATAAAGATAGTAGAGATGATTAAGCCAAATAATTAGTTTGAACAACCAACTTGCTTCCTAACAATCTTGCTTCCTAACCAATTAATTTTGAAATCCTTCCATAATAAGCAAGTAAAAGTAAAAGTCTGAAAATTTTAAACTTTTTAATTATAAAATAGTCACAAATACATTATATAGTAGTATAAATAAAATAATTTGGATAATTTAGTCAAACTTTTATCTTAAATGTCAACTTTAAAATAGTCAACTAAAAACAATTTTAGCTAAGAAATGAAAACTTAAAAACACGGGTTTACAAATACGTTTTAAATGCTTCTTTCTAATTTACAAATATGCATACGTGATTTTATTTTTTTTTATTTTAAAAATATATAAGAAATAGTTTCAAAATAACCATCCCAATCTCTAGTATATAAACACCATAACTTTTTTCTTACTTTTATGGTAATTCATAGCTAAGTTGAGGAAATGAATAATCAAAAACAATTTAATGTTGATGTTGAAGTTAGTGCGATATTTTTTTTGTCGTTTGTTGTTTCACAGCTTTAGTTCATGGTCATTTATATAGCACCTACTTATGCACTACTTTTGTTTGTTTATATACAACTTCATCCCGCTCTCAATCTCAATCCGTTTTTCAATCTCAATTTGTTAAACTGGAACTGGGATGATGTTATTGTCATCTCAGATGATGATAAAGACATGCCAATGCCAATTGTTGAGAATCAAGTTTTGTTATTTGGACGGAAAATGATTTACGGTCTAATTGATGAAAGTGAAAGTGATGAAGATTAATAGTTGAGCATATTGATATTTATGTTTCTTCTCAAAGTTCATGTTACACGAAACACTTAACTACAATATCGTAACTATAGTTGTTTGCTGCTAGAAATTCTGTTACTATGCACGGGTACTCGTCTAATTTAAGATACTTTTTCTTGTCATAAACAATTTTTTTTTAGATATGAACGTTCATTTAACATTTCATGAACAGTGAGTCATTTATCTTCGTTTATAATTACTGATGTAGTTACGTTACTAAACAGTTATGTATAACAACAGTTACTGTTCATGGTTAGAGAACAAGGTGCAATGCGGTCCGCGAGCCTCGTCAGCTTTTACGATATGTTGATATTCCTATAACAAAAATAAATAAATAAATAAATAAAATAAAAAATACCCTCTTAACAACATTCTTATAACACATAACCAAAAAACTCCACTCACTCAACTTTTACACTAAAAAAAAAAAAAAAAAAAAAAAAAAAAAACCTCTGCCATCCTCATGGCACCGTTCGTATAACACATCGTCCTTGTGTAACCATGGCGCTGTTGTATGTGCAAATGGTAGATAATGTGGGCTTACAACGGATTACCACCACTTACTTTTACTATTAAATGATATTGCTTACTGATATTGTTTATCATTACTATTAACTACTACTGTCAATTTGTCAAATATAAGTTAACTCTATACCATGAATTTAGACAAAGTTGAGCTTATGTTGTGTTAAAAAAAAAAAAGTGTTTCAATTTTTTTTTATTGGTACATATGTAAATCGACAAATACGCATTTTCGCATGCAAGTTTGATAACCAAGTTGTACTTTTAGCTTATTCGTGTAATAGTTAGATTATGAACGTAAAGTGAGCACACCTCCATACTTTTGTCGACGACCAAGGTAAATGATTTATACTTATTCGATGTACATAAGATTTTCATAAGAATGGTTGTCAAACACGTTCCAATACATACAAAATAAAGGATCCATTATAATTTCACATGTACTAATAATCAGTGTTGAAAAAAAAAGTCTACAAGGCCGATTAATCACCACCTAGGCGCTACAGGGCCATCAACCTTGCCGATTTATGTAACTGGGTCTAACAAATAGGTCAAGTAGTCAACATTGATAAATGATGGTCAATGGTGGTCAAACTTGCCGGAAACCTACAAATCTTGCTGAAAGTAACCAAAACTTCACCGTAAACTTATTTGGATCAATTTTAGTAACTGTTTAAATCTATTTCATGTTGTTTTTTAGCAAAAATATTGCCGAAAATACCTAAAACTAGCCGCAAATACCCAAAACTTTCTGAAAATACCTAAAATTTGTCAAAAATGCTAATCCGATTAATTACCGATTAATCTCGCTTAAACCGATAACAAGCTACAATGTAATCGACTGCCTCACTGCTGATTCACGATTTTTGCAACCTTGCTAATAATATCAACTTGGTGCCTTTGGCAATACCACAAGTCAAGCTCAAAAGTTATGTCGGTACTCGGTATGTCTAAAATAAAAATAAAATGATTATTTATTTAATACTTTTACTCATTTTTAATCTAAGTAATTATTACTATATGTTTTTGTAAAACTACAAATATCATTAATTTCTTTTATTTTGAGCAACAATCTAAACGTATTTAGTCACTCTTTAAGAAAATATCAGAAGTAAGTAATATAAAATGGAAATAAAGAAGAAAACAAGTGTTTTAGAGTAATATTCATAATAATAAATAAAAAAATCTTGATAGACATATTATTAGTACGGAGTAGTATTCTTATTCAAATGCAGTTTGCAACATATTGCCATTTTGGAGCCAAATAAGCCGAGCCATGAAGCCAGAGCTAAAGCCTCAAGTGGGTTAAAGCTTTGATGCCAGTTAAGTATCTGCTGTGTCTCCACCGTTAGTCAATTTTGTGACTTCATATCTCCCCAACCAATTATATTCTGACACATGTACACTCGGTTTTAGATATTAACCGGTGACAGCCGCTCACTTTGTGTCGGTGCACATAGGCTCGTGCTTCATCAGTTGTTCGACAATACATCTCATCTTCACATAATTACAAAACAGCCACCTAATGGTTTTAATATTTTAATATTATGATCATAAAATAATATACTGGTAGTGCCATTAATTTAACAAGAATATTGGTTTAGTTAAGATGTAACATCATATTAAAGTAACCACTTTTATATGTTGGTCGATTTCTATAACGTTTACACGGCAGATTTAGGGCCCGTTTGGTTTGTAGATGGGTTTAGATTAGGATTTGGGGTTGATGGAAAAGTTGTAGATTAGGATTTGAATTTAGGTTTAAATTAAATGAGGAGAGAGAAAAAATAATATTTAATAATTAATATAATTAAATTGATTATTAAGAAAACTGGCCCTAATTTTTTCTCATTTAATTATTTAAATAAAGAATGAGAGAGAGATGAGTGTTATTTTTATTTGGGCCCACACTATTTTCAGAAAACCCACCCTACCCCATGACATTTATGAAAACCTTTATATTTGGTACTAATGCCAAATTTCTAAAGTGAGTCTACCAACCAAACAACTTATTTTAATCCCAATCCCTAATCCTTACTAAAACACCTCAAACCAAACGGGCCCTTAAATGTATTAGAACAAGAATTATGTTTTTTTGTGAAATGTATACGCTATCCTTCTTATCTTGAAAAAACAAGGTAATCCTACGTTTTTGAACCGATAACTATCTTTCGACTAACCTAGCCGCTTTCACCCTTCGGGTAAAGCACTGTTTCAGTGTGAGCCGTGATAGCAATACCAAATCGAGACAAACTTTGAATACTAGATATGACCTCAAGATAACGCCCATGCGATGCGGATCATCGAGATACATTAGCATGAGATGCTTCTCATGTTCAAACCGGAGTTTAAAACCAAACTTCTCGAGAAGATCCAACTTTCAATTCATTAGAGCACTCGGTATCATGCAAGATAACACGCCAAATGCAAAAAAAGAAACCAATAACGCGCCATTCGTGGTACCGAGCAAAACGGCATTCACACGCTATTCGTTTTTTGAGTTGGTTCAGTGGCTCACGTTATTGGTTAAATGTTGTGTGTGTGTTTTTTTTTGGGATAATTCCATATATACCCAAAACAAACTTCATAATTCCATATTTACCTAAATGACAAGTTTTCAATGCATGAATACAATGCTTTTAAAGCATGTATTGGGTAAATATGGAATTATGATGTTTGTTTTTGGTATATATGAAATTGCCCTTTTTTTTTTAAACGCAGAAAATCTGAATCTGTTTCTTCAAATATCTTTTTAAGTTTTGCTATGGGCCACGGCCCAATAGTTTATTTGTTATAAAACGGTAATGCCTGAACAATCAACAAACCAAGTCCATAAATAAATATTTCAAATTTTATAGTTTGTTTTTGTATTTATTATTTTATTTATAAATTGTTTCTCCATCTTTTATACGTAGCTAGTAAATTTTGTCAGTTAAAAGAAGTCAAAAAAATTAAATAAGCTGCTATATGTCTGGTTAATATGAAAAATGATATTACTAAATAATATAACTAATGTCAATAACAAATGTCTTTTTTTCAAAATTTCGTATTTTAATTTATGTATTGTAATTTTAATTTGTGTTTAATAAAATGTGTTTGTTTTATTAAATAAAATGAAATGAAAAAAGTGGGACCCAATAACGTGTTAATGGTGTGTTATGAGGGAGGGGTGTTTCAGTGAATGGTGTGTTATTAGGAGTGGATGTTGTGGTGCTGAGATGTCATACCAATAACGTGTTAATTGTATGCATGATACCCAACGCTCTTAATCGAGAGATAGGGGGACCATCCTCCTTGAGAACACTTTAACAAGTACTTTGTTTAAAATTGTTTTAGTATGTTACATTTGTAAGATTATGTACATGATATAACGAGAATTAAATATCGCCGTTAATATATGATCCATTGAGGTCCCACATAATAGTTCAAGATTGTAGTTTTATATATTTATTGTAAATATATAAATGATCCATTAGACGAAAGAGTATTTGACTTAATTAAGGTTAAAAAGAATTGAGCCATGATGCGTGGTTTTGCGCCCTCGCAAAAGGTTTTACCTCTCAAGGGATCTCAAGAGGCTTGCAATGCCCACCAAGCAGTGTACCTGACCGATGTAGTATAGTATAGTGGCAAGTACCGGGGGATTGATTGTTCTCGCGGGGAATAGTGTTTTTAGGATCAAAACTTAATTAAACTCGGTCTAGAGGTGAGGGATAATTCTTTTTGTATTTTTTTATAGTTTTATGGAAAGCAAGTAAAAATCTCGGGTATTAGAAGAGTGGGCGAAATTAATTGCTAGTCAACTAACCCAAATAACTACAAATGCAATAAAAATAAATAGCACGAAAGTAAATGTTGAGAAAAACAATAATAAGAAAAACGTGTTTACTTAGATTTCATTACTCCCTAGCTATCTTTCATTAGTTGAATAGTTTGTTACAATTTGCGTGGATGACAGGTTATATTCCTTAATACCGTTTGTGGGGCCATGTACGATCTTCCCCAACTCTATAAGTTTCTACTTCTTCCTATGTCGAGCCGACAACTAGCTCCTAACATGGCCTCCTTAGTAGTCACTCATGCATTAAATACAACCATTAAAATCGTAGTACACATCTGATTCATGTTTTTTAAGACGTTCAAGCATGTTACCAATTGGAAGTCTGCCAGTTTTCTTAAGCCTAACATCGATATCATTCATCCATTACAATTAATAACAAACAATCAACCAACAATCAATAGCTAGGTTTCATTACATCTAAGCAAACACAAACAAACCTAGCTTAGCATGTTAAAGTAAAGACAAGCGTAAGATAGAATCAAACAACACATAGACATATTGAATGATTATTAGAAGACTTATCTTTATTGAAATATGGATGAAAGAAGGGTGAAAAACCCTGTAAAATTCGACCTAGGGTTTGTTCCCAAGTTCTCCCAAAAGTTCTCTTATTAATGAATGAAAATTAGAAAATTATATATAGAGATTACAGGTCTGACAGCGTCATGTTATAATCCTGATGCCGTCAACTAGCCGCCAATGCTTTCCTCGGATTGCCTAGATCTAGATCTGACGCCGTCATGTGTTATTCCATTCTTGGTCGTCACGTGTAAATTGCTCTTGACGGCCTTGGTGACGCCGTCACTCTTTAATTTCCAAAAATGTTCTGGCGCGTCTCATGTAACTTTTTATCCACCTCTTTGCCAATATGTGACACCGTCAGGTACTATTTCCAGCTTGATTTGGAGACTTTGCCGTTTTCTTCACCTTTCGCTCAAAAAACGTCCAAAATACTTCCTTTTTCAGATTTTTTCTCCGAAGTACTTAAAATGACAAAAGAAACGATTTGAGACAATATTTGATCAAATAATCACGACTTAGGGCTTAAATGACCCTCTAAAAGCGTTACACTTTTCGTCTCATCAAATACCTTTACACTTGAGATTTGCTTGTCCTCAAGCAAATGCGCTTTTATTCTAATCAAAATACAAGTTAGGGGTCATTTAACACTAATATAAAAGTAATGGCAACAAATAATCGTTCCACTTCAACCAAAACAAGAACAGAAATTATACACTAGCACCTCACAAATAGTGTTTAGATACTCACATCTCTCGGGTGTAATAAAAGTATATATCACAATATGAAAATGGAAAATATCTCTCACTACCTGTCATAGCACATAGATTACCATAGGCTTGGGAAAAGATCAAACCTCCAACACTTGACGTAAGCACATAGGATAAACTATCAAAGAGGTCTTTTAAAAAGGGTTATAACGTGAGGTGTAGGGATATGATAAACACGGTTTTGTTGGATAAAGACAATCTTTACTGGTAGCAAATTAATCATCTTGGTCAATTACATGTGCAATGTGGCGTTGCTAAGCCAAGACTCGACTCGACTTAAGCTAATCATAAACTAATAAAAACATAAAACAAACATAAAAGGAAACGGGATGGTAGTCCGTATGTTTTTTTCTCTTTTTCTTTTTCTCTTTTTTTTCTTTTTCTTTAATTTTTCGATTTTTTTTCATATACTCTTGCCCTACCATCCAAAATAATACATCGTAGGGAATTTGCATTCCCCTTACACTTGAATTTTTACATACTTTACAATCAACTATTCTAATAACTCGAATTAAGATAATCAAAACACTTGAAGTACTTTTTAAATATTAACGCACATATGGGGGTAATAATTGATGTCTTCTCCAATACTCCATAACAATAGTACTTTACCCATGAGTCCCAATCGTCCCAAAACAATATGTACAAGATATGACTTGACTTAGCAACCATGTAATCAATTAGATAATTAACTAAGGGTTTAAACATGTAACAATAATGCACTAAAGATGAGTGCATACAAGGAAGGATAAGGCTATTTGAGTGTAAATTTGGGGTGGATTGTGAACAAATTTTATCTTTAAGTAAAATGCTTAAAGTTAGAAACGAAAAAGATAGGCTCGGAGGGGTGTACTAGGGGTATCGTGTACTAAAAATGAGTACATCGCAAAGGTGTGGAAAAATTAATTGACTTTACTAATCAAGTAATTATGACTTCATTGGTCAAGTAATTATGATACGGGTTTAACACAAGGGTGATCCTAATGCCTCTTATCATGTAGTAAATCCTACTACACGAATCTAGTATCACTAGCGGTCTCAGGATGCATCACTAACGCAAGTTCTAGAATCTAAATACTACCGGTACACTCATAAGCATATTTTCCTAACAAATCTAGGGGCGAACCACATATTTGGGGTGGAAAATTTTGAGTGGTACGGTTTTTTGTGCTAGTCATACAACTCATATCCATGAGATGCTCATTAAGGCTAAAGCTTCACTCCTAAATGTTGTAAAAAAATTTAAATTTGGCGCTAAAATTACCCTAGCAATTGTTTCTCTTAGTTTTATTACACATCTACTATTGAACACACAAACTCAAGTGCAATTGCATTCTCTAAGGTATCATCATTTACCCTCCCCTTACACTTAGGTTGAACATTATCCCCAATGTTCAATAAAAAGGATGTAAAAGTAATGAAGGTTGAAGAATGAAACAAATACTCCACTGATTCGCTCGGTGTGGATAATGTGATAACACGGTTAGATCCTCCTCCAAGAAAATGAACATTGAAAGCTTCCCTCCGGAAATATAAATCATCTTCTTGTCCAATATAACCTGTTAAACCTGAGACAATAATCATAGCAAACATCGCGTAAAATCGGCGGCAAACTATATATATACTAAAATCATAGAAAGCAAATTAAGATATAATGCCTGTGGAATGAATGTTTGCAGATTTCCTGGGTTTATAAAACTAAAGATTTAACAAAAACTCTAAGACTCTGGCAGAAAAATAAAACTCATAAAATTTCCAGAATTTTACACTTGACGCTGTCAGGTTATAACCCTGACACCGGCAGAAGTGACCTGCAGAAATTTTATGTTAAGTTTCCGGAAAATTTCTAGAAAAACTCACGCCTTAATTCCTGGAAATCCTGCAAAACATCATTATGACTAGATACAAGCATTTGACTCAAACAAATACTAATATGCATATTCGTTTAATATCGTTGTGATTCATGTTCAATCTCGTTCTTAGAAACAAATTTAGATTTCCCTTACACTTATCTTTTGCGAAATACCTTTATATGTAATCAAGACGAAGTTAAAGACGAAATAAAGCATTTTCACAATTTATTTTGAAAAATGAGCTACAAACAATAAAAATAAAATATGCATACGGAAACAAATAAAGTGTAAACAGTTATACTTTTAGGAGTCATAGCTAATTTTGAAAAGTAAACATCTAATCACATTAGCGATTAGCCTAACCATTAGTATAGCTAATTTTTTTGTGTTTTAATCACATCACACAAATATACATTATATTTAATGCATAAAAAGGCAATTAATTACTTTTTATGAAATGTAAACATTTATTAGATGTGTATATTTAATCTTAAAATTAAAATAAAACCAAGCTTAAAACAATAAGTGCATGGTTCCGGTGCTTCTTGAAGGCTATATGAGCTCAGTTTTGGAGGCTCTAAAACAACTCCTTCTATGTTTACCCATTCCCATGGAAGAACTATTTAGTATATCTTGGTTTATGTGAATGGCATTGTCTTTACTGGTAATAACAAATGTGTTATCGACAATACAGTTCACAAACTTGGGTGATTTTTTTCTGTAAAAGCTCTTGGGACACTTAACCACTTTTTGGGTATTGAAATTGTTCATGTCCAAATACTGGAGGATGTGGGTTCCTTAGAATATGTTACCCTTTCTCGACATGACATAACTATTGCTTTCAACAAAGTATGCCAATATATGCATGCTCCAACCAATAATTATTGGTTACCAATCAACGGATTTTAAAATATCTTCATGGTATAGTTGACCATGGTATGCTCATTCATCATTCTTCAGGTTCTATGCTTAAAATTTTACTGATGTACTATGAAATGTAGCCCCAAATCCCGATGCTTCTCTTGAAGCTTTCTCATATGTTGATGATCGACGGTCCACAAAGGGATTTGCTATCTATCTTGGTTCAAACCATACAGCTTGGACTGCTCGTAAGAAACATACGATTTCTCGTTCCTTTACAAAAGCCGAATACAAAGCACTTTCTAACATCGTTGGCCCGTTGCCTAACTGACCTGGCTTCAAGCTATTCTTTGTGAGCTTGGCATCCATAAATCTTCTGTTACGATACTATGGTGCTATACTCTAGGTGCAACATACTTGTCCGCTGATCTTATCTTCCATGCGCTTATAAAGCACATAGAAACAAACTTTCACTTTGTTCAAAAAAGGTTGCTCAAGGGTATCTTTGAGTTCAACACATACCCACACATGATTAGATTGCAAATATCTTAACAAAACAATTTCTAACTCATCGATTTCTCTTTTTAAGATCCAAGCTACAAGTCATTCCTCGACCTTTGCTTGAAGACATGTCGACCCAAATTGTATAAATAAGCCGTACCCATTAGGGTTGTGAGTTAGTTACTTTTTATTTAAGTTATCTAACTAGTACATATAGATACATCTTTGATGTTTTATATTAAACAATAGGAGGAGACGAACAAACCAAAATATTCAACGAAATAAATTGATGTAACTAATATTAGTTCTAAAAAGGTTAAACTGCAAAATTCATCCTTAAATTTTTTGATTTTCGCACGCTGGCTACTGAAACCAAGTTTTTACCATTTGCCCCTAAAAGCAAAATAGCCATTATGGCTAATGAGCGTCACTTTCACATGTTAAGTTCCATCCAAGTGAGGGCATTTTCGTTATTTCCATTTTACCACCCACATTACTCCACTTTGTCAACTTGTGTTCCCAAGGAAGACTTATGCTTAGGGGCATAATTTGCAACACTTAGACTTTAATAACTTGACAAGACTCAACTATTCAACCTTTCCAAATTCCAACCCTTCTTGTATTTAAGCAAAGCATAGTCTTTTTCATATCATTCCTTACAAACCTAAGAAACCAAATACCTAATCGAACCAAATCTCATCAATAGCCCGTACCACATCATCGTCTACAAAGATTGAAGATCAAATGATATAGTTAGTTAGGAAAGAAGTAGATAATGACATAAAGCTTGAGAATAAGTTACATGCACTCTGCTTGGAAGTGACTGATACTCTTAAATAGAGGTAAAAGGTAATCAGCTAGCTTGAAAAGTTAAGTGGTGACCTTGTGGCTGATGAAAGTGTGCGTATGTTGAAGCGGGTGTAAAGGTGTGATTTAAAGAAGGCCACGTGTCTCCATATCATTGGTATGTGTGAATTCACATACATTTTCTTTATCAAAAATGGACCCATATAAGTATATAACCAAAAACATATCATACATGCTATATATATGCTTGTTTTTGGGTTTGTGTATGTGCAAGTAAAGGATATGAGAAAAAGACAAAAAGAGAGACAAAACGGACGAAAACGAGCACGGGATTGGAAAGAGCGTGAAAAGCTAGAGCCGGGGATGAGATTCTACATTTTGGATCAAGATTAAACCTTAAATGATAAAACTTAATCCCTAATGTTAAACAATTTCACCTAAAGTCCCTAAATCATTTTTCACCATTAGTCCTTGACGATTTGCATAGTTAGTCCTTTTACTAACTATCATTAAATCCCTTTTATAAATTAAATACCAGCCCAATCCATAACCAAAAGCCCAAATCCGTCACCATAACCCGACCAAGCCCATTCCCCTTTAACCTATACCCACACCTCAAACCCAGGTCAAACAATTAAACCGGTCAACACTTAAAGAAAATTAAGGGAGCGGAAATTGGTTTATTACTATTAATTGTCTTCCCCGCTTTTACCAGCTTCCCCAATTACCTCACTTAAGTACAAATAACCCCTTCTAGAAGGACTGACACGTCTGCCATCATGTACTCGCTGGCGATCCTAAGGCCAGTGATTGGCTAATCATTGCTGGCACGTGATCCAAGGGAGGAAAATGAAGCGGATGACAATGCAATCAATGAAGGGCCAAGATCAGATGAATGAGACGCTCCTCAATGATCTAGAACCTTCACCATCAGGCTATAAATAGGGACTTCACTCACCTCACACAAGCATATTGATGAGGCGAAAAATGAACCACTTATAGGGGGTCATTTAAGCCCAGAATTGAATTTATTTTATCAAATATTGCCCTAAATCGTTCCTTTTGTGATTTTAGGTACTTTGGGAGTGAAATCTGGAAAAGGAAGCAATTCGGACGTTTTTGGAGCATAAAAGTGAAGAAAACGCCAAAGACTTAATTTTCCATGCTGGGAACAGTGTATGACGACGTCAAAAAGGCAATCCTGACGACGTCAAGAGTAAAAACCATGACGACCCAGAAGAAACCTGAAGGCGTCACAAGAAGAGCGTCAAGAGTTAATTGCGTGACGGCCTGCAAAAGGGGACTACATGACGGCGTCAGATGTAGATCTAGGCAGTCCGAGGAATTATTGGGCGGCGAGATGACGGCGTCAGACATTTGTTCTTGACGCCGTCACCTCCTAAAATCTATATATAGTTTTCTAATTTTCATTCATTAAGAGGAACTTGTGTGGAGAAACCCTAGGGCCGAACCTTGTACGAATTTTACAGCTTTTCAAGGGTTTTCAACCCTTGAATCCTTACATGTGCTATTGAGATAAGTCTTTTCTTAATTCAATCAATAGTCTATGTGTTGGTTGTCTATATCTTGTGCTTGTCTTGATTTCAAAATTTTAGGCTAGATTTATCTTGTGTTTGCTTAGATCTAATGAAACCTAGATGTTGATTATGTGTTGATTACTTGTTTATGGTTGTATTGGATGAATGATTTCAATGTTAGGCTTAAGAAAACTGGCAGATCTCCATTGTGTAACATGCTTGAACATCTTAGGAAATATGAACCGATGTGTACTAGGTTTTATTGGTTATATTTAATGCATGAGTAAATTCTAATGATCCCATGTTAGGAGCTTCTAGCAGGCTCGACATAGGAGTGAAGTAGGCACTTATAGGATCGGGGAAGTAAGTACGCCACCCCATGAATGGTATTAAGGAATACAATCCGTCATCCACGCAACTATAACAAGTAATTAACGTGTAAAAGATATCTAGGGAGTAGTGAAATCTAAGCAAACACATTTCTCCCACTTATTGCTCACAACCTTAGTTTAAAGTAGTTTTATTTTCATTTTAGTATTTTATTTTGATTGCATCTTAGTATTGGGTTAGTTGACTAGCAACTAATTCCGCCCAACTCCTTCAAACCCGAGATTTTAATTTGCTTTCCTAAAAATATAAAAAATACAAAAAGAATCATCCCTCATCTCTAGATCTAATATTTAGGTTTTCTAATCCTAGCGACACTATTCCTAGCTGAACGATCAATCCCCCGGTACTTGTCATTATACTATACTACATCGATCAGGTACACTGTCTGGTGGGGGTTGTAAGCTTCTCAAGATCCCTTGAGAGGTAAAGCCTGGTGCAATCCCTGAGCCCTTGAACCAAACACAACTAGATGAAATAGGTTTGAATACTTGTAATCACAACCTTTCTCTTAGTTCTAGGGAAGTTCCTAGTTTTGATGAACCGGAGCCTCAACCAAAACCGTTACCTAATCTTCCATCCTTGGATGAAAATTTAGGAATTGAAATAGGTTCCGATCCACCCATCAAACCATATAGTCCGGGTAGTCTTAGGATAAAGGTAGTGGAGTCTAAGCCTTGTAGAAAGGAAGCCAATATAGGAGTGGAAAATGACCTTACATGCTTACATTACCCATTTATGATTGATCGCAAGAAACATTATGGGTTTAAACCGGGTTTATTAGGTCAAGATGGATTTCCAACTAGTAGTCTCTTGAAGTTGATAGAAAATGATCCCTTTCTAGGAGAAAATCTTAATCCACCCATTAATCCGATTGAATTAGGTAAGGTTATAATGATAGGAGCACAACCCTTTGAGCATATAATTCATCCACCACTCTTTCCTCACGTGGCATACTTCCGCCGAGAGGGTGTGTATCGCTACTTCCACCCGCACTTAATCCTAAGTGTAGGGAAAACCTCCCCTATTTGATACGTGGGAATCACACCAGGCTTTACCTCTCAAGGGATCTTGAGAAGCTTACAACCCCCACCAGGCAATGTACCTAATCGTTGTAGTATAGTATAGTGACAAGTACCGGGGGATTGATCGTTCAGCTAGGAATAATGTCGTTAGGATTGAAATTAATCTAACTAGGTCTAAAGGTGAAGGATGATTCTTTTTATGTTTTTATATTTTATGAAAAGCAAGTAAAAATCTCGGGTATTGGGAAAGTGGGCGGAATTAGTTGCTAATCAACTAACCCAAAAGCTACTAATTAAACTAATAAAAAAGAAAATAAACTAAGGTTCTACAAGATAAGTGAAGCATGTCTACCCATGATATGTTACTCCTTGCTAGCTATCCAATCCTACCTATTGAATTGTAACCTTGTTTTAATTGACGGGTTGTATTCCTTAATACCATTCATGGGGTATCGCACATAACTCCCCAATTCTATGAGCTCTTATCTCCTCCTATACCATGCCCAGCACAACCATAGGGATTGTAAACAGTGGCTCATGCATTAAATACAACCAATAAAGACCTTAGTGCAATAGGTTCATATTTCCTAAGACGTTCAAGCATGTTACCATTTGGAGATCTGCCAGTTTTCTTAAGCCTAACATATAAATCATTCAATCAAAACAAGAATCAATAGGAAACAAGGATTATAAACTAAACCAACTAGATCTATTGAAGTTGTCACGCCTTAATTAATGGAGATAGACACAACATCAACAAGAAATCAATGAGATTTAATCAATTATATACAAGTTTCACATAATCATAAGTAGACACAAGGTGAATTAGCAAATCATCATCAAAGAAAAGCAAACAACAATGATAATAGAAAACATAATTAAGATAGAATCATCAAACCAATACATGATATTTATGGAGTGATTGAAACCCTCTAAGTTGCTGGAAAAACACCCACCTAAACCCAGGAATCAACCTTAGGGTTTAGGGCTTACAAAAAGTGAAGTTATGATGTTATATTTATAGGCATGTTTTCTGTCAGCCCTTCTTGACAGCGTCAGCCCGTTACTCTTGACTCTGTCAAGACCATTTTTTCACCAAATTGTAGATCTCTTCGTCCTATTTGCGTGGGCTTTTGAATCACCTAAATCCGAGTTCGTATGCAAAAGTTATGACCAAAACAATATCAGCTACTCCGCGCGCAAGTTTTGACAAGTTAACATGTGACGGCCTTGGGTGACGCCTTCACATTCTCTCTAGGCCGTCACCACTTTTACTCTTGACGCCGTCACCAAAATGCTCTTGACGCCGTCAGGTACTGTTCTCAGCATGGAAAATTAAGTCTTTGGCGTTTTCTTCACTTTTATGCTCCAAAAACGTCCGAATTGCTTCCTTTTCCAGATTTCTCTCCCAAAGTACCTAAAATCACAAAAGGAACGATTTAGGGCAATATTTGATCAAATAAATTCAAATTCGGGCTTAAATGACCCGCTAAAAACGGATCATTTTTCGCCTCATCATATACCCTTACACTTGGGATTTGCTTGTCCTCAAGCAAATGCGTTTTTATTCTACTCAAAAGACAAGTTAGGGGTCATTTAACACTAATATAAAAGTAATTACAACAAATAATCGTTCCACTAAAGACCAATAGACAAGCACGGAGGTCATACACAAGCACCTCACAAATAGTGTTTAGATACTCACATCTCTCGGGTGTAATAAAGTGTAAATTACAATATGGAAACGGAAGATATCTCTCACTACCTGTCATAGCAAAGTAGATTACCATAGGCTTGGGAAAGGATCAAACCTCCACCACATGGCGTAAGCACCTAGGATAAACTATCAAAGAGGTCTTTTAAAGGGTTGTAACATTAGGTATAGGGATATGAAATACACGGTTTTGTTGGATAAAGTGTCACACCCCCAAAATACCTGAATGGCAGCGGAATAGAATACCTGGGGGTGACTGTCATAGCACCATACTTACAGTTATATTGAACGACCTAAAGTGTCGTTTAGAAAATACAGCGTTTGATCATTAAAACATTCAGAGTTTACAAAACGTAGGTCCCAAAAGAGTTTGCCAAAATAGTTAAAATAAGTCCAACAAGATCAAACGTTTCATAAGTGCAGAAAATATGGTGAGACGCGTCGACTTCGCGACTCCATGAAGGTCCAAATGTATGCAACATGAGCTACCTTAATAACCTGAGAAATACATTGCGAAAAACGGTCAACACGAATGTTGGTGAATAATCATAGGTTTATAAGTAAATCTAGTGTACATATGCCATAAGTAAAGTCAAGAAATAGGATGTCCGGAAAATATATACATTGGCTCTTAAGCTCATGACCCCGAAGCTAGACGTTACTTGGCCCCAATGAGTGTTTACCAGACACTCTAATAATAAAGACATGAAATGCATTCGTCCCATTTGGAGCAACCCAAACACGAATGGAGGCGTCACCCTCGATAGATCTATCCACTCACTCCCGCTTAGTACTAGAAATTAACGGTCCATGATAATAAAGGGGACTTGTCAAGACGTGGTAAATAAGGCAACTTAAGCAATGTATGAAATTTTATACTTAGGCATGTACACAAAAACAAGTAATGCAATGTATTCTCCCCCGTGGGATTTGAAATCAAAATATAGAATTAAAACGGGGCTATGAAACTCACCTGGAGTGATAGTACAAAGATGGTACAACGATGGTAAAGTAATCGGGACAATGAGGCGCGAACACTAGCCGCAACCTAAATGAATAATCGCGATCTAATTAAGATCAAGCCGTAATGAAATGAATGCACATGCACATGATACTCATACCACTCGTAATTTGGAAATACTAGTTATCGTCATGGTAAAATAGTTTCCATACTTAGGAAAAATAGGTCCATTTAGAGAAGTATATAACTTGTCATATTAACTCGTACGAAAATGTTAGCGTTATAATCCTCGTATCGGAAACCTTAAAATAACGTCGTTAAGTCGTATAAATATACTCTTGGGTCGTACGTATTCATTTGTTAAGAATATAGTCATTAGTAACGTTTCTAGAAAATATACCATTTAGTACGTACGTTATTATTTTTTATTTGTGACCATATATATATATATATATATATATTTTTGACGATGTTAAAACGGGTATAACTCGGTCGTTTTAGGCTCGTTTTCCTTGTTCTTTATATCCACGGATTCGTTTTTGTATATACTAGTATATTTTTGATAACTCGGCTCCTCTAGGTTACGTTTAATGCCTCTATTTACCCGTCGAAATCTGCCAAACAGCAAGCAGTTTTTACAAAAATAGTTTTCGTCGTTAAATTTGCAAAAATCATATCTCCTTCGTTATAAGCTCGTTTTAATCCGTTCTTTTGCCTAAAGTTTCGTTTTTGAATGTATTTTCTAAATCTTTGGTCAAAAATTAGCCACCATCTACTGATTTTCCCACGAAATTAAAATAGGGACAGTAGGTATTTCAAATGTTTCAAAAACCATTTTCAAGTCTCCAAGCTAGTTCTAACCTCAATCAAACCACTTTCAAACACCACAAAGCTAGTCTAAACCTATCATACACCTTCTTAGGGTGTCATGGGTCCTTAAACATCATCAATCCACTAGGTCTAACAAGGGTTCCTTATGTGTCCATTTCTAGGGCTCAAAGTTACATATGTACAAAATAAAGTGGTATAAGCCATTATATGCATGAGTTATTGCAAGAAATATATATAAACATGGTAATAACTTGTAAAAATCATAAAAATGAGTTTGTTAACTTACTTGAAGGTTTAGGGAGTTTGGATGATAAAAACCTACTAATCCTTGAGTTTTTATTTCAAAACTCCAACAAGGATGACTATATGAACTAGTTTATACCTAGATCTTGTAAAATCTTGTTGTTCTTGCTCCTTGACCACCTTGGTCGATTATACCATAAGAAAAAGAGAGAAGAAAAGTTTTCTTGCACAAGTAAAAATGATTTTGTGATTAAAATGGATGAAAAAGTTTATTTTATACCAAGAGACAATTGTTTTGTGAGCCATTAATAAGGTTGGTGTAGTTGCAATGTATTAGGCCCTTGGGGGGGGGGGGGGGGGGGGGTTGGCCGGCCCATAAAGGAGGGAAAGGGGGGGGGGGGGGGGTTTGTCTTGGGTTTAATTAGGGAAAATTAGTGGTAAAGTGTAGTTGTGTTAGTTTTAGGTTTAATCGGGTACCGGGTTTGTTAGAAATAAATTTTATTGAAGTTATTCGGGACGTAATATAGTCGTAAAAATTGTAAAAATATGCCGGGTACAAGTACGGAGAGTTTGGGTGATTATCGTTTAATTTTGTTGAAAACCGTCGTTATTAAGTTAAACGTATGATACGTAATAAATAAATTTCCAAAATACCGGGTAAATTAATATTAAAATTTTTATATTATAAAAATGAGTATAAAAATATATTGGGATAATAGTCGGGAGTGTCGGACATGTTAGTCACGTTTATAGTTCGCGTATTAGTGTTTATTTAAAAATAAACATACGTAATTCGTTAATTATATTAAAAATATAATTCGAATACCCTACGAGTGGAATAGTATGCAAGTGCCATAAAGATGATATGCAGACTATTTCTAGTCTGTATGAAATGTCCCAATGATAATGCATGAATTCGCTCCTGAACCAATACGGTTACGCGAATTTGAATACTCGTAAAATAAATTTACGATGAAATGAGTAATGCACGTGAATAGTGGTTTCCTCTCGGAAATGAATAGTGTCAAGTGAATAGTAAAATTTCCGAACGCTTCTCAGAATATCAAATTGACCTCGAAAATGATGAATAGTAAAACGATGAATAGTGATCGATGAATAGTAACTTGTGAATAGTAAATTATCGAGGTTTAGAAAATGACCGGAAATTACGAGTTGTGACATAAAGGAAGTTTTACTGGTGGCGAGTTAACAATCTTGGTTAATTACATGTACAATATGGCGTTGCTAAGCCAAGACTAGACTCGACTTAAGCAAATAAATGAAAAATAACAAAAACATAAAATAAACACAGAATTAAACGGGATGGTAGTCCGTATGTTTTTTCTCTTTTTCCTTTTTTCTTTTTTTTTTCTTTTTCTTGATTTTTCCATTTTTTTTTTTTTTTTTTTTTTTTTTTTTTTTTTTGCATACACTCTTACCCTACCATCCAAAATAATACATCATAGAGAATGAACATTTCCCTTACACTTGAATTTTTACATACTTTACAATAAACTAATCTATTGACTCGAATTAAGAGAATCAAAACACTTGGAGTACTTTTAAGATTAACACACATATGGGGGTAATAAATGATAATCTTCCCCATTACTCCATACAATAAGTACTTTACCCATGAGTCCCAATCGTCCCAAAACAATATGTACAAGGATATGACTCGACTTAGCAACCATGTAATCAATTAGATAGTTAACTTAGGGTTTAACAAATAACAATAATGCACTAAAAATGTGCGCATATACGGAAGGCTAAGGCGATTTGGTTGTACATTTAAGTGGGGTGTAACAAATTCTTCCTTTAAGTAAGATGCTTAAAGTTAGAAAAGAAAAGATAGGCTCGGAGGGGTGTACTAGGGGTATCGTGTACTAAAAATGAGTACAACGCTAAGGGTGCGGGAAAAATTAGTTGACTTAACTAGCCAATTAATATGACTTAAATGGTCAAGTAATTATGATACGGGTTTAACACAAGAGTAATTCCAGACTTAGGAATAAAAACAGAACAATTAAAGATATAATGCTTATGGAATGAAGTTTGCAGATTCCTGGAGATTATAAAACTTAATAATTCAACAAAAACTTTAAGACTCCGTTAGAAAAACAAAACCGGTAAAATTTCCAGGTTTTTACACGTGACGCCGTCAAGAGTTATCTCGTGACGCCGTCAGAAGTGACCTGCAGAAATTCTTATGTTAAGTTTCCGGAAAATTTTTAGAAAAACTTGGTTCTACTTCCTGGAAAATCCTGCAAAACTTCATTATGACTCAATACAAGCATTTGACTCTAACAAATACTAATACACATGTCCATTTAATATTGTTGTGGTTCATGCTCAATTACATTCTTATAAACAAATTTGGATCTCCCTTACACTTATCTTTTGCAAAATACCTTTATATGCAATTAAGACGAAGTTAAAAACAAAATAAAGCATTTTCACAATTTACATTGAAACATGAGCCACAAACAATAAAAATAAACATGCATACGGAAATAAATAAAATCAATCAATCAAACAAACAAATAAAAACACACAAAACATGGGTTGCCTCCCAAGAAGCGCTTGTTTTTGTTCGAGTCACGAGCCTGACTCTACCCTTATTTAACGAAAATAGGGGAGCTTTTCCCTACACTTAGGATTAAGTGTGGGTGAAAGTAGCGATACACACCCTTAGGGTGTGAATATGCCACGTGAGGTGAAGGGGGTGAGTGGATGGCTTCCTTCATCCTAAAACTACCCGGATAATATTGGTTGATGGGTGGGTCGGTTCCTCTTTTGTCTCCTAGAAATATATTTAAGGATGGAAATGTGTGTAAAGATTGAGGTTCCGGTTCATCAACACTAGGAAATTCCCTAGAACTAGGAGTAAGGTTATCACTACAAGTGTTCAAACCTATATCCTCAAGTGGTGCCTGGTCCAAGGGTTCTACCTCTATCGGAATTCCTAAAGTTTCTTCTACTTCTTCCGGGTAAGTCACGGGCGGTGTGTATGCCTCAAATGATGGTAGGACTTGTGGGGTATTTAGTGGGCTTGGGTTTTCTACTATCTCTTCCATCACATCAATATCACCTATGTGTTCATCTTGTATTATGGTAGTACCTAACCATGACATGCAACTAGGTGGCTCAACTCTAACCTCATGTGTGACGTATGTTTTGGTGAAATCTATCTCGCTCATGCAACTAGGTAGTTCAACACTAACCATATCATAATCTTGGTTTGATTCTAAGTTCATGTTCTTAGAAACTAGGTCATCTTGCTCATACAAATCCACCAATTCGTTGAACTTATGGGTTATGGTTAGGAAGCTTTTCTCAAAATTCATCCAAAGGGTCTCACTAAAAGGAATTGATCCTGATAATGATCGTCTAATAGAAAACACACATGCATAAAATTCATCAAACCCATCTAACTTTACACCCATCTCCTCTTGTATATATGTAAGATCACTTAAAAATTCATTGGAACAACAGGAGGCAAATCTATCCGAGTAAACTAATTGTTCCTCTATAGTTAATGATCTAAATGGAATTTCATCCGCCATGGAGACAAATGAATATGGTTTCACCAACAAAGGGCACAAAGAAAAAGATAGACTACAAGAAAGCTAATAAAAAGAAAATAAAAATCTCACTAAAAAGGAATCTAATGAGTAGACCTAATAAAAATCAAATTCAACCTAAACAATAACTATTCCCCGGGCTGCGGCGCCAAAAACTTGATACGTGGGAATCGCACCAGGCTTTACCTCTCAAGGGATCTTGAGAAGCTTACAACCCTCACCAGGCAGTGTACCTGATCGTTGTAGTATAGTATAGTGACAAGTACCGGGGGATTGATCGTTCAGCTAGGAATAGTGTCGTTAGGATTGAAATTAATCTAACTAGGTCTAAAGGTGAAGGATGATTCTTTCTATGTTTTTATATTTTATGAAAAGCAAGTAAAAATCTCGGGTATTGGGAAAGTGGGCGGAATTAGTTGCTAATCAACTAACCCAAAAGCTACTAATTAAACTAATAAAAAAGAAAATAAACTAAGGTTCTACAAGATAAGTGAAGCATGTCTACCCATGATATGTTACTCCTTGCTAGCTATCCAATCCTACCTATTAAATTGTAACCTTGTTTTAATTGACGGGTTGTATTCCTTAATACCATTCATGGGGTATCGCACATAACTCCCCAATTCTATGAGCTCTTATCTCCTCCTATACCATGCCCAGCACAACCATAGGGATTGTAAACAGTGGCTCATGCATTAAATACAACCAATAAAGACATTAGTGCAATAGGTTCATGTTTCCTAAGACGTTCAAGCATGTTACCATTTGGAGATCTGCCAGTTTTCTTAAGCCTAACATATAAATCATTCAATCAAAACAAGAATCAATAGGAAACAAGGATTATAAACTAAACCAACTAGATCTATTGAAGTTGTCACGCCTTAATTGATGGAGATAGACACAACATCAACAAGAAATCAATGAGATCTAATCAATTATATACAAGTTTCACATAATCATAAGTAGACACAAGGTGAATTAGCAAATCATCATCAAAGAAGAGCAAACAACAATGATAATGGAAAACATAATTAAGATAGAATCATCAAACCAATACATGATATTTATGGAGTGATTGAAACCCTCTAAGTTGCTGGAAAAACACCCACCTAAACACAGGAATCAACCTTAGGGTTTAGGGCTTACAAAATGTGAAGTTATGATGTTATATTTATAGGCATGTTTTCTGTCGGCCCTTCTTGACAGCGTCAGCCCGTTACTCTTGACTCTGTCAAGACCATTTTTTCACCAAATTGTAGATCTCTTCGTACTCTTTGCGTGGGCTTTTGAATCACCTAAATCCGAGTTCGTATGCAAAAGTTATGACCAAAACAATATCAGCTACTCCGCGCGCAAGTTTCGACAAGTTAACATGTGACGGCCTTGGGTGACGCCTTCACATTCTCTCTGGGCCGTCACCACTTTTACTCTTGACGCCGTCACCAAAATGCTCTTGACGCCGTCAGGTACTGTTCTCAGCATGGAAAATTAAGTCTTTGGCGTTTTCTTCACTTTTATGCTCCAAAAACGTCCGAATTGCTTCCTTTTCCAGATTTCTCTCCCAAAGTACCTAAAATCACAAAAGGAACGATTTAGAGCAATATTTGATCAAATAAATTCAAATTCGGGCTTAAATGACCCCCTAAAAACGGATCATTTTTCGCCTCATCATATACCCTTACAGTTGGGATTTGCTTGTCCTCAAGCAAATGCGCTTTTATTCTACTCAAAAGACAAGTTAGGGGTCATTTAACACTGATATAAAAGTAATTACAACAAATAATCGTTCCACTAAAGACCAATAGACAAGCACGGAGGTCATACACAAGCACCTCACAAATAGTGTTTAGATACTCACATCTCTCGGGTGTAATAAAGTGTAAATTACAATATAGAAACGGAAGATATCTCTCACTACCTGTCATAGCAAAGTAGATTACCATAGGCTTGGGAAAGGATCAAACCTCCACCACATGGCGTAAGCACCTAGGATAAACTATCAAAGAGGTCTTTTAAAGGGTTGTAACGTTAGGTATATGGATATGAAATACACGGTTTTTTTGGATAAAGGAAGTTTTGCTGGTGGCGAGTTAACAATCTTGGTTAATTACATGTGCAATATGGCGTTGCTAAGCCAAGACTAGACTCGACTTAAGCTAATAAATGAAAAATAACAAAAACATAAAATAAACACAGAATGAAACGGGATGGTAGTCCATATGTTTTTCTCTTTTTCCTTTTTTTTTTTTTTTTTTTTTTTTTTTTTTTTTTCTTTTTCTTGATTTCTCCATTTTTTTTTTTTTTTTTTTTTTTTTTTTGCATACACTCTTACCCTACCATCCAAAATAATACATCAAAGATAATGAACATTTCCCTTACACTTGAATTTTTACATACTTTACAATAAACTAATCTATTGACTCGAATTAAGAGAATAAAAACACTTGGAGTACTTTTAAGATTAACGCACATATGAGGGTAATAAATGATATTCTTCCCCATTACTCCATACAATAAGTACTTTACCCATGAGTCCCAATCGTCCCAAAACAATATGTACAAGGATATGACTCGACTTAGCAACCATGTAATCAATTAGATAGTTAACTTAGGGTTTAACAAATAACAATAATGCACTAAAAATGAGCGCATATACGGAAGGCTAAGGCGATTTGGTTGTACATTTAAGTGGGGTGTAACAAATTCTTCCTTTAAGTAAGATGCTTAAAGTTAGAAACGAAAAGATAGGCTCGGAGGGGTGTACTAGGGGTATCGTGTACTAAAAATGAGTACAACGCTAAGGGTGCGGGAAAAATTAGTTGACTTAACTAGCCAATTAATATGACTTAAATGGTCAAGTAATTATGATACGGGTTTAACACAAGGGTAATTCCAGACTTAGGAATAAAAACAAAACAATTAAAGATATAATGCTTGTGGAATGAAGTTTGCAGATTCCTGGAGATTATAAAACTTAATAATTCAACAAAAACTTTAAGACTCCGTTAGAAAAACAAAACCGGTAAAATTTCCAGGTTTTTACACGTGACGCCGTCAGAAGTGACCTGCAGAAATTCTTATGTTAAGTTTCCGGAAAATTTCTAGAAAAACTTGGTTCTACTTCCTGGAAAATCCTGCAAAACTTCATTATGACTCAATACAAGCATTTGACTCTAACAAATACTAATACACATGTCCATTTAATATTGTTGTGGTTCATGCTCAATTTCATTCTTATAAACAAATTTGGATCTCCCTTACACTTATCTTTTGCAAAATACCTTTATATGCAATTAAGACGAAGTTAAAAATAAAATAAAGCATTTTCACAATCTACTTTGAAATATGAGCCACAAACAATAAAAATAAAACATGCATACGGAAATAAATAAAATCAATCAAACAAACAAACAAATAAAAACACACAAAACATGGGTTGCCTCCCAAGAAGCACTTGTTTTTGTTCGAGTCACGAGCCTGACTCTACCCTTATTTAACGAAAATAGGGGAGCTTTTCCCTACACTTAGGATTAAGTGTGGGTGAAAGTAGCGATACACACCCTTAGGGTGTGAATATGCCACGTGAGGTGAAGGGGGTGAGTGGATGGCTTCCTTCATCCTAAAACTACCCGGATAATATTGGTTGATGGGTGGGTCGGTTCCTCTTTTGTCTCCTAGAAGTATATTTAAGGATGGAAATGTGTGTAAAGATTGAGGTTCCGGTTCATCAACACTAGGAAATTCCCTAGAACTAGGAGTAAGGTTATCACTACAAGTGTTCAAACCTATATCCTCAAGTGGTGCCTGGTCCAAGGGTTCTACCTCTATCGGAATTCCTAAAGTTTCTTCTACTTCTTCCGGGTAAGTCACGGGCGGTGTGTATGCCTCAAATGATGGTAGGACTTGTGGGGTATTTAGTGGGCTTGGGTTTTCTACTATCTCTTCCATCACATCAATATCACCTATGTGTTCATCTTGTATTATGGTAGTACCTAACCATGACATGCAACTAGGTGGCTCAACTCTAACCTCATGTGTGACGTATGTTTTGGTGAAATCTATCCCGCTCATGCAACTAGGTAGTTCAACACTAACCATATCATAATCTTGGTTTGATTCTAAGTTCATGTTCTTAGAAACTAGGTCATCTCGCTCATACAAATCCACCAATTCGTTGAACTTATGGGTTATGGTTAGGAAGCTTTTCTCAAAATTCATCCAAAGGGTCTCACTAAAAGGAATTGATCCTGATAATGATCGTCTAATAGAAAACACACATGCATAAAATTCATCAAACCCTTCTAACTTTAAACCCATCTCCTCTTGTATATATGTAAGATCACTTAAAAATTCATTGGAACAACAGGAGGCAAATCTATCCGAGTAAACTAATTGTTCCTCTATAGTTAATGATCTAAATGGAATTTCATCTGCTATGGAGACAAATGAAAATGGTTTCACAAACAAAGGGCACAAAGAAAAAGATAGACTACAAGAAAGCTAATAAAAAGAAAATAAAAATCTCACTAAAAAGGAATCTAATGAGTAGACCTAATAAAAATCAAATTCAACCTAAACAATAACTATTCCCCGGGCTGCGGCGCCAAAAACTTGATACGTGGGAATCGCACCAGGCTTTACCTCTCAAGGGATCTTGAGAAGCTTACAACCCTCACCAGGCAGTGTACCTGATCGTTGTAGTATAGTATAGTGACAAGTACCGGGGGATTGATCGTTCAGCTAGGAATAGTGTCGTTAGGATTGAAATTAATCTAACTAGGTCTAAAGGTGAAGGATGATTCTTTTTATGTTTTTATATTTTATGAAAAGCAAGTAAAAATCTCGGGTATTGGGAAAGTGGGCGGAATTAGTTGCTAATCAACTAACCCAAAAGCTACTAATTAAACTAATAAAAAAGAAAATAAACTAAGGTTCTACAAGATAAGTGAAGCATGTCTACCCATGATATGTTACTCCTTGCTAGCTATCCAATCCTACCTATTGAATTGTAACCTTATTTTAATTGACGGGTTGTATTCCTTAATACCATTCATGGGGTATCGCACATAACTCCCCAATTCTATGAGCTCTTATCTCCTCCTATACCATGCCCAGCACAACCATAGGGATTGTAAACAGTGGCTCATGCATTAAATACAACCAATAAAGACCTTAGTGCAATAGGTTCATGTTTCCTAAGACGTTCAAGCATGTTACCATTTGGAGATCTGCCAGTTTTTTTAAGCCTAACATATAAATCATTCAATCAAAACAAGAATCAATAGGAAACAAGGATTATAAACTAAACCAACTAGATCTATTGAAGTTGTCACGTCTTAATTGATGGAGATAGACACAACATCAACAAGAAATCAATGAGATCTAATCAATTATATACAAGTTTCACATAATCATAAGTAGACACAAGGTGAATTAGCAAATCATCATCAAAGAAGAGCAAACAACAATGATAATGGAAAACATAATTAAGATAGAATCATCAAACCAATACATGATGTTTATGGAGTGATTGAAACGCTCTAAGTTGCTGGAAAAACACCAACCTAAACCCAGGAATCGACCTTAGGGTTTAGGGCTTACAAAAAGTGAAGTTATGATGTTATATTTATAGGCATGTTTTCTGTCGGCCCTTCTTGACGGCGTCAGCCCGTTACTCTTGAAGCCGTCAAGACCATTTTTTCACCAAATTGTAGATCTCTTCGTCCTCTTTTCGTGGGCTTTTGAATCACCTAAATCCGAGTTCGTATGCAAAATATGACCAAAACAATATCAGCTACTCCGCGCGCAAGTTTTGACAAGTTAACATGTGACGGCCTTGGGTGACGCCTTCACATTCTCTCTGGGCCGTCACCACTTTTACTCTTGACGCCGTCACCAAAATGCTCTTGACGCCGTCAGGTACTGTTCTCAGCATGGAAAATTAAGTCTTTGGCGTTTTCTTCACTTTTATGCTCCAAAAACGTCCGAATTGCTTCCTTTTTCCAGATTTCTCTCCCAAAGTACCTAAAATCACAAAAGGAATGATTTAGGGCAATATTTGATCAAATAAATTCAAATTTGGGCTTAAATGACCCCCTAAAAACGGATCATTTTTCGCCTCATCATATACCCTTACACTTGGGATTTGCTTGTCCTCAAGCAAATGCGCTTTTATTCTACTCAAAAGACAAGTTAGGGATCATTTAACACTAATATAAAAGTAATTACAACAAATAATCGTTCCACTAAAGACCAATAGACAAGCACGGAGGTCATACACAAGCACCTCACAAATAGTGTTTAGATACTCACATCTCTCGGGTGTAATAAAGTGTAAATTACAATATGGAAACGGAAGATATCTCTCACTACCTGTCATAGCAAAGTAGATTACCATAGGCTTGGGAAATGATCAAACCTCCATCACATGACGTAAGCACCTAGGATAAACTATCAAAGAGGTCTTTTAAAGGGTTGTAACGTTAGGTGTAGGGATATGAAATACACGGTTTTGTTGGATAAAGGAAGTTTTACTGGTGGCGAGTTAACAATCTTGGTTAATTACATGTACAATATGGCGTTGCTAAGCCAAGACTAGACTCGACTTAAGCTAATAAATGAAAAATAACAAAAACATAAAATAAACATAGAATGAAACGGGATGATAGTCCGTATGTTTTTTCTCTTTTTTCTTTTTTCTATTTTTTTTCTTCTTTTTCTTGATTTTTCGATTTTTTTTTTTTTTTTTTTTTTTTGCATACACTCTTACCCTACCATCCAAAATAATACATCATAGAGAATGAACATTTCCCTTACACTTGAATTTTTACATACTTTACAATAAACTAATCTATTAACTCGAATTAAGAGAATAAAAACACTTGGAGTACTTTTAAGATTAACGCACATATGGGGGTAATAAATGATATTCTTCCCATTACTCCATACAATAAGTACTTTACCCATGAGTCCCAATCGTCCTAAAACAATATGTACAAGGATATGACTCGACTTAGCAACCATGTAATCAATTAGATAGTTAACTTAGGGTTTAACAAATAACAATAATGCACTAAAAATGAGCGCATATACGGAAGGCTAAGGCGATTTGGTTGTACATTTAAGTGGGGTGTAACAAATTCTTCCTTTAAGTAAGATGCTTAAAGTTAGAAACGAAAAGATAGGCTCGGAGGGGTGTACTAGGGGTATCGTGTACTAAAAATGAGTACAACGCTAAGGGTGCGGGAAAAATTAGTTGACTTAACTAGCCAATTAATATGACTTAAATGGTCAAGTAATTATGATACGGGTTTAACACAAGGGTAATCCTAATGCCTCTTATCATGTAGTAAATCCTACCACACGAATGTAGTCTCACTAGCGGTCTCGGGATGCATCACTAACGCAAGTTCTAGAATCTAAATGCTACCGGTACACTCATAAGCACTAATAGTAAATGCTTTTCCTATCAAATCTAAAGGCGAACCTCACATATTTGGGTGGAAAATTTTTCTGAAAGTACGGTTATGTGCTAGTCATACAATCTCCTATCCATGAGACGCTTGCTATGGCTAAAGTTTCACTCCTAAATGTTGTAAAAAATTTTAAATTTGGCGCTAAAATTGCACTAACAAGTATTTCTCATAATTTTATTACACATCTACCATCAAACAAACAAACTCAAGCGAAAGTGCATATGTAAGGTATCATCTTTTTACCATCCCCTTACACTTAAGATGAACATTGTCCCCAATGTTCAAGTAAAGAATGTAAAAGTGAGAAAAATAAAAAGAATGAAATCAAATACTCCCCTGATTCGCTCGGTATGGATAATAAGGTGGTCAGGTTAAATCTTCCTCCAAGAAAATGAACAATCAAAGCTTCCCTTCCAGAATATAAATCATCTTCTTGTCATACATAACCCGTAAATTCCTGAGAAAATAGACAAAAAACCCAAAGCATCAACCCGAACAAAGATAACTCACAACTAGATGTAATTCCAGACTTAGGAATAAAAACAAAACAATTAAAGATATAATGCTTGTGGAATGAAGTTTGCAGATTCCTGGAGATTATAAAACTTAATAATTCAACAAAAACTTTAAGACTCCGTTAGAAAAACAAAACCGGTAAAATTTCCAGGTTTTTACACGTGACGCCGTCAGAAGTGACCTGCAGAAATTCTTATGTTAAGTTTCCGAAAAATTTCTAGAAAAACTTGGTTCTACTTCCTGGAAAATCCTGTAAAACTTCATTATGACTCAATACAAGCATTTGACTCTAACAAATACTAATACACATGTCCATTTAATATTGTTGTGGTTCATGCTCAATTTCATTCTTATAAACAAATTTGGATCTCCCTTACACTTATCTTTTGCAAAATACCTTTATATGCAATTAAAACGAAGTTAAAAATAAAATAAAGCATTTTCACAATTTACTTTGAAACATGAGCCACAAACAATAAAAATAAAACATGCATACGGAAATAAATAAAATCAATCAAACAAACAAACAAATAAAAACACACAAAACATGGGTTGCCTCCCAAGAAGCGCTTGTTTTTGTTCGAGTCACGAGCCTGACTCTACCCTTATTTAACGAAAATAGGGGAGTTTTTCCCTACACTTAGGATTAAGTGTGGGTGAAAGTAGCGATACACACCCTTAGGGTGTGAATATGCCACGTGAGGTGAAGGGGGTGAGTGAATGGCTTCCTTCATCCTAAAACTACCCGGATAATATTGGTTGATGGGTGGGTCGGTTCCTCTTTTGTCTCCTAGAAATATATTTAAGGATGGAAATGTGTGTAAAGATTGAGGTTCCGGTTCATCAACACTAGGAAATTCCCTAGAACTAGGAGTAAGGTTATCACTACAAGTGTTCAAACCTATATCCTCAAGTGGTGCCTGGTCCAAGGGTTCTACCTCTATCGGAATTCCTAAAGTTTCTTCTACTTCTTCCGGGTAAGTCACGGGCGGTGTGTATGCCTCAAATGATGGTAGGACTTGTGGGGTATTTAGTGGGCTTGGGTTTTCTACTATCTCTTCCATCACATCAATATCACCTATGTGTTCATCTTGTATTATGGTAGTACCTAACCATGACATGCAACTAGGTGGCTCAACTCTAACCTCATGTGTGACGTATGTTTTGGTGAAATCTATCTCGCTCATGCAACTAGGTAGTTCAACACTAACCATATCATAATCTTGGTTTGATTCTAAGTTCATGTTCTTAGAAACTAGGTCATCTTGCTCATACAAATCCACCAATTCGTTGAACTTATGGGTTATGGTTAGGAAGCTTTTCTCAAAATTCATCCAAAGGGTCTCACTAAAAGGAATTGATCCTGATAATGATCGTCTAATAGAAAACACACATGCATAAAATTCATCAAACCCATCTAACTTTACACCCATCTCCTCTTGTATATATGTAAGATCACTTAAAAATTCATTGGAACAACAGGAGGCAAATCTATCCGAGTAAACTAATTGTTCCTCTATAGTTAATGATCTAAATGGAATTTCATCCGCCATGGAGACAAATGAAAATGGTTTCACAAACAAAGGGCACAAAGAAAAAGATAGACTACAAGAAAGCTAATAAAAAGAAAATAAAAATCTCACTAAAAAGGAATCTAATGAGTAGACCTAATAAAAATCAAATTCAACCTAAACAATAACTATTCCCCGGGCTGCGGCGCCAAAAACTTGATACGTGGGAATCGCACCAGGCTTTACCTCTCAAGGGATCTTGAGAAGCTTACAACCCCCACCAGGCAGTGTACCTGATCGTTGTAGTATAGTATAGTGACAAGTACCGGGGGATTGATCGTTCAGCTAGGAATAGTGTCGTTAGGATTGAAATTAATCTAACTAGGTCTAAAGGTGAAGGATGATTCTTTTTATGTTTTTATATTTTATGAAAAGCAAGTAAAAATCTCGGGTATTGGGAAAGTGGGCGGAATTAGTTGCTAATCAACTAACCCAAAAGCTACTAATTAAACTAATAAAAAAGAAAATAAACTAAGGTTCTACAAGATAAGTGAAGCATGTCTACCCATGATATGTTACTCCTTGCTAGCTATCCAATCCTACATATTGAATTGTAACCTTGTTTTAATTGACGGGTTGTATTCCTTAATACCATTCATGGGGTATCGCACATAACTCCCCAATTCTATGAGCTCTTATCTCCTCCTATACCATGCCCAGCACAACCATAGGGATTGTAAACAGTGGCTCATGCATTAAATACAACCAATAAAGACCTTAGTGCAATAGGTTCATGTTTCCTAAGACGTTCAAGCATGTTACCATTTGGAGATCTGCCAGTTTTTTTAAGCCTAACATATAAATCATTCAATCAAAACAAGAATCAATAGGAAACAAGGATTATAAACTAAACCAACTAGATCTATTGAAGTTGTCACGTCTTAATTGATGGAGATAGACACAACATCAACAAGAAATCAAGGAGATCTAATCAATTATATACAAGTTTCACATAATCATAAGTAGACACAAGGTGAATTAGCAAATCATCATCAAAGAAGAGCAAACAACAATGATAATGGAAAACATAATTAAGATAGAATCATCAAACCAATACATGATATTTATGGAGTGATTGAAACCCTCTAAGTTGATGGAAAAACACCCATCTAAACCCAGGAATCAACCTTAGGGTTTAGGGCTTACAAAAAGTGAAGTTATGATGTTATATTTATAGGCATGTTTTCTGTCGGCCCTTCTTGACGGCGTCAGCCCGTTACTCTTGACTCTGTCAAGACCATTTTTTCACCAAATTGTAGATCTCTTCCTCCTCTTTGCGTGGGCTTTTGAATCACCTAAATCCGAGTTCGTATGCAAAAGTTATGACCAAAACAATATCAGCTACTCCGCGCGCAAGTTTTGACAAGTTAATATGTGACGGCCTTGGGTGACGCCTTCACATTCTCTCTGGGCCGTCACCACTTTTACTCTTGACGCCGTCACCAAAATGCTCTTGACGCCGTCAGGTACTGTTCTCAGCATGGAAAATTAAGTCTTTGGCCTTTTCTTCACTTTTATGCTCAAAAAACGTCTGAATTGCTTCCTTTTCCAGATTTCTCTCCCAAAGTACCTAAAATCACAAAAGGAACGATTTAGGGCAATATTTGATCAAATAAATTCAAATTCGGGCTTAAATGACCCGCTAAAAACGGATCATTTTTTGCCTCATCATATACCCTTACACTTGGGATTTGCTTGTCCTCAAGCAAATGCGCTTTTATTCTACTCAAAAGACAAGTTAGGGGTCATTTAACACTAATATAAAAGTAATTACAACAAATAATCGTTCCACTAAAGACCAATAGACAAGCACGGAGGTCATACACAAGCACCTCATAAATAGTGTTTAGATACTCACATCTCTCGGGTGTAATAAAGTGTAAATTACAATATGGAAACGGAAGATATCTCTCACTACCTGTCATAGCAAAGTAGATTACCATAGGCTTGGGAAAGGATCAAACCTCCACCACATGGCGTAAGCACCTAGGATAAACTATCAAAGAGGTCTTTTAAAGGGTTGTAACGTTAGGTATAGGGATATGAAATACACGGTTTTGTTGGATAAAGGAAGTTTTACTGGTGGCGAGTTAACAATCTTGGTTAATTACATGTACAATATGGCGTTGCTAAGCCAAGAGTAGACTCGACTTAAGCTAATAAATGAAAAATAACAAAAACATAAAATAAACACAGAATGAAACGGGATGGTAGTCCGTATGTTTTTTCTCTTTTTCCTTTTTTCTATTTTTTTTCTTTTTCTTGATTTTTTTTTTTTTTTTTTTTTTTTTTTGCATACACTCTTACCCTACCATCCAAAATAATACATCATAGAGAATGAACATTTCCCTTACACTTGAATTTTTACATATTTTACAATAAACTAATCTATTGACTCGAATTAAGAGAATCAAAACACTTGGAGTACTTTTAAGATTAACGCACATATGGGGGTAATAAATGATAATCTTCCCCATTACTCCATACAATAAGTACTTTACCCATGAGTCCCAATCGTCCCAAAACAATATGTACAAGGATATGACTCGACTTAGCAACCATGTAATCAATTAGATAGTTAACTTAGGGTTTAACAAATAACAATAATGCACTAAAAATGAGCGCATATACGGAAGGCTAAGGCGATTTGGTTGTACATTTAAGTGGGGTGTAACAAATTCTTCCTTTAAGTAAGATGCTTAAAGTTAGAAACGAAAAGATAGGCTCGGAGAGGTGTACTAGGGGTATCGTGTACTAAAAATGAGTACAACGCTAAGGGTGCGGGAAAAATTAGTTGACTTAACTAGCCAATTAATATGACTTAAATGGTCAAGTAATTATGATACGGGTTTAACACAAGGGTAATTCCAGACTTAGGAATAAAAACAAAACAATTAAAGATATAATGCTTGTGGAATGAAGTTTGCAGATTCCTGGAGATTATAAAACTTAATAATTCAACAAAAACTTTAAGACTCCGTTAGAAAAACAAAACCGGTAAAATTTCCAGGTTTTTACACGTGACGCCGTCAAGAGTTATCTCGTGACGCCGTCAGAAGTGACCTGCAGAAATTCTTATGTTAAGTTTCCGGAAAATTTCTAGAAAAACTTGGTTCTACTTCCTGGAAAATCCTGCAAAACTTCATTATGACTCAATACAAGCATTTGACTCTAACAAATACTAATACACATGTCCATTTAATATTGTTGTGGTTCATGCTCAATTTCATTCTTATAAACAAATTTGGATCTCCCTTACACTTATCTTTTGCAAAATACCTTTATATGCAATTAAGACGAAGTTAAAAACAAAATAAAGCATTTTCACAATTTACTTTGAAACATGAGCCACAAACAATAAAAATAAAACATGCATACGGAAATAAATAAAATCAATCAAACAAACAAACAAATAAAAACACACAAAACATGGGTTGCCTCCCAAGAAGCGCTTGTTTTTGTTCGAGTCACGCCTTAATTGATGGAGATAGACACAACATCAACAAGAAATCAATGAGATCTAATCAATTATAAACAAGTTTCACATAATCATAAGTAGACACAAGGTGAATTAGCAAATCATTATCAAAGAAGAGCAAACAACAATGATAATGGAAAACATAATTTAGATAGAATCATCAAACCAATACATGATATTTATGGAGTGATTGAAACCCTCTAAGTTGCTGGAAAAACACCCACCTAAACCCAGGAATCAACCTTAGGGTTTAGGGCTTACAAAAAGTGAAGTTATGATGTTATATTTATAGGCATGTTTTCTGTCGGCCCTTCTTGACGGCGTCAGCCCGTTACTCTTGACTCTGTCAAGACCATTTTTTCACCAAATTGTAGATCTCTTCGTCCTCTTTGCGTGGGCTTTTGAATCACCTAAATCCGAGTTCGTATGCAAAAGTTATGACCAAAACAATATCAGCTACTCCGCGCGCAAGTTTTGACAAGTTAACTTGTGACGGCCTTGGGTGACGCCTTCACATTCTCTCTGGGCCGTCACCACTTTTACTCTCGACGCCGTCACCAAAATGCTCTTGACGCCTTTAGGTACTGTTCTCAGCATGGAAAATTAAGTCTTTGGCGTTTTCTTCACTTTTATGCTCCAAAAACGTCCGAATTGCTTCCTTTTCCAGATTTCTCTCCCAAATACCTAAAATCACAAAAGGAACGATTTAGGGCAATATTTGATCAAATAAATTCAAATTCGGGCTTAAATGACCCCCTAAAAACGGATCATTTTTTGCCTCATCAGTATTAGTATTTGTTAGTGTCAAATGCTTGTATCGAGTCATAATGAAGTTTTGCAGGATTTTCTAGGAAGTAAGACCAAGTTTTTCCAGAAATTTTCCGGAAACTTAACACAAGAATTTCTGCAGGTCACTTGACGGCGTCATGAGTTTACTCTTGACGGCGTCACGTGTAAAAATCTGGAAATTTTACCAGTTTTGTTTTTCTAACGGAGTCATAAAGTTTTTGTTGAATTATTATGTTTTATAATCTCCAGGAAATCTGCAAGCTTCATTCCACAAGCATTATATCTTACTTTGTTTTCTAGGATTTAGTAACATATGTAGATTGCCGCCAATTTTATGCGAGGTTGCCTTGTCTGTTTTCTCAGGATTTACAGGTTATGTATGACAAGAAGATGATTTATTTTTCTGGAAATGAAGCTTTGATTGTTCATTTTCTTGGAGGAAGATCTAACCTGGCCACCTTGTTATCCATACCGAGCGAATCAGGGGAGTATTTGATTTCATTATTTTTACTTTTTCACTTTTACATTCTTTACTTGAACATTGGGGACAATGTTCATCCTAAGTGTAAGGGGAGGGTAAAATGATGATACCTTACAGATACACTTTCGCTTGAGTTTGTTTGTTTAATAGTAGATGTGTAATAAAAGTATGAGATATACTTGTTAGTGCAATTTTAGCGCCAAATTTAAATTTTTTTTACAACATTTAGGAGTGAAACTTTAGCCATAGCAAGCTTCTCATGGATAGGAGATTGTATGACTAGCACATAACCGTATCATTCAGAAAAATTCTCCACCCAAATATGTAAGGTTCGCCTTTAGATTTGATAGGAAAAGCATTTACTATTAGTGCTTATGAGTGTATCGGTAGCATTTAGATTCTAGAACTTGCATTAGTGATGCATCCCGAGACCGCTAGTAAGACTTGATTCGTGTAGTAGGATTTACTACATGATAAGAGGCATTAGGATCACCCTTGTGTTAAACCCGTATCATAATTACTTGACCATTTAAGTCATATTACTTGGCTAGTTAAGTCACCTAAATTTTCCCACACCTTTGCGTTATACTCATTTTTAGTACACGAAACCCCTAGTACACCCCTCCGAGCCTATCTTTTCGTTTCTAACTTTAAGCATTTTACTTAAAGGAAGAATTTGTTACACCCCACTTAAATGTACACCCAAATCGCCTTAGCCTTCCGTATATGCACTCATCTTTAGTGCATTATTGTTATTTGTTAAACCCTAAGTTAACTATCTAATTGATTACATGGTTGCTAAGTCGAGTCATATCCTTGTACATATTGTTTTGGGACGATTGGGACTCATGGGTAAATAACTTATTTTATGGAGTAATGGGGAAGAACATCATATATTACCCCTATATGTACGTTGATCTTAAAAGTACTCCAAGTGTTTTGATTTTCTTAATTCGAATCAATAGATTAGTTTATTGTAAAGTATGTAAAAATTCAAGTGGAAGGGGAATTTCCATTCCATATGATGTATTATTTTGGATGGTAGGGTAAGAGTGTATGCAAAAAAAAAAAAAAAAAAAAAAAAAAAAAAAAAAAAAAAAAAAAAAAACGAAAAAAATTAAGAAAAAAAGAAAAAAAATAGAAAGAGAGAAAAGAAAAAAACATACGGACTATCATCCCGTTTCATTATATGTTTATTTTATGTTTTGGTTATTTTTTATTTATTAGCTTAAGTCGAGTCTAGTCTTGGCTTAGCAACGCCATATTGTACATGTAATTAACCAAGATTGTTAACTCGCCACCAGTAAAAACTGCCTATATCCAACAAAATCGTGTATTTTATATCCCTACACCTAATGTTACAACCCTTTAAAAGACCTCTTTGATAGTTTATCCTAGGTGCTTACGCCATGTGGTGGAGGTTTGATCCTTTCCCAAGCCTATGGTAATCTATTTTGCTATGACAGGTAGTGAGAGATATCTTCCGTTTCCATATTGTAATTTATACTTTATTACACACGAGAGATGTGAGTATCTAAACACTATTTGTGAGGTGCTAGTGTATGACCTCCGTGCTTGTCTTTGGTCTTTAGTGGAACGATTATTTGTTGTAATTACTTTTATATTAGTGTTAAATGACCCCTAACTTGTATTTTGATTAGAATAAAAGCGCATTTGCTTGAGGACAAGCAAATCTCAAGTGTAAGGGTATATGATGAGGCGAAAAATGAACCACTTTTAGGGGGTCATTTAAGCCCGGAATTGAATTTATTTTATCAAATATTGCCCTAAATCGTTCCTTTTGTGATGGCGTCAAGACTTAATTTGGACGTTTTTGGAGCATAAAAGTGAAGAAAACGCCAAAGACTTAATTTTTCATGCTGGGAACAGTGTATGACGGCGTCAAAAAGGCAATCCTGACGGCGTCAAGAGTAAAAACCATGACGACCCAGAAGAAACCTGAAGGCGTCACAAGAAGAGCGTCAAGAGTTAATTGCGTGACGGCCTGCAAAAGGGGACTACATGACGGCGTCAGATGTAGATCTAGGTAGTCCGAGGAATTATTGGGCGGCGAGATGACGGCGTCAGACATTTGTTCTTGACGCCGTCACCTCCTAAAATCTATATATATTTTTCTAATTTTCATTCATTAAGAGGAACTTGTGTGGAGAAACCCTAGGGCCGAACCTTGTACGAATTTTACAGCTTTTCAAGGGTTTTCAACCATTGAATCGTTACATGTGCTATTGAGATAAGTCTTCTCTTAATTCAATCAATATGTCTATGTGTTGGTTGTCTATATCTTGTGCTTCTCTTGATTTCAACATGCTAGGCTAGATTTATCTTGTATTTGCTTAGATCTAATGAAACCTAGATGTTGATTATGTGTTGATTACTTGTTTATGGTTGTATTGGATGAATGATTTCAATGTTAGGCTTAAGAAAACTGGCAGATCTCCATTGTGTAACATGCTTGAACGTCTTAGGAAACATGAACCGATGTGTACTAGGTTTTATTGGTTGTATTTAATGCATGAGTAAATTCTAATGATCCCATGTTAGGAGCTTCTAGCAGGCTCGACATAGGAATGAAGTAGGCACTCATAGGATTGGGGAAGTAAGTACGCCACCCCATGAATGGTATTAAGGAATACAATCCGTCATCCACGCAACTATAATAAGTAATTAGCGTGTAAAAGATATCTAGGGAGTAGTGAAATCTAAGTAAACACATTTCTCTCACTTATTGCTCATAACCTTAGTTTAAAGTAGTTTTATTTTCATTTTAGTATTTTATTTTGATTGCATCTTAGTATTGGGTTAGTTGACTAGCAACTAATTCCGCCCAACTCCTTCAAACCCGAGATTTTAATTTGCTTTCCTAAAAATATAAAAAATACAAAAAGAATCATCCCTCATCTCTAGATCTAGTATTTAGGTTTTCTAATCCTAGCGACACTATTCCTAGCTGAACGATCAATCCCCCGGTACTTGTCATTATACTATACTACATCGATCAGGTACACTGCCTGGTGGGGGTTGTAAGCTTCTCAAGATCCCTTGAGAGGTAAAGCCTGGTGCAATCCTTACGCATCACATATCTTTTACATCTTGTTTTAGCTTACTGTATTGCTTATTGTATTCTCCTTTAATCATTGTATTTCTATTTAAAAGCATTGTAATCTTTAAAAGTTTTTAATAAAATTCCGTTTATTTTAAATCATTGTCTCATTTACTTTTAATGCTTTAATAATGTTTTCATTTGGTTGAATAAGCTCATTTACTTTTAAATACTGCTTAATGCTCAAATAAGCTTCTCAATAGCTTGTTTGGTATAGCTTGTGGTTCAATTTTGAAATAGTTTGGTTTAGTTATTTGGTTTTAAAACAAAATAAGCTTGAAATGAAAGATAAGCCAAAAATGGAAGGGCTTATAGGGTCTTTCCAGCTTATCATTTGATAAGCTGGAGCTTGTAGAGTAGCTCCTCGAGCTTATTTGATCCTTATTGAGCTAGGATCAAGGTATTCTTCATTTTTAGCTTATAACTGCTTATTGCTTATTTATGCTTATTAGTGCTTATTATTAGATTTGTGTGTTATTTGCTTAGTTGAGTTAGATCTATCAGTCTACTGCTTAAATTCTTAGTTTTACAATCTTTTGTTCTTAGTATCTTAAAACTGTCATAAATCTAATAAGCTAAGGCTTATTGGATAAGTGCTTTTTATTTATTGAAAACTGCTTTTATTTAGTTGATTAGTCATAAAGTTGTTCAAGTTTTTAGTAATAATCAGTTTAGAATAGCTTTTTTAGAATTTAAAGGAGTGTTTGGATTTGAATTTTAGGTTAAGTCTAAATCTGTTTTTATTTGTTTTGGCCATTAATCCAATTTCATTAAGCTTTAATTTAGTCTAAGTAATAGTTTAAAATCAGATTGAGGTAGTTTTACATAGTTTTATAGGTTTTTGTTAAGTTTTCAAAGTTTCAAGGACCTAAACTGTTTGTGACAGCTTATTTGTTTAGTTCATAAAAAGCTCTTAGGTTGTGGTGTTTTTGCACTCAACATTAGTCTAAAAATGCATGTTTATGTTATGGGTAAGTGTCAAAAAGGTCAGAGTCACTTTTGAGTCAGTTTTCAGTTTCTTAGATAATCCAATCAGTATAGAATTTCTATACTGAGTCAATCAGCATAGGTTTTCTCAGCTTATTTCTAGTTCAAAATTTTTAAAATTGTTTTTATGAGTTCATTAGTTGTTAATCTTCATCTGTTTTTAGGTTTTACTTTTTAGTTTAAACTTTTAGTAGCTTTTTCTTAGCTTTAAAAGTATCAGTTTAGCATAAAAGTGCCAAAAGTCAGAAAAAACCAAAAATAGTAGTGTAACTGTATGCCTTATCAGCTTAATTTTAAGCTTATTTTTAATCCAAATTGTTTGAAATTTGTTCTAAGTGATCTTTAGTTGGTGGTCTTTGCTGTTTTATACGTTTTTACCTTATTTCATTAGCTTGTAGTAGCTTAATTGTAGCTTTAATAGTAGTGGTTTAGTCTGTTTTTAAGTTTTATTTAAGTTTTCAATATTGTCTCGGTGTCACTTTTCTCAGCTTTTTTTAAG
Organism: Artemisia argyi; assembly: GCA_030686995.1. Taxonomy (NCBI): domain Eukaryota; kingdom Viridiplantae; phylum Streptophyta; class Magnoliopsida; order Asterales; family Asteraceae; genus Artemisia; species Artemisia argyi. The sequence continues at coordinate 64,554,214 of CM060687.1, forward strand.
CTCAAATTAAGCTCTAAATTGTCTGAAAATGATTTTATGAGTTCCTTGGTAGGTGATTTGTGCTGTTTTGAGTTTTTTAAAGTCTAGCTTATAGTTTTAGTAGCTTATTTAATAGCTTAAACGTGCCCCTTTAGGCTGATTTCATCACAGTTTTAGTTTTCAACTTAACTTAGTTTTTGAGCTTTTTGGCTTATTAGGATAACTTATTTTAGGTTAGAATTGCTTATTGAGTGAGCTTTTAGGTTTTAGAAGCCTTGTTTGCTTTAGCTTAAGCTTTTAGCATTTTATATGCTTAATCATTTAACTCCTTTTGGTTTTTAACTTTCTAAGTAAAACTGTTAGCTTATGTAGCCTTTTTCCAACTTATTTTAAAGATTTATAAAAATTGTTTTCACAAAAATTATTTATTACCAGCTTATTTTTAAGTTTCAAATGGAAAATGTTAAAAATAAAAATAAAAATTCAAAAAGGAGATCACAAGGTTCGAACCTATGACCTCCCCTTCCATACAAAGCCTTAACACACACACCTTAACCAATTGCGCCCTTGGGACTTTCCTGTCCAAGGGTGCAACCCCTTTTTACTTATAGTCCCTTTTTAGTTTTTGCTTTTCAGCTTATTTTTGCTTATTTCCAGCTTATTGAGATAAGCTGATGACCCCATTTTATTTTTCCTAGATTCTAAATACTTTAAAGTACTTTTCATAAATTTCTTAGATTTTCCCTATTTAGTTTAGTTATTTTAATATTATTTTTAAATTAAAAAAAATATGATTCTTTTTCCTAAAATTATTTTTAATCAGTTAGGACTTTTAGAAATTAAATTTGCACATCTAGGGTTAATTTTGATTTTTAGGTTTATAACGCCCGTTAAATTCCCGTTAAGTCCCCGTTTTAGTTTAGTTTGCCTTAGGATTTATTTGTGATTTGTTTTCTTTATTTGTGTGCTTATTATTTGCTTTCTAGTTTATGTATTCTATTTTTAGTCATAAATCCAAAATATCTAAATTATTCAATGACCCGATCATGAACCGAATCCAATTTTTCATTCACATTTCTTTGGGACATTAATGACCCGGGAACTTTTTAACACTTCCGGAGATATATATGATTTGAATTTCTTTGACCGTTTGGGATTTTCACTCTTGCTTAGAGAGCGAATTGTCTAGTTGGTCGGTTTTCTTACTATTATATATTATATATACTTTGACACGAGTCAATCATAGTGGCCGAATCCCATCTCAGCGCTCGTAAGAAGCACCCATTTGTTAGTAAGATGAATTTAAGGATACTAGGTTAGGTTTTGGTGTAGGGGATGTTGTTTGTTGGTTTTTGGGTTGAAGTTTTTGCGTATGCCGTTTCCCCATGAACGAATATGAAGTTTTATGGTTTAAAGATGCTTTTTATGGTTTGCCAATGATTTTTGTTATTTGATTTTTTAGGTGACTATATTTTCTTGATCATTCATTGTTCTTTGTTTGACCATATTTTTTTGATCCTTCATTGTTCCATGTTTGATCATTGTTCCCTGTTTCCAAACACCCCTTTGTGATCATAGCTTGCTAAGGAAGATGGTAAACTGCTTGTAAACATTGTGATCATATTTTTTTGATCATTCATTGTTATTCATAAAGGGGTGTTTGAAACATGGTTTAAGGAAGATGGCAAACTGCTTGTAAACATTGATAATTCAGTGTTCCCTGTTTGATCTTTGTTATACCATGTTTGACTTTTGCAAGTCAATAATAATGGAAACAAATTCCAAAATATGCCTAACTATTAGGCTTTTATAAGAAGGTTACTTAACAGTTACATGCTACAAATTCATACAACTTTAATGTCTTAAACATCAATTACCAAACCATAATAAAAGATAACAACATACAACCATTCAAACTATAGCTTCTTTACCATCCCTTCTTTGGCCTTTTGGTTTTGTTACCTTTGTCAACAACTAAAGGCTTTGCAACTATCTTCTTAGCTTACTTACCCTTTGCTGGTACAACAGTTTGTTCGCTTGGTCATTGATAAGGATTTATCTGATACCTTTTTAAGGGGTCATTTAAGCCTAAAATTGTGTTTATATGATCAAATATTGCCTCAAATCATTTCTTTTTGCATTTTAGGTACTTGAGACGCGAATTCTAGAATTTGAAGCTTTTTGGACGTTTTCGGGCGAAAAAGTTAAGAAAACAACAAAGTCGTGAAAAACTGTCATAAATAAGGCCTAACGGCGTCACGTTATACTTTGTGACGCCGTCACTTGGAGATTTGGAGCTGGAATATTTTACATACGTCGCTTCAAAAAACTTTGGAAGATTACAACCTGACGCGTCAGGTGCATTTCAAGGAAGGGAGCCACATTTTAAGTTTGTTAACGACGGCTCAAAAAGGTTTATGAAGGACGACGTCAGCCCTAAGCTGACGGCGTCAGAAGTTAAAGAGTGACGACGTCAGAGCGGCTACTTGCACAAGACAAAGCCCTAAACACGACGGTCTGACGCGTCAAGACCTATAACCTGACACTATCAGCTTTGTAATTCTATATGTTGTTTTCGATTTTTATTCATTAAGTGCGACACTTTTGGAGAACAAATCCTAGACGAATTTTGCAGCTCTTGTAAGGCTTTTACAGCCTCTTTTCATCCATGTTTTTTTGAAGTTAAGTATTCGTTTAATCATTCAATATGTCTATGTGTTGTTTGATTACATGTTTATCTTCTATTCTCTTTAACATGCTAGCTTAAATTCCTTTGTGTTTGCTTAGATCTAATGAAACATAGTTATTAATTATTGATGCGTTGTCTATTGTTTAGTTGATTGATTGGTGCTAAACCGTCAGATATTATTGACCAAGGTCAATAAGTCAAAAACAGCTCAGTCCAATTCTCCGTGGATAGTATAGTGTTTCCCCGGGTCGTTATGTCCCACGAGATTGCAATGGTGCTTTGAAAACGTTTTTAGGAATGAGTGGCACTGAGGACAGTAACCAAGATGATTGGGAAATGATTATGCTACTGATTATTTGGAATTTGAACAACTTGGAATGATATTAACAATCACAGAGATACAAATATAATCACAAAAACACAAATTGGAAATCAGATTACAGACAGAGAAAAGTGAGATTTAACAATTTAAAACTACAGGGGGTGCAAGTGAAACTTTTTACAAACTTAAAATGAAAATAAAATTAAAAATGAAAAGAAAATGATTTACATGATTATTTTAATATTTAAACACTAATTAATTAATAAAAAAGTATAAAACTATTAAAAAAAAGTAATTTAAATCTAATTTAAAACAAACTAAAAAATGATTAAGGCTACAAACTAAACTAAAAATTTGCATAATTATTTTCGAAACCTCTAAATTAACTTAAAGAAAATATAAAAATTAAAAAGAAATGTTTTTGTCTTTTTGTGGGTTTTCTTTTAATTAAATACTAATTATATTAATTAAACTATTTAAACTATTTTAAATTACTAATAATACTAAAAATGACTGGATAACTATAGAAAAATTTATAAAACTAATTAACCATGACAGGAATCCTAAAAAATTATAAAAAGTTTCTAAAAATTATATTTAGACTATTTTACTAATTATTTACTTATTAATTAATTAAAGCCTATTCTAAATAAATTAATTAAGAAAATTAGAAAATGAACAGTAGAATTTAAGAAACTATTTTCTAAAAGTCTTAAATGATTTATGAAACCTAGGAAAATTATAAAAACCTACTGTTGTTAATTAAAAATTAATAAAACTATTTAATTACTAATATTATTTAATTAATTAATTAAACTATTATTAATTCTAATAATTATTAAACTAAAAGAGAAAAATCTAAGAAAATTATTGAAAATACTTTAAGGTGACAAGAAATTAAGAAAAATATGAAAATGATGAAGTGCTTATTAATAAGCTAAAAAGAAAAATTAAAAAGATAAATTCTATTAAATAGAAGCTATCACTATTTTTAAATTTGGTTTTTTGTTGGTTTTTCTTTTTGACAGTTGATAATAAGCTAAAAATGAGAAACTCTTGTGAAAAGACTTTTACAATAGCTTAAAAATAAGCTATGTGCACCCCCTTTTCCTAATCAGTGGACTAATTAGCTTATTAGGACTTATGCAATGTTTGAAAAAGCAGGGAAATGACAAACTAAGTATACACAGATGATTATAAACTTGAAATAAGCCAAATGGAATAGATAAGCACTCAGAATAAGCTATGTTGGAACAAATAAGCACTTATGAAAACACAAGGCCTGAACAGGCCAAACCCAAGGTTTTTGAACCTCTGTGGGGTCCACAGAAGCCAAGGTGGGTCCAAAGTGAAACTTGAAAAGGGACTGGAGGGCTACAAAATAAGCCAATAAGCTGAGCTTATAGCTTATTAATAAGCACTAGGTAGGGTATGGAAGTTGGGGTCACACACTAAGTGACTCACTGTACACTCAGGGAATGGTCAAACTTACAAGGACTTGCAGCCCTATCAAATAAGCTCCAAAGGTTGAAATAAGCCCTGATCTATCAAAATGGGTTGCTTGGCTTTTCAAAAAGCCAATAAGCTAAGGGTGGGTCCCACTGGTTGAGTCACAAATGGCTAAGGAAGTTGGGTCAATTACCCTGGTGCAGGGCATGAGCTTGCCCTGCAGGTCAAAATAAGCTACTCCACAGGCTTGAATAAAAATTCTAAAAATAAGCTGATGATGAAAACTTGTAGACTAGGTGACAGACTTTAATTTCTGAAAAGATCAAGGTCTCAAGTTTAACACAAAATTCACAAAAAATCCCCCAAGTTTTGGATTTCTGAAACAGGTGAACTTTTGACTTTTTGAAATATTAAGCTTAAGTTGACTTTGATGAACTTTGATCCTGATCTACTGATTGAAATTGATTAATTAAGCTAAGTTAAAACTAAATTAAGCTACACCACTCACAAGTGAATGGAAATGGGGTATAAGCCACACTAAATTCAACACAGAGGGTTAAATAGGCCTATTGATATGTGATTTTGACTTTTTATGAAACAAGACCTAGATATTATGGTTGTTCTGAGCCAATATGATCCTAAGTGACATGTATCAACAGAAAACAACAACACACATACACTATAACACCCAGAATTACACTGATCCAAACACACCTTAAGGTTGAGCTGTTTTATGATTTATGAAACAAGTGTGTATTAGGGCTTATGAAACTGATCTAAAGTGACTTAATATGATCCATTAAGCTTAATTGAACTTAAAAACACTAATAACAACAACAAATTGCCAAGATTACTAATTATACTAATTTAACTGCCAAATTATGAAATTAAAGCAACTATGATTACCAATTAACAAGCTACTAATTTAAAGCAATAATATCACTATTTAACACTAAATAAACACAGAAAAGCTAAATAAGCAAAGATATAAGTAATGCTACAGTAGAAACACAGAAATGAGTTTTAAGGGCTTACAATGAGCATTCCTGCTAACACCATGAACCAAGGACCATGAAACCAATCCTATAGGTCTTCCACAAGACCACTAACCCAGGGCCAACCACTATTCACCCTGCTCCAGCTTTTATCTTCATAAAACCTGCAAGTTTGACTTTTGTTGACTGATTTTGTGTTTTTGAATTTTTTATAACTAAGCAGTGTTTTAATGTTTCTAAAAGCTTTATTAAGCTTTCTTGGAGCTTATGTGAGCCTAAGAGTCCATGGAGTCTAGTAACAACAACAATACAACTTAATAAGAAACTTGAAATAAATTGAAAATTGAACAAACTAATATATGACTTGAAACTTGATTTTTATTAATGAAAAACCTTAATGGTACACTGAAAACAAAAATTACACTATTTTAAAGCTAAATTACACAATGAGAATTTGAAAATTACTTAAACGAGATAAAATTACTAAAATTAAGCTAACACTTCTACTCTTGTTCTTCTCTTCTATTTATAGGCACCAATTAGGGTTCTTGGACCTTCTCTGATCATATCCCATCCAATCTTGACCCTTGAATTCCTCTGATTTAATCCTGACCCTCCACGTAATTTTGGCGAGAAAATTGGAGGTGAGTGAATTATTTAAATAATGCAACAAGGGGGGGTGGCATTTATTATGGTTGTCCTGTTAGGTGTATATGGTGGGTTGGGCGGTGGATTAGACAGGGATGGTGGGGTGGTGGTGATATGATGGTGCAAGTTGTGTGGGGGAGGGAAGGAGAGGGAAGGGGGTGTTTGTTTGACTGTGGTTTGACCACAGGGTCAAACGTTGACCCTGGTGGATATTAAACGGGGGTTTGTTTGGGCTTTGGAGGAGTTGGGCTCAAAAAAGGGAGTGGGCTTGGTTGTTTGTTTATTGGATTGGTGTTTGGGTTTAGGGTAATAATATTAAGGGTCCGGTTTGGTTTAGGATAAAAACAAGGACCAATTGTGTAATATTCCGATTGTTGACGGGCTGATCTTGTGATTATTCCAAAGTTTTCAAAAGGGGATTTTCTGCCAAGTTTCCATAGTCCAAGGTACCATGTTGACTTTTCACTTTAAAAATTTCTAGGGACTAAATCTGACATTCTTTGAAACTTCAGGGACCTGTTTTGTAATTTCACCAATCTTTGCAACCAAGGACCATTCATGCCATAGATGAGAAGTACAAGGACAAAATTTGTTTTCCTCAAAGTTTTAATATCCCAGGGACCATTTTTGTCAATTTTCAAAGTTCAGGGACTAAACTTGCAATTTTGTGAAACTTTGTACCAAAGGACTAAATATGTAACGTTGTGATTTAAAAGGACATTTGGTGACTTTTTCAAGTGTTTAGAATGACCAGGGACTAGATTTGACAACTTTTAAAAGATGAGGGACTGAAACTGCCAATTATGCAAACTTTGTTTATTTTTCATCTGTTTTTGATTATTTTGCATCTGAAACATATAAAACACAATCCTGGGATATTTTCAGTATTTTGATGCAATTATGAGTGTTTTTAGATGTTTTGGCAGCTCAGAATAGGTAAAAATGATGAGTATTTACACACTCATCATTGATCGCTTCACGTTAGGCTAAGAAAACTGGCTAATTTCTTTATGTAACTAGCTTGATGTTTTAGAAAACGTAATCGTATGTGCACCATGGTTTTCCTCATTGTATTTATTGCATGAGTTGATGTTGATGATCCTATGATATCTTAATTAACTTAAGATTGTAGGAGAAATTGATATTCACAGAGTTGGGGAATGTTGCACACCCTCATGACTGATATTAAGGAATACATCACTTCAATTAAAAAAAACAATGTGACAATTCAACAATTCAATAAAAGATAACTAGGGAGTAGTGAAATCTAAGTAAGCACGTTTTCTCACTATAAGAGTTCACCACTTTTACTTTTCTCGTTATTTTAATTATTGTTTTATAAAAGTAGTTTTTGGGTTAGTTTCTTAACAACTAATTCCGCCCTTACCTCTAAAACCGAGATCTTTAATTTTACTTTTTTCGTTATTTTAATTCTTGTTTTATAAAAGTAGTTTTAGGCTTAAATCGACATACACTTTAACCTAACGACACTATTCCCCTAGAGAACGATCAATCCCTCGGATTTACCTATACGGCTATACTACACTACAACGATCAGGTACACTGCCTGTAGGATTGCAAAACTTCTTGAGATCCCTCGAGAAGTAAAACTCCTTGTGTGGTTGCAATATCTCGCATCAGTCCTTCAGTTGGTAATAGTGCTACAAGCATACCTTCTATAACAACAATAATGAACACTAACATCTATGAAACTAACCTTTAACCATTTTGAAATCAAACTGAAGGAAATGTAACATTGAGATAAGAATGAAATGGAAGGTTGGCATGTGTATTTAAGCATTCTATTGTGGAAGGTTAGCAGGTGTATATATCGAAGGTTGGCAGGTGTATTTAAGCACGTATTTAAGCGGTGTGTGAACTAACACAAGTTTGATTGTTGCAAGTCAATTAAGATGCATACAATTACCAATTTTCCATAAGTTTGACTTTTGCTAGTCAATTCAAGTGATCCAAACACCCTATGAACCAACACAAGTTTGACTGTTGCAAGTCATTACAATGCATAAAATTACCAAATTTCTCCATAAGTTTGACTTTTGCTAGTCAATTTAAGTGATTCAAACACCATGTGAACCAACTAATGATTACAAATAACACAAGTTTGACTGTTGCGAGCCAATTAGAATACTCCAAACTCTCTATGAAACCATTATTACTAACAAATACCAATAGTGTGACTATTGCAAGTCAATTAGATGGAAAACAAATGCCAAAATACATAACTACCTATTGTAGTAGACAACCAGTAACAAAAGATAAGTTGTCTTAAACATAACCATAACAAAAGATAGTACACAACCATAATAAAATATAAGTTTCTTAAACATGAAATCCTAAACCATAATTTTCCATTGCCTTCCCAACTAGATTCAACCTTCTCCTCTTGTTTGGTCTTCTAAAGGGAACATTGCAAGATGCATTCTCATCTCCGCTCTCTCGTTTCCTCTTCTTTGGTCTTCTAATCTCCTCATCAACCACATGCTCTACCCTTTCCAACACTTCTTCAACAACTATAACTGAAGCATCAACAACCACCACAGTTTCTCTTAGTTCATCATTTAGAAAAGCCACATGCTAAATTACTTGATCTAGTTTAGCAAACAACTCTGTAGTCTCTTCACTTTCATCATCTTCAATGGCAAGGATCATGTTGCCAATAAACCGGATCCTCTTGCTGTAACACATCATCATCCATCCACGTCTCAAAATCCTCTTCCTTACCACTTATGCTAGCATCATCATCAATATGATACATTACATAATCAAACTCATAATGCACATGCTCTCCCATCCCCTATTCATCTTTGTCCTCATTTGTCAACTCTATAGGATCCTGACTTTTATCAAAGTCACATTCAATCTCAAATAAGAGTTTTTTGAACTCGATTTCATCACTCCACCTTTCTGCCCTTTTTTAATTCATGATTTCATAAGACTATGGTAGGTGCTCACTAATGTCAGAATTAGAGAAACCAAAAATACTACATTACTACCTTCAATCAATGGTGCCACTTTACTTGTTGAAGGTTCACTTTTAGTCTCAACATCACTTTCATTCCATTTTAACAACAATAATTTACCCCTATTTCCAGTATCACTAGCTTCCTTGACCTCATTATCCTCCACCATTTCCTCAATAACCACACCCTTACCCTTAAACAACATAACCTCCATCATGTGCTTTTCAACTGATGAAACACCATTTTCAATGTACAAATCAAGTTCTCTATATCTGGGAACATACTTTAATAGACTAAGCAAATCTTGTTCAGACATTAGCGGTACCAATCCTTCATCCAAGGATTTTCAGGTATCCTAAAATGGGAGAACAAACTCCTACCATCATTGATACCTACGTCCTCTAACATTGCATCATACTTGTTTAGCGAAATCCTTTCACTGTCAACAAAATCATACCAATCAATTTATGCAAAACGATATCTCCTATCTGGGGGTGAGGTAAAATCTCCAAGGTGATGAATTTTTAGTGCAAACAGGTTGTGATATGATTCTATGTAATAACATAAAACATTAAAAAAACACGAAAAAATAAAAATAAAAATAAAAGTAAAAATAAAAGTAAAAATAAAACCTAATGTCTGTTACTAAAATGTAAACTAATTTTTACTCATACTATACATGAGAACCTTTATTAAAAGGAAACGAAGCTTACCATAAACGAGTCCTAAATCACGGATCAGGGAACTATGTGCTCGATTCTGCCAAATGTAGGTGCTACCATTTTAGGATCTTGTGGATTTTTCTTGTGATTTTGTAATTATAGGGAAGAAAATGAAATGAGAAATGAGATCAACATGAAATAAGGGGTTTTTATGGGGGTTTGTGATAGATGGCAGGTGGGTTGTATAACGGGAAAATGGAAATGACAAAAATGCCCTCACTTGGATGGAACTTAACGGGCAAATGTAATGCTCGTTAGCCATAATGGCTATTTTGCAACAAAAATACAACTTTAAAGACGAATGGTATAAAAACTTAGTTTCAGTAGCAAGCGTACGAAAATCGCAAACTTTAGGGACGAAATTTGCAGTTTACCCTTCTAAAAAATACTAATATATTGTTCAATATTGTATTTTGTACTGTATTGTTTTTTTCAACTAAATAAACATTGAATAAAGATCTGCAGCGAAGCGTGGATATTATTACTCGTTCATTACATCAAATGCGCTGCCTAAAAATCAAAATCCAAAAGCTTTACAAAGAATTTATCGTATATATTTCTAACAAAAGATCCTATATTGACCTCTAACCACTTGTCAACCATAAACGGGTCAACACGAATCCACAAAAGAGCAAAAAGCATAGCAAGCACAATTGACCATAAGATGACACTGGTAGGGATCCCATTTTCGCGTCCCAGCAAACCTTTAAGAAATGGGTGTAAATGCACAATCACCCATATTGCGAAAATAAGTTTCCCAGATAGTAGGCCCCATGACTCGTAGCCGTATATAATTGCTGATGAAACACCGAACACAATGCCGGCTAAGTTTATAATGGTGATGATGGTTGGTGGGACAAGGAGCCAAGTCCATTTGAAAACGTAGAGCTCGGATGAGTTGACCTTTTGATCATCGGCTTTGGATGTAACGTTGAAATTGACGTCGATTCTGGTAAAAAGCTTGAAGAGACCTTGAATGGCGGCAAAAAGCTGAGCTGAGGTGCCACCAATGACCCAAAATTGTTCACTTCTCCACCAGTCTAGGAAGCTTACATCACTCCATTGGAGCTCCAAGACAATGGTAGCGAAAATGGAAATGAAGAAAATTAAGAACCACATACCATAAATGTCCTTTATCTGCAAGAAAATACACAATCAAGCACATATATGTCACAAACGTTTGCTAACAGGTTCAAAACATGTCCGTTGCTAGTACATGTCAAAATGTGTCAGGTTGGATTCATAATTTTGCTGTTGGTCTATTCTTTAATATTATTGTATTAACGATTAATGTGTAACTATGATTACAAAAACATTATTATTTTAAGAATAATATAAGAATTTCAACTAAAAATAATATATACATTTCCTTTTTAACTAAATTTGACCTGTTTGAGGTAATTCACAGCCCAAATCAACCCGTTAAGACTTAAATGTGTCAAAATTGTCACTACTTCTCGTTTTATTTTCTCCTAGTATTAGTAGCACAAATGAGCATGAACACATGGATTAGTTTGACTTATGAGGTCAAACTATCCCAACTTTAAGTTATGCAGAAGTATATGACATGATATTTGAATAAAGTTTTAGCTGTCAGTTTTCTAATTTGAGTGTTTGATATACTTAAATTCACCATATATTTGTTTAAATTCCTAGAAATATATCAATCTTGAAAACTAGAGTTAGTAACGTTTGACCGTAAAAGTCATACAATGAATCTGAGTACTAACATACCTCAGGAGTAATGAACTTCCCGGTAACAAGACAGATAGCTGGAAGTATGCAGTAAGCAAGCAGTGCGATCGATGTGAATGGATATGCAGCATTATTTATGTATGCAACTCTTTCCAAGAATCTTAGTTTACCATTAAACAACCCATACCATATCGGGCAAAGCCTACCTAGCAAGCAATCGACTGAACCAAAAGCCCATCGATGAGCCTGGCCCAAACGATCCGAAAGATTGATAGGAGCACAACCTAAAAAAGCAGGACGTGAAGGCATGCAGTATATTGAGATCCATCCCCTCACATGCATTCTAAATCCTGTTAAGACGTCTTCTGTAGCGGATCCATACATCCATCCAATCTGATCATTAAAACAAAAAGAACATGAGTATTTCTTTTTATGAAATGGGATCATGTGTGGTTGTCATGTACAGTAAGAATATAAATATCTGAGGATAGAAGGGTTCAATAATTGATCGTATATAGAGATGAGTTTTTCTTAGTTATTCCCAGAAAAGAAAAGTGCAAACATTTGCATGACAGTATACTAAAGTCGAAATGACCTCTTTTCCCGTTGGGACAGTATTCAGATTGGTATTAGTGCTTGAACGGTAATATTATCAAATTGATATAAAACTGACAGGAGAGCTTGTCACTTAGTATAGCAGAAGGGGAAAGTTTTGCATAGCTCACATCGTATTTTAAGGGAAAATAGTCATTTCAAAAAAAGATAAACCACTTTGCTCCCATTTGGGACAAGATTTTAAACTGCTATAAAGTGTTAAGTCATTCCAACATGAGAGGAAGTGTAACATGTTTTGACGCATAAAATAAACTGCAACAAGAGACTTAAAGAATTTTTTTTTTTTACCTCTTCTCCCCACTCGGTTTCATCCTCATAATCACAACTAATAACATTTATCGCCTCCTTCAAAAGGGTAGTGACATTTGTTTTCTCCCTAACCGTTGCAACACCAAGTAATGGACATAGACCAAATCGTTTCCTGAAGCTCTGTTGAGACAGAAGTAACGATATTTCAACATCATCACCTATAAAAAAAAGATGCTGATCAACGTCAATGGAATACACAAAACAAAATGATTAATCAGCACATGTAAAATTGTTGTGAGGGCAAACCTTCACAAACAGGATCGTATCCATAAAGAGCTTGCCGGTTGAAACAGCAGCCGGTCCCCACATAAAAGGGGCCCTGAATACCATCCACTCCTTTCATAATGATCTACATAAACAAGTTACAATAAAATCAGTTTTGAACATAAGACATATATAATATAAGTCCACATTTGACTTATAAAATTCAAAGAAGTTACTTTTTAACTTCAAAACGAGAACAAAGAATATTATCCACATGTAAAGGAACTTATTATATAATTCGACTAAATGAAATTTATATGAACGAATGTAATCTCTGAAAAAATTGGAAAATTATGCATGTCTAAATTTTGAAGTCAAAATGTTTATTCTTACTCACATCAAAGAACATCATATTCCGATTAGCATATCGATCATGCAAATCAACATCATAGAATCTTTGTGGGAACTGAACATAACATGTCTTTTTGTCATAAGCAGGATCCATCATGAAACACATGGCTTCTTTAAGAGCTTTGCTATTATTAATGTAGTGATCACAATCGACATTTAAGATATATGCACCATTAGTCAAGACTGCTGAAGCCCTCATCTGATACACCATGAAAGTCGCATAGATAAAATAATAAGCACATAATATACATAATGTGCATAAATTTTATATACAAGATTACAAACCAAAGCATTCATAGCACCAGCTTTCTTCTGATGATTAAATCCTGGACGCTTCTCACGAGAAACATAAACTAGACGAGGCAGCTCGTTGCCATCTGTGTCGAGACCTCCATCGTGTCCCAAGAACATCTATCCAACCATTTGAAAAAAAAAAAAAAAAAAAAAAAGGGTTATCTATCCAACCGGGCTTTGTGCACAACTAAAAATTTCTAACAGTAGTCATTCAGTATAGTGATTAATAAAAAACCTTGATCATTCCTGGATGATCTCTTGGGTTGTTTCCGGGCCTAGGAGTTCCATCTTGCATTGCCCAACCTTCTTCCGACACCTTTTGGGCTTTGGCTACAAGCGCATTGATTCGCACCTTAAGTTCTTCATATTCTCTCTGTCATAGGTACTTTCAAGTGTTATTTTAGGTATTTGTGTAATGGACTAAGGGCTAACATGGTGAATTTAAGAATAAATGAAACACACCTTCATTTCTCTACATTCTTTGATAAAAGAAAGGTCGATATCATTGTTTAAATAATCTATCTTCTGAGTAAAATAGAACTCGGGGGCTCTAGGCTCGATGCTATACTTCTTACAATAGGGGACCCACTTTTTCGCGAACTCAGCTGTCTCAGAAAGTGACTCAAATATTTGCATTGCATAGCCATCGTCAGAGACATAACATGTCACTTTGTCCACAGGATAATCCACAGCAAGAATAGATAACACTGTGTTTGCAGTAACGAGTGGAGGCTCTCTCGAAGGATCAGCTGTAGTCACGAACACGTCTATATGTGGTAATTGTGAAGGCACGCCATCCTTATCATACCTTCAAATAATTAAGTTTACGTTACAGTTTCTTTCATATACAACCAAAAAGAAAAGCCAAAATTTACTTAGAAATTGGAAGTTGCAAAAATGTAGTAGTTATTAAACCTCAAAGCAAGCCTGTCGAGGTATGTCTCACGTTCGACAGGTGACCATTTCGGAAACTGATCAAAAAGCCAAGATAAGGCGAAGCATGACTCACAAAGGACAGAAACGAGCCACAATGCATAAGCATCATTAACAGGATGAGTGTAGCGGTATTGTAAGTAAAATCCCAAGATAATCAGTCTTAGTACAATCACAACTCGATATTTATTCAAACGAGAAGACAAAATAGGCACGACACGGCTCAATGGCTGTTGAGGATCATCAGCCTTGTAATTTTCGGGTGTGGGAATTTCAACAGCTACCTGAAAATTAATATTAATGAAGATGCATCAACATCAACATACCATGTCCTGCCGAAGCAGGATATGGGGATAAATGAAGATGGAAATAGTATAAATGAATACATTACTCTGGTTTGCTTACACTATGTAAATAAGATTACACAACAACAAAAACAAAAGGCAAATTCTAGCTTAGTCAAATGGGGAAAATAATTGCTGGCCAATGTTTTAAAACCCGGTTTGATCCGGTCGGTTCAACCGGTTGAACCTAGAACCGGCTCTGAGACCGGGCCGGATGTGACCAGGTTTTTCCTTGTTTGAGAACCTGATTGAACCATCGGTTGTTTGTTGACCCGGTTTGATAAACCCGGCCGGGTAAAGACTTTTTATTAAAAACTCTAACAATTTTTTTCCATCAACCTTTCTACGTTTAATTTTCAAGTTGAAGTGATGAGTACTAATGTTAGTTAAAATTTTGTAAAACAATAAATTAGAGTTATAAACTATCTTAGAAACATCATCTAATATAGTTTTAATATACACCATTATAACTTAGAATCAAAAGTTGATTGTTGTCGCAAATCTTTGCTATTATTATAGATATATAACTTAAAAACAAAGCTTATCGGTTGAGTCTAATCAAATATATTTAGGAATAAAGTAGGATAAATCAAGAGATCATGTAACACTAATTATTAAATATAGAAAAAAAGTATACATATGTATAGAACCGGTTCGACCCGACGTTTCAACCGGTTGACCCGCTGAACCGGCGACTAAATCGGGTCGATAAAAAAAAAAAAAAGTTTTTAAAACATTGACGCCAGCTTATATAGATCAGCTAGTTATGATTCTTACCTAGTTCAAGATAACTGATAAAATTATACAGTATATATCATCATATGTTCTCATAATTGGTCCAATGAACTACTAAATCTTACGGTAGTATACTACTATCATTCAATATTTTAAAGAAGCACACTGTGACACTGCATATTCACTCAAGCATCCAAAGTTCTTCACGTACACGTCCAAATTCTGATCATATATTCAAATACAAAGAGATAATGGAGTGAAAAATAACAACTATTACGTCAAAGACAATCAACATTCAGATTTAGATTCCACAAATGCAACAAAATCAAAACACATAGTTTAACAGAATGTTGGACTAAATGAAGTGAAAATCATTCTAAATTAGCTGCTTCTGTACGTGTTAGAGCATAACCACAAATGCAACAAAAACTAAACTAAAACACTCACATTATATTTAAACAAAAGCAGCTAACTTTGATTAAACGACAACGCTACTCTTAGTTTCACTTGAGAGCACTAAATTTACATAACGTACATGTTGAAACATCCAAATTCCAAAAGGGTATTCAACAAAAACATAAAAGAACACATACCACTCCTGCATTTGCCTCCATCTTTCTACGCAAAGATAATAAAACCCGGAACCTTCTTTTAGAAAAAAAATAAATCTTGAATGGTCTTTATAATAATCAGTGAAGGGCTGAAGGGCGCCTATGGACATTTTTTTAATAGAATATGACCAGACTTAGATCTATACCTCAGTGCTTGTGCTTACATGTGATATTTACAGCTTTTTCTAATACGCAACGTTTTATTAATCTATTATACAAGGTTGAGTAACGAGTAATATGCGTTATTTAAAATTGTAACGAATATAGTGGGTGTGGTTGCATTGGGATCAGCTTGTGCCTGGTTGTCCTGCTACAGTGTTACATTGTAAAGACTCTTTTTGTCTCTGCCTAATATGTAACTGTCCCAAGTTCAAGAAAATGCCTTGAGGGTGTTTGTGATAGCTTACTAAAACCGATTGTCTGCGATATTCCAAATAAACAATTTTTAGATGTAGATAATCGTGAGTGGTTTTTGGTGTAACTAAACCTACACTTGATTCAAAATTGATCCGATTTAAGTTTCAATATGGCACGCTTACCTCAAACACTAGAATTCGTTTATTTGCAGTTTCAAAATGCATTAATATGTCAGAAAATCACTTTCAAAATGCAATGTGAAACACCACCTCATGTGATGAAAACTAACTGAATGATCTAATATGTAGTTTTTAATGTTGGTTAGAGACTTAGAGTAGTAATTATACTGTTGAAAGTAATATATTTTTTAAATAGTCTTCTTGTAAAATAGGTGTAAAAGGTAAAATAGTAATATAATTATACTCCTGTTATGTTTGTGTTTGTTAAAAAGTCTTATTATTCTTATTCTTCTTAAATCATTGTAATATAAAAACTGAAAGAGAAAATTGCAAAAATCGTCCCTAAAGTTTGACCAAATTGCACGTTTCGTCCCTGAAGTTTGGAAAGTGCAAGGATCGTCCCTGTGGGAAACTTTTGGGGCAAAAATCGTCCCTGACCTACTTTAAATGACTAAAATACCCCTGCCAAACTTTAGGGACGATTTTTGCAATTCTCTCTTTTTCAGATTCTTACTCAAATGGTCCCTGTGCTTCGCTGGGCATTACAAATTTAGTCCTAACCTTTTTTTTTAATTTATTTATTTAACTATTAATATTAGTATTATTTTTTTTATACGATTTCGTCCGTTTTTCTTTCGTTTTTGTCCGTTTTTCTTACGTTTTTGTCCGTTTTTCTCACGTTTTTTTCGTTTTCATACGTTTTTGTCCGTTTTTCTTACGTTTTTTCCGTTTTTCTCACTTTTTTACGTTTTCATACGTTTTTGTCCGTTTTTCTTACGTTTTTTTCCGCTTTCATACGTTTTTGTTCGTTTTTCTTACGTTTTTGTCCGTTTTTCTTACGTTTTTTCCGCTTTCATACGTTTTTGTTCGTTTTTCTTACGTTTTTTTTTTTTCCGTTTTCATACGTTTTTGTTCGTTTTTCTTACGTTTTTGTCCGTTTTTCTCACGTTTTTTTCGTTTTTGTTCGTTTTTCTTACGTTTTTATCCGTTTATCTCACGTTTTTTCGTTTTCATACGGTTTTGTCCGTTTTTCTTACGTTTTTTCCGCTTTCATACGTTTTTGTTCGTTTTTCTTACGTTTTTGTCCGTTTTTCTCACGTTTTTTCCGTTTTTGAAAAAAAATTAAATAATTTCAAAATTTTTCTAAAAAAATATTTTTTATAACTATTTTTTCTAAAAAATATTTATTCGATTTTTTTAAAAAGTATATTTTTTAGACTTTTTTTAAATTTTTTCTAAAAAACTCGAAAAAAATACTTTTATTTTTCGAATAATTTAAGAATTTTTTTCGATAAATATGTTTTGAAAATTTTTTTTCGAAAAAAAGAATTAGAAAATAAAATTTCGAAAAAAAAGTTGTAGAAAATTTTTTTTGAAAAAAAATAGAAAAAAAAAGTTTTTGAAAAAAAAAATTTCGAAAAAAAAAACGAAAAAAACGTGAGAAAAACGGACAAAAACGTAAGAAAAACGGACAAAAACGTATGAAAGCGGAAAAAAACGTAAGAAAAACGGACAAAACCGTATGAAAACGAAAAAACGTGCGAAAAAACGGATAAAAACGTAAGAAAAACGAACAAAAACGTATGAAAACGGAAAAAACGTGAGAAAACGGACAAAAACGAACAAAAACGTATGAAAACGGAAAAAACGTGAGAAAAACGGACAAAAACGTAAGAAAAACGAACAAAAACGTATGAAAGCGGAAAAAACGTAAGAAAAACGGACAAAAACGTAAGAAAAACGAACAAAAACGTATGAAAGCGGAAAAAACGTAAGAAAAACGGACAAAAACGTATGAAAACGTAAAAAAGTGAGAAAAACGGAAAAAACGTAAGAAAAACGGACCAAAACGTATGAAAACGAAAAAAACGTGAGAAAAACGGACAAAAACGTAAGAAAACCGAAAGAAAAACGGACGAAATCGTATAAAAAAAATAATACAAATATTAATAGTTAAATAAATAAATTAAAAAAAAGGTTAGGACTAAATTTGTAATGCCCAGCGAAGCACATGGACCATTTGAGTAAGAATCTGAAAAAGAGAGAATTGCAAAAATCGTCCCTAAAGTTTGGTAGGGGTATTTTAGTCATTTGTAATAATCAGTGAAGGGCTGAAGGGCGCCTATGGACATTTTTTTAATAGAATATGACCAGACTTAGATCTATACCTCAGTGCTTGTGCTTACATGTGATATTTACAGCTTTTTCTAATACGCAACGTTTTATTAATCTATTATACAAGGTTGAGTAACGAGTAATATGCGTTATTTAAAATTGTAACGAATATAGTGGGTGTGGTTGCATTGGGATCAGCTTGTGCCTGGTTGTCCTGCTACAGTGTTACATTGTAAAGACTCTTTTTGTCTCTGCCTAATATGTAACTGTCCCAAGTTCAAGAAAATGCCTTGAGGGTGTTTGTGATAGCTTACTAAAACCGATTGTCTGCGATATTCCAAATAAACAATTTTTAGATGTAGATAATCGTGAGTGGTTTTTGGTGTAACTAAACCTACACTTGATTCAAAATTGATCCGATTTAAGTTTCAATATGGCACGCTTACCTCAAACACTAGAATTCGTTTATTTGCAGTTTCAAAATGCATTAATATGTCAGAAAATCACTTTCAAAATGCAATGTGAAACACCACCTCATGTGATGAAAACTAACTGAATGATCTAATATGTAGTTTTTAATGTTGGTTAGAGACTTAGAGTAGTAATTATACTGTTGAAAGTAATATATTTTTTAAATAGTCTTCTTGTAAAATAGGTGTAAAAGGTAAAATAGTAATATAATTATACTCCTGTTATGTTTGTGTTTGTTAAAAAGTCTTATTATTCTTATTCTTCTTAAATCATTGTAATATAAAAACTGAAAGAGAGAATTGCAAAAATCGTCCCTAAAGTTTGGCCAAATTGCACGTTTCGTCCCTGAAGTTTGGAAAGTGCAAGGATCGTCCCTGTGGGAAACTTTTGGGGCAAAAATCGTCCCTGACCTACTTTAAATGACTAAAATACCCCTGCCAAACTTTAGGGACGATTTTTGCAATTCTCTCTTTTTCAGATTCTTACTCAAATGGTCCCTGTGCTTCGCTGGGCATTACAAATTTAGTCCTAACCTTTTTTTTAATTTATTTATTTAACTATTAATATTAGTATTATTTTTTTTATACGATTTCGTCCGTTTTTCTTTCGTTTTTGTCCGTTTTTCTTACGTTTTTGTCCGTTTTTCTCACGTTTTTTTCGTTTTCATACGTTTTTGTCCGTTTTTCATACGTTTTTTTCCGTTTTTCTCACTTTTTTACGTTTTCATACGTTTTTGTCCGTTTTTCATACGTTTTTTCCGCTTTCATACGTTTTTGTTCGTTTTTCTTACGTTTTTGTCCGTTTTTCTTACGTTTTTTCCGCTTTCATACGTTTTTGTTCGTTTTTCTTACGTTTTTTTTTCCGTTTTCATACGTTTTTGTTCGTTTTTCTTACGTTTTTGTCCGTTTTTCTCACGTTTTTTTCGTTTTTGTTCGTTTTTCTTACGTTTTTATCCGTTTATCTCACGTTTTTTCGTTTTCATACGGTTTTGTCCGTTTTTCTTACGTTTTTTCCGCTTTCATACGTTTTTGTTCGTTTTTCTTACGTTTTTGTCCGTTTTTCTCACGTTTTTTCCGTTTTTGAAAAAAAATTAAATAATTTCAAAATTTTTCTAAAAAAATATTTTTTATAACTATTTTTTCTAAAAAATATTTATTCGATTTTTTTAAAAAGTATATTTTTTGGACTTTTTTTAAATTTTTTCTAAAAAACTCGAAAAAAATACTTTTATTTTTCGAATATTTTAAGAATTTTTTTCAATAAATATGTTTTGAAAATTTTTTTTCGAAAAAAAGAATTAGAAAATAAAATTTCGAAAAAAAAGTTGTAGAAAATTTTTTTTGAAAAAAAATAGAAAAAAAAAGTTTTTGAAAAAAAAAATTTCGAAAAAAAAAACGAAAAAAACGTGAGAAAAACGGACAAAAACGTAAGAAAAACGGACAAAAACGTATGAAAGCGGAAAAAAACGTAAGAAAAACGGACAAAACCGTATGAAAACGAAAAAAACGTGAGAAAAACGGATAAAAACGTAAGAAAAACGAACAAAAACGTATGAAAACGAAAAAAACGTGAGAAAAACGGACAAAAACGAACAAAAACGTATGAAAACGGAAAAAACGTGAGAAAAACGGACAAAAACGTAAGAAAAACGAACAAAAACGTATGAAAGCGGAAAAAACGTAAGAAAAACGGACAAAAACGTAAGAAAAACGAACAAAAACGTATGAAAGCGGAAAAAAACGTAAGAAAAACGGACAAAAACGTATGAAAACGTAAAAAAGTGAGAAAAACGGAAAAAACGTAAGAAAAACGGACCAAAACGTATGAAAACGAAAAAAACGTGAGAAAAACGGACAAAAACGTAAGAAAACCGAAAGAAAAACGGACGAAATCGTATAAAAAAAATAATACTAATATTAATAGTTAAATAAATAAATTAAAAAAAAGGTTAGGACTAAATTTGTAATGCCCAGCGAAGCACATGGACCATTTGAGTAAGAATCTGAAAAAGAGAGAATTGCAAAAATCGTCCCTAAAGTTTGGTAGGGATATTTTAGTCATTTGTAATAATCAGTGAAGGGCTGAAGGGCGCCTATGGACATTTTTTTAATAGAATATGACCAGACTTAGATCTATACCTCAGTGCTTGTGCTTACATGTGATATTTACAGCTTTTTCTAATACGCAACGTTTTATTAATCTATTATACAAGGTTGAGTAACGAGTAATATGCGTTATTTAAAATTGTAACGAATATAGTGGGTGTGGTTGCATTGGGATCAGCTTGTGCCTGGTTGTCCTGCTACAGTGTTACATTGTAAAGACTCTTTTTGTCTCTGCCTAATATGTAACTGTCCCAAGTTCAAGAAAATGCCTTGAGGGTGTTTGTGATAGCTTACTAAAACCGATTGTCTGCGATATTCCAAATAAACAATTTTTAGATGTAGATAATCGTGAGTGGTTTTTGGTGTAACTAAACCTACACTTGATTCAAAATTGATCCGATTTAAGTTTCAATATGGCACGCTTACCTCAAACACTAGAATTCGTTTATTTGCAGTTTCAAAATGCATTAATATGTCAGAAAATCACTTTCAAAATGCAATGTGAAACACCACCTCATGTGATGAAAACTAACTGAATGATCTAATATGTAGTTTTTAATGTTGGTTAGAGACTTAGAGTAGTAATTATACTGTTGAAAGTAATATATTTTTTAAATAGTCTTCTTGTAAAATAGGTGTAAAAGGTAAAATAGTAATATAATTATACTCCTGTTATGTTTGTGTTTGTTAAAAAGTCTTATTATTCTTATTCTTCTTAAATCATTGTAATATAAAAACTGAAAGAGAGAATTGCAAAAATCGTCCCTAAAGTTTGGCCAAATTGCACGTTTCGTCCCTGAAGTTTGGAAAGTGCAAGGATCGTCCCTGTGGGAAACTTTTGGGGCAAAAATCGTCCCTGACCTACTTTAAATGACTAAAATACCCCTGCCAAACTTTAGGGACGATTTTTGCAATTCTCTCTTTTTCAGATTCTTACTCAAATGGTCCCTGTGCTTCGCTGGGCATTACAAATTTAGTCCTAACCTTTTTTTTTTAATTTATTTATTTAACTATTAATATTAGTATTATTTTTTTTATACGGTTTCGTCCGTTTTTCTTTCGTTTTTGTCCGTTTTTCTTACGTTTTTGTCCGTTTTTCTCACGTTTTTTTCGTTTTCATACGTTTTTGTCCGTTTTTCTTACGTTTTTTCCGTTTTTCTCACTTTTTTACGTTTTCATACGTTTTTGTCCGTTTTTCTTACGTTTTTTCCGCTTTCATACGTTTTTGTTCGTTTTTCTTACGTTTTTGTCCGTTTTTCTTACGTTTTTTCCGCTTTCATACGTTTTTGTTCGTTTTTCTTACGTTTTTTTTTCCGTTTTCATACGTTTTTGTTCGTTTTTCTTACGTTTTTGTCCGTTTTTCTCACGTTTTTTTCGTTTTTGTTCGTTTTTCTTACGTTTTTATCCGTTTATCTCACGTTTTTTCGTTTTCATACGGTTTTGTCCGTTTTTCTTACGTTTTTTTCCGCTTTCATACGTTTTTGTTCGTTTTTCTTACGTTTTTGTCCGTTTTTTCTCACGTTTTTTCCGTTTTTGAAAAAAAATTAAATAATTTCAAAATTTTTCTAAAAAAATATTTTTTATAACTATTTTTTCTAAAAAATATTTATTCGATTTTTTTAAAAAGTATATTTTTTAGACTTTTTTTAAATTTTTTCTAAAAAACTCGAAAAAAATACTTTTATTTTTCGAATAATTTAAGAATTTTTTTCGATAAATATGTTTTGAAAATTTTTTTTCGAAAAAAAGAATTAGAAAATAAAATTTCGAAAAAAAAGTTGTAGAAAATTTTTTTTGAAAAAAAATAGAAAAAAAAAAGTTTTTGAAAAAAAAAATTTCGAAAAAAAAAAACGAAAAAAACGTGAGAAAAACGGACAAAAACGTAAGAAAAACGGACAAAAACGTATGAAAGCGGAAAAAAACGTAAGAAAAACGGACAAAACCGTATGAAAACGAAAAAAACGTGAGAAAAACGGATAAAAACGTAAGAAAAACGAACAAAAACGTATGAAAACGGAAAAAACGTGAGAAAAACGGACAAAAACGAACAAAAACGTATGAAAACGGAAAAAACGTGAGAAAAACGGACAAAAACGTAAGAAAAACGAACAAAAACGTATGAAAGCGGAAAAAACGTAAGAAAAACGGACAAAAACGTAAGAAAAACGAACAAAAACGTATGAAAGCGGAAAAAACGTAAGAAAAACGGACAAAAACGTATGAAAACGTAAAAAAGTGAGAAAAACGGAAAAAACGTAAGAAAAACGGACCAAAACGTATGAAAACGAAAAAAACGTGAGAAAAACGGACAAAAACGTAAGAAAACCGAAAGAAAAACGGACGAAATCGTATAAAAAAAATAATACTAATATTAATAGTTAAATAAATAAATTAAAAAAAAGGTTAGGACTAAATTTGTAATGCCCAGCGAAGCACATGGACCATTTGAGTAAGAATCTGAAAAAGAGAGAATTGCAAAAATCGTCCCTAAAGTTTGGTAGGGGTATTTTAGTCATTTGTAATAATCAGTGAAGGGCTGAAGGGCGCCTATGGACATTTTTTTAATAGAATATGACCAGACTTAGATCTATACCTCAGTGCTTGTGCTTACATGTGATATTTACAGCTTTTTCTAATACGCAACGTTTTATTAATCTATTATACAAGGTTGAGTAACGAGTAATATGCGTTATTTAAAATTGTAACGAATATAGTGGGTGTGGTTGCATTGGGATCAGCTTGTGCCTGGTTGTCCTGCTACAGTGTTACATTGTAAAGACTCTTTTTGTCTCTGCCTAATACTCCTTGAGGGTGTTTGTAACTGTCCCAAGTTCAAGAAAATGCCTTGAGGGTGTTTGTGATAGCTTACTAAAACCGATTGTCTGCGATATTCCAAATAAACAATTTTTAGATGTAGATAATCGTGAGTGGTTTTTGGTGTAACTAAACCTACACTTGATTCAAAATTGATCCGATTTAAGTTTCAATATGGCACGCTTACCTCAAACACTAGAATTCGTTTATTTGCAGTTTCAAAATGCATTAATATGTCAGAAAATCACTTTCAAAATGCAATGTGAAACACCACCTCATGTGATGAAAACTAACTGAATGATCTAATATGTAGTTTTTAATGTTGGTTAGAGACTTAGAGTAGTAATTATACTGTTGAAAGTAATATATTTTTTAAATAGTCTTCTTGTAAAATAGGTGTAATAGGTAAAATAGTAATATAATTATACTCCTATTATGTTTGTGTTTGTTAAAAAGTCTTATTATTCTTATTCTGCTTAAATCATTGTAATATAAAAACTGAAATCAGTCTGAGAGATTTGTTAGGTAAGATGCAATCTTACACAAACCTATTAAATAGTGAGACTATTTAAATCAATCTTTCATTTACTTTTATTTAATTATTTTTATTCAAATCAATTGTTTACTGTTTTATTAAAAACAAACCTATTGAATAGTGAGACTATTCTTGCTATTACATGAGTAAACCACCCAATAAATCTAACAACTTCTTTATCATCCTTTGTAGTTCATCAAACTTTTTAGAGATTCAAAATAATGGAGCCAAAAATAACAACTTTAATGTCAAAGAGTATTCATTGCACATTCAGATTTAGATTCCACAAATGCAACCAAAACAAAACAAATGATCTAACACAATGCCGGACTAAATCAAGCGAAAGTCATTCAGAATCGGCTGCACTGCCCCTTTTGTGTTAGATCATGCCACAAATGCAACAAACCTAAACTAAAACACTCACATTATATATAACAGAAGCAGCTAGTTTTGAGAGCAATAAAATTACATAAAGTGCATGCTTAAACAATCAGATTCCAAAAGGATGTTAAAAAAAGATCACATACCTGTTGGTTGTTATGTGTAAACAAGTTTCCAGATTAGGGTAAAGATAATCAATAAGGTACCGGATATTCACTTGAAATCGTGGTATCACTTTCCAATAGAAACTATTCGACCCTATGCCTGGGTTATACGAATATCTCTATGGGATAAGACCAAGTGATGTTCTTGCTTTAGGCACAAACCAAGAACCAGATGCGTATAGAAGTGTTTAGGGTTTTGTGTTAATCGTATTGTAAAAACGTGTATACATGCAGAATGATGTGACCTCTATTTATAATAGAGAATACTCAAAACCCTAGCCCATGGAATTATGTATAATTAACGGCCCATTAATTATATCATAATACTTTCCATAATAATAGGGATCAGTGGTTATCAGTGGAAACATTATCACTAGCAGTGGTAATGTTAACACTATCGGTGGAAACAATAACCCTTGCAGTGGTAACGTAAACACATCAGTGGAAACACTAGCAGTAGAATGCCAGCAGCAGAATCACACTATCAGCAGGATCATGCTATCAGCAGAATCCTATCAGCAGGATCAGCTGTCAGCAGAATCTTATCAGCTGATTCAATACATAACCACTATTGAGTCAGGGGATTCAGTGACCAAATGGGTGTATACTCCATACCTCCAAACCCATTACCAGGTGTGAATTGATCCCTCAAGAGCACTAAATTTTCCAACAATCCTTCCCAAATTTAGTTCTCTTCCTTTGCATGAAAAATCAAACACAAAACAAAACAAGTGCATAAATGAAAATATCCTGAGGATTGAATTTCCACATTAGTACATATACTTTCAAATATTCGAGAATCAGGGTGTTCTAAGAATTGAACCCTTCAACCCATTTGAATACCTGATGATAAATACACACAAGTTTTCAAACACTAAAATACTCCTGACACTATACAAGCCATGTGTCCATATCCAATTCATAAATGTTGTAAAAGCTAAAAGTCCAAAGCTTCCTGAAGCAGCAAAACTTCAACATTTACATAGGTGGTTCATCTTTAATTCATGTTCCTGCTTAGCACTTTTTCAAAGAAAATTAACCATTAAGAAGTGAAGACTTCATCCTCCTTTCAGCAGGTAACAAGCACAACCTTGGGATGTTTGTGATACATGTGCTTCAGTCCACTAAATGATCAACTTTCCACATTGAACTCAGCTTCCAAGTTTCCTTAGAAGGGAGTTGGGTATCCTTGCATTTAGTGACTAAGTTGGACTTAAATCCATCCCTTT
Source organism: Artemisia argyi (assembly GCA_030686995.1). NCBI lineage: Eukaryota > Viridiplantae > Streptophyta > Magnoliopsida > Asterales > Asteraceae > Artemisia > Artemisia argyi. The sequence continues at coordinate 64,580,500 of CM060687.1, forward strand.
AGCAGACTTCAAAACCAAGTCTCTAGCCAAACCCTTCGTCAAGTGATCAGCTAAGTTTTGTTGAGATTTAACAAACACTATAGAAACCACCCCATTCATGATAAGCTCACGAATCATGCTATGTCTGACACCTAAGTGTCTAGACCTCCCATTGTACATCTGGCTATAAGCCTTTGCCAATGTAGCAGCACTATCACAACGGATAGAAATAGGTGCTATAGGTTTAGACCACAATGGAATCTCAAGAAGCAAGTTTTTCAACCATTCAGCTTCTTTGCCAGCAGCAGCTAAAGCCACAAATTCAGATTCCATGGTTGAACTGGTAATGCAAGTTTGTTTCTTGGATGCCCAAGAAATTGCACCTCCACCAAGTAGGAATACCCAGCCACTTGTAGACGAATTGTCTTAAGTGTTACTGATCCAACTTGCATCAGTGTATCCTTCTAATACTGAAGGATAACTAGTATATGAGAGACTATAATCCATAGTTCTCTTCAAATACTTAAAGACCCTCTGAATTGCTTGCCAATGATGAGCACTAGGATTGCTAGTATACCTGCTCAGTTTACCCACAGCAAAAGCAATATCAGGTCTTGTACAAGTCATGGCATACATCAAGCAGCCAATCACCCTAGAATACTCAAGTTGAGATACAGCTTTGCCAGTATTAGGCATTAGCTTCTCACTTGTATCCATAGGAGTACTCACTGGAGTACAATCAAAGTAATTAAATTTCTTTGACACCTTCTCAATGTAATGAGACTGAGAGATAGAAATTTTGTTACTTTCATGTTTAATCCTTATGCCAAGGATAACATCTGCCTCCCCCATATCCTTCATGGAGAACTTTGATGACAAAAATTCTTTTGTAAGATCAACTTGATTTTGGTCAGTGCCAAAGATCAACATGTCATCAACATATAGACAAATGATGACTCCTTTACCAGATTCATCAAATTTGCTATATACACATTTGTCAGCTTGATTAAGTAAATAACCACTAGACAAAACCACTTCATCAAACTTTTGATACCATTGCTTAGGTGCCTGTTTTAGTCCATAAAGAGACTTAATCAGTTTACACACCTTGTTTTCATTGCCAGGCATGATGAAGCCCTGAGGTTGGTTCATGTAAACCTCCTCATCTAAATCACCATTCAAGAAAGCTGTCTTCACATCCATCTGATGAATAATCAGATTGTGAATTGATGCCAAAGGAATTAGCAATCTTATGGTACTGATACGTACCACTGGAGCATAAGTATCAAAGTAGTCTATTCCTGACTTTTGTTTAAAGCCTTGAATAACTAATCTTGCCTTGAACTTTTCAACAGTTCCATCTACCTTCATTTTCTTTTTGAAAATCCATTTGCTACCTAAAGGTTTGCAACCAGGTGGTAGATCAGTCAACACATAAGTGTTATTGCCCATGATAGAGTCCATCTCATCATTAATTGCTTCTTTCCAGAAAGCAACATCCTGGGACTTCATTGCTTCTTCAAATATTTTGGGATCATCCTCCACAATGAAGCAATAGGAGTATTGGTCAGAGACCTCACTCCTTGTACCTTCAATTAAGTATAATTGAAACTCAGGTTCAAATGATTTTGGAGTCCTCACCCTATTGCTCCTTCTGAGCTCAGGTTCAGGTTGTTGTTCCACAACCTCAGCAGGAACCTCATCAGCAGGAACCTCTGAAACACCATTGTCATTGGTTCCATTTGGAATCCTTTGACTTGGTCTAGGGATAGATGAGAATCTGTTCTCATCAAAGAGTGCATCCCTTGATTCAATTATTGAGTTAATTGAAACAGACTCATTAGGTTCTATAACATAAAACCTATATGCCTTGGAATGCTCAGCATATCCAACAAAGATGCATTCAATGCCTCTTTCACCCAAAGTTTTCTGCTTTGGATCAGGGAGTCTTACAACAGCCCTACAACCCCATATCCTAAGATAATTAAGATTAGGTTTCTTTTTAGTCCAAAGTTCATAAGGGGTAACTTTGTTCCTTTTGTTGGGAACCCTATTTAATAAATAGCAAGCTGTTAACATAGCTTCACCCCAGAACCCTTGACTCAGCCCTGAATAGGACAACATGGAATTAACCATCTCCTTCAGTACCCTGTTTTTCCTTTCAGAAATACCATTTTGCTGAGGAGTATAGGGAGCAGTTGTTTCATGGATTATACCAACAGACTGAAAATACAGAGTATCTGATTCACCTCAAACAGTCAGATAATTATTGATCAGCCACTTGTGAATGGCCAACTGTAATAGTCAAACAGCTGAGGCAAATGCTTCCGAGGAATACAGTGTTTTCCCGGGTCGTAAGTCCCAACGAGGTGTGCGATGTTTTATTATAAACGAATCTGTGATTAGTGAATCTGAACAGGGAATGGTATAAAAGTGTGTGTGTGTGTGTTTAACTAGGGTTTTATAACTTAAAATAACTATTAAAACGATTACGTAAAACCTAGATATCTAAAACGTATAAACGTACACCAATTTAAAATCAGACGCGACTGCGTACTGAGAAAAAGGTGAGTTTTAAGGAAAAATAAACTACAAGGGTTAAAATTGAAAATTCTATAAACTTAAACTTAAAATAAAATTAAACTAAAAATAAAACTATTTTTAAGATTATTATATTATTTATTATTAATTATTTAATTAATAACTATTTAACTATTTATTTAAAACTAACTTAATTAAAACTAAAAATGATTAATACTACAAATTAAACTAAAAACTTATAAAAATATTTTCTAAACTTAAAATAGAACTTGAAGAAAGTATAAAAAAAAATAAAAATAAATCTTTTTGTCTTTTTATGAATTTCTATTAATTAAAAACTATTTATATTAATTAAACAATTTAAACTAATTTAAATTACAAATAGTATTAAACTAACTTAGAAAATTATGAAAAATTTTATATAACTAATTAACCATCATAGGAATCCTAAAAAATTATAAAAACTTTATTTTATGTATTTTAAACTAGTTTACTATTTATTATTCTATTTATTATTTAATTACTATTTAAACTATTTAAATTATAAAAACTATTAAATGAACAGTATAAATCACAAGAAAATTTATAAAATTATCTTATGACTTATAAAAGCTAGGAAAAATATAAAATATAGGTGTTACTATGTAAAAATTAATTATGCTATTTATAACTTACTTATTAATTAATTATTAATAAAACTATTTTTAAATCTAATAAATATCAAATGACAATATAAAAATCTAATAAAATTATTTAAAATACTTTAATATATAAGGAAATTAATAAAAATATAAAAATACAGATTACTTAATAAAAATATAAAAATGAAAATTAAAATTAAATTGTATTAAATAGAAACTATCACTTAATTTTATATTGTTTTTTCTGGATTTTTATTTTACAAAACTTTATTATACATAAAAATAAGTAACTTTAATAAAAACAATAATTTTAGAACTTAAAAATAAGCTAGTTATAAGCTATAATCCTAGACAGTTGACTTTAGTTGACCAAAGTAGCAAATAAGCTCAAATGAGCTTATGTGGGACCCACCTTGGTGTTTTCTGGTTCTAATAAGCTACTTGGACTTGTCAAAGCTTAATTTAACTCAATAAGCTCAGTAGATAAGCTAAAAAGCCAAAATAAGCTAATCCAAAAACTGTTTTGAACACAGAATGGGGACAATGTTTTGGGTCTAATTTAAGTGGGGTCCACTGAGGTGCAGGTCAAACTTATGGTCAATCTAGGATCTCTACTAGGGGGGGGGGGTTGGGAGAACCTAAAATCTAGGTGTGGGACCCACTGAGGTGGCCACAAATCACCACCAAAGTGGTGGTGATAGGGTGGTAACTGATGTGCAGGGGAAGAAGTCTTCCCTGCAGTTCACTTTGAGGGTAAGTGGGGCCTACTTACAAAAATCCTAAAAATATAAAAATGGTGAGAATTCAAAGTTGAGCTGGTAGGCTAGGATTAGGAACAAGATTCAGGGTCTCAATTCAAACACATAAATCAAAATAATTCTTTGAAATTTTGCAAAAAACTGAGCTATGCAAATTGACTTTATGATGAAACTTAGTGTGTTGACTTATTTGAGATTTGATTTGTCTTTACTGATTATACATGCAATATTAAGCTATGTTACTAGTATATTAAGCTACAATAACAACTTAAGAGACAGATTAATAGCTTATGAGAACCAAATTCCTACACAGTTAACTGTGTAGGCAAATACACAATGATTTTGACTTTCTAGTGTTATTCTAATTGAATACTGAGTTGAACTATTCTATTTGGAACCTAAGTGACCTATTTGAACCAGAAGTAACAACAATAACAATCATTAACAAAGCCTAAACAGATAATCCAAACACTCCCTTAAGACTATGCTTACACTAAAACTTGTAATTATTAAACTATAACTATGATTTTTCTTACTAAAACAGATTAAGTGAAACTAATTAAAGCTATTTGAACTAAGATTATGCTACAGAAACAATAAAAAACTATATAAGCTAAAAAATTGAGAATTAGCTTACAAATGGAAAATTGACTGAGATGAATGAACCAATGAACCAAATCAATTCCTAGTGTCCCCCATAGGACTCTATTACCAATTCAATCCAAATGACACCTGCTCCTTTGCTTTTCCTTCTTCTTCTTCTTTTGATTTTCTATTTTTCAATTATTTTTCTCTAATTTTTTTAAGTATTTTTCTTTTGTGAACTAGACAGATAACTGAGGTGTAATACAGCTTATTTAAGCTTAGTCAAAGCTTATATGAGCTTCTGAACTTACTTACTAACAACTAACAATAACAAACAAGCTTTTGAGATTTTTGATCAAATATTGAAAATGCATAAAGTGAGATAGTAACTGAAATCTGAAATTAACTTGAGAATAAGTTTAAATTACATAAAAGGAAATGAATACAAGTGTTTGAAGCTGAAATTAACAACTAGATATTTTTCTACTTTACCTACGATTAAATTAAGCTACTCCTAAACTAATAATTCTTCTATTCTGCTTCTCTTCCCATTTGTAGCCCTTTTCTGGTCTTGTGGGACCCACTGGGGTAATTCCCACCAATTCCCAGCCCTTGATCAGGTCAAAGCAATCCACACCTTTGAATTTACCTTTTTGGCGCCAAAGTCATTGGGGTGTCAGTGTTTGCGTGGAGAGGGTTTTTAGGGCAATTAAGGGAGCTTGGAGGGTTGTGTGAGGTGGAGGGTGAGGTGGTGAAGTGTGGGGAGCAAGTTGGAGGCCAGGTGGAGCAATGGTGGTATGGTGGTATCTGGTTTGGGAGGGAAAAAGTGACGGGGGGTGGTTTTATTTGTTGGGTGTTGACCGGTTTGACCAAGGGAGTGGGCTGGGATAATTTTGGGCTTAGGGAATAAGTGGGTGGGCTGGATTTAGTGTTGGGTTTGGATTTGGTTAATTATTTAACAAAGGATCCGTTTGGTTTTAGTAACAAATCACAAGGACCAAAAATGTAATTTGGCAAAAGTTTAGGGTCTGATTTTGAGACTTTCCAAAGGTAATAATGAGGACCTAACTTGACATGTGTAAATAGTAAAAGGGTATATTTGATTTTTTTATTATTTAAAATACCCGGGGACTATTCTTGTCAGTTTTTTAAACTTCAGGGACCACTTTTGTAATTTTGTTAAAACTTTCAACCAGGGATCAAATTTGACAATTTGTGATTATCCAAGTACCAAAATTGACTTTTTATCCAAAATTTTCCATCAGGGGCCAATTCTGCCATTCTCTGAAAGTCCAGGGACCAAAACTGACAAACTGCCAAACTTGAAGGACCAATTATGTAATTTCACCAAACTTAACACCAAGGACCATTCCTGCAAAAGATTATTAGTATAAGGACCAAAATTGAATTTCTCAAAGTTTTTACATCCCAGGGACCATTTCTGTCAATTTCCAAAGTTGAGGGACTAAACTTGTACTTTTATGAAACTTTGCACCAAAGGACTAAATATGTAACTTTATGATTAAAAAGGACCTTTGATGACTTTTTCATGTTTTAAGAATAACCAGGGACTAGTTTTGCCAATTTATGAAACTTGAGGGACTGAAACTGCCAATTATGCAAACTTTGTACGTTTTTCATCTGTTTTTGCATATTTTGCATTTGAAACATATAAAACACAACTTAAAGATATTTTAAGTATTTTGATACATATTTGAGTGTTTTTGTATGTTTTGGCAGTTCAGATTGGTATAAAATGATGAGTATTTAGACACTCATCAATCCCCCACACTAAACTATTGCTAGTCCCTAGCAATCTATTTGAGAAAAACTTAATGGATTTGAAAAACTCTTTACCAAAAGCCATCACTTCTGGAGTAGCCAGGTGTAAGAACTGTGGCACACCTGATAACCGTGTGATTTTGAGCAAATCACCAGCTGTCAACGGATTTGATTAGTCTTTACCAAAAGCCGTTTGCTTCTGGACTAGCCAACTCTTGATGGAATAGTCAACATCTTGGTGAGCTGATTACCAATTATGGTTTTTCCACGGCCTTTACCACAAGCCATAATCTTGCGGGCTAGCCAACTCATTAGCTTTTGAGGATAATGGGGAGTTGAGGAACCATACAATTTTTGGTAAATTGCAAGCCATAAACGGGTTTGAGTTATCTTTACCAAGAACCGTTTGCTCCTGGATTAGCCAATCCTGTTGTGGGTTAGACATGGAGGATTGATACCATTTGTTGCGTTCTAAGTGAGAAAAAAATTTTAAAATTTTGGCTAAAATGGGGGTTCTTGATGGAACATGTGTTTAAATTCGTTAGAATAACGAATCTCCCCCCACACTTAGAACTGAATATTGTCCTCAATATTCAAAGTACCGGGTGTTAAACCGAACTTAGAACGTAAGAAGAAAAATATTACATAGCCTTTATTTATTTAAGATGTATATACATACAATTATTTTTTTAGATAAAACTTCTTAAATAGAAGCTATCACTATATGTACTTTTTTTTTTTTTTTTTTTTTTTTTTTTTTTTTTTTTTTTTTTTTTTTGAAAACTTGTGGGGAATCTCCCCCACACTAGGGTGGTACACGGGTGAAAACCTATATACATGCTAATGTTTTTGATTACCGAGTCACTAGCTTGACTCGACCCCGAATTAATTTGTCCATGGGGAAGCAAGTGGAAGAGACAATCTCAATCGGACTTTCATTCAAGACGTTTGGATAAACATTTGAAGCATGTGAAAGTTCCACACCGATGAGATAAGTAACCGGCTCATAATTTATAAATGATAATGCCGGGATCAAAGATAATGTCTTCACTCCCGAAAGAGTGAAGAACAGGATAAGGAACAGAATATATGAAGAAAAGAAAGAAAGTCATGATGAAAATCATGATTAACTCTTCTTCCTCAATAGGAGAATTCATTGGTTCATGAATCTCCTCGTTTAAGCTCGTTTGATCAAGACATATTATGGGTATATCTAGATCAAAATAGAAAGTATCATACTCCGGTGGAGATATGATATGAGTGAGTTCAAAGGAGAACTCCTCGTAAAGAGAATCATTCACAAGATGTAAATCTGTGAACTCATGTTCCGTTGTGGACTCATCACAATCCTTAATCTGAGTACCAAATAATGGGTTATCAGAAATCAAAGTGAATTCAGATTCGAATTCAAATAGAGGATTGGTCATAGTAGTTTTGAATGCTTCAGGAACAATGTGATTAACATTCTCTACTGGACTGTTGGGATAAGCACTGAGTGAAGGATCATTATGTAAGAGACTTTCTATCTCTTCCAGATCGGCTTCAAAGTCAAAGAGATCATCATTACTTCCAGATAGAAGTGGAATGATGTGAGTGACTTCCTCTGTGACATCCTCAAGAGGAGGATCAACATCAGAATGAGGTAGTGATGCCTCAACATACTCAATGTCTCCATAAGATATACAATCATCACTGGAATTAGAGACATTCTCAATTTGATAATTTGGATTATCAGGAGGGGTAGGGATATCACATATATGATCAAGAATTCCCTGTGACTCACTTGGGATTGAGACAAGGTTCTCAACACTAGACTTTATGAATACGTCCGATTCCTTTGCAGGAATAGTGTCAAGATGCTCGTCCCCCATGCTCAGAGAGTGAGTGGGAACCTCGGGTATGATAACAGTAGACTTAGGGAGTTGAGAAGGACTAGCATACATGGATTTTATAATTTCCGTTTGTTCAGCTGCTAGTAATTCTCCCATACTCTTTTCTCCCTGTATATCCATGGAAGGAGTCTCAACTGATGAACTTGATGAGGTATCATCACTTTCATCATCCTCATCGAGAAAAGCAGCATTTTGAAATTTGGTACGTGTTATAGCTGCTTGTTCTAAGACTAGTAATTCTTCCATGCTTCTTTCGTCTCTAGCAGCATGTTCTTCAGCAAGTAATTCCGCGATAGATTTATCACGAGAATATGGAATGAGTGGAGACTGTGGGGGTGTGAATGTGTCAAAACCGGATATATCAGAACTAGAACAATGTTCAGGTTTATAATACGGTTGACAATGGAAATCATCATGAGGACCCCCACAATGTACACAAGAAAAACTTGGTGCATTGTGAAACGACATATTAGCTAACTCCTCCTTAAGGTCTTTAAGTTTGTCAAGAACTTCTAGACAAAGGTCTTGCTGGATTTGAGGAGTTGCTTGGTTCATTTGGTACTGTGGAGGTGGGTCTTGAAACGAATAGTCGTAATTGTTACAAGGAAATGGATTCCTTTTTTGACAATCAGAGCTAAAGTGTGGACCTCCACAGTACTCACAACAGTTGAACTGATGTGACTGTGAGTCGTATGTGTTTGAGTCATAATTGTTATCAGGAACCTGTTCATAGACAAACTGATTCCTAATTTGACAATCAGAACTGTAGTGTGAACCACCACAGTACTCACAACAGTAAAACTGCTGAGTCTCATGGTGTGGAAGCTGGTGGAATGAATCAGTCATGTCAGGGTAGGAATAGGGATTCTGGTTATAGACAGACCCGTTTCCTGACTCTACCATGCCACAACTGGGGCAATTACCACCATTATAAGGACTACCACACCCTTGACAGACAAGAAGGTGAGAATAAGACATAGAAAGAATCAAAGGGTTTAGGGGTGAGAAATGAAGAATCAAATAGGTAGGAATGTAAAGGTGAATATTTTTGGTGTTTTTGAAAAAATTTTGTAATATTAATAAGAAGGAAAATATTTTTGGTTTTTTGTGTTCGTTGAAAACTGATTTTAAAAAGTTTTCGGGAAATGTTTTTGGTTTTATATGATAATAATATGAACAAGGGTGGATAAATGTACAATGAACGTGTATTCAGGTTCACAAATACGCAAAATCGTTTAAAATAAGCGCACAATCTCCCCGGCAGCGGCGCCAAATTTTGGTTCACCTCAAACAGTCAGATAATTATTGATCAGCCACTTGTGAATGGCCAACTGTAATAGTCAAACAGCTGAGGCAAATGCTTCCGAGGAATACAGTGTTTTCCCGGGTCGTAAGTCCCAACGAGGTGTGCGATGTTTTATTATAAACGAATCTGTGATTAGTGAATCTGAACAGGGAATGGTATAAAAGTGTGTGTGTGTGTGTTTAACTAGGGTTTTATAACTTAAAATAACTATTAAAACGATTACGTAAAACCTAGATATCTAAAACGTATAAACGTACACCAATTTAAAATCAGACGCGACTGCGTACTGAGAAAAAGGTGAGTTTTAAGGAAAAATAAACTACAAGGGTTAAAATTGAAAATTATATAAACTTAAACTTAAAATAAAATTAAACTAAAAATAAAACTATTTTTAAGATTATTATATTATTTATTATTAATTATTTAATTAATAACTATTTAACTATTTATTTAAAACTAACTTAATTAAAACTAAAAATGATTAATACTACAAATTAAACTAAAAACTTATAAAAATATTTTCTAAACTTAAAATAGAACTTGAAGAAAGTATAAAAAAAAATAAAAATAAATCTTTTTGTCTTTTTATGAATTTCTATTAATTAAAAACTATTTATATTAATTAAACAATTTAAACTAATTTAAATTACAAATAGTATTAAACTAACTTAGAAAATTATGAAAAATTTTATATAACTAATTAACCATCATAGGAATCCTAAAAAATTATAAAAACTTTATTTTATGTATTTTAAACTAGTTTACTATTTATTATTCTATTTATTATTTAATTACTATTTAAACTATTTAAATTATAAAAACTATTAAATGAACAGTATAAATCACAAGAAAATTTATAAAATTATCTTATGACTTATAGAAGCTAGGAAAAATATAAAATATAGGTGTTACTATGTAAAAATTAATTATGCTATTTATAACTTACTTATTAATTAATTATTAATAAAACTATTTTTAAATCTAATAAATATCAAATGACAATATAAAAATCTAATAAAATTATTTAAAATACTTTAATATATAAGGAAATTAATAAAAATATAAAAATACAGATTACTTAATAAAAATATAAAAATGAAAATTAAAATTAAATTGTATTAAATAGAAACTATCACTTAATTTTATATTGTTTTTTCTGGATTTTTATTTTACAAAACTTTATTATACATAAAAATAAGTAACTTTAATAAAAACAATAATTTTAGAACTTAAAAATAAGCTAGTTATAAGCTATAATCCTAGACAGTTGACTTTAGTTGACCAAAGTAGCAAATAAGCTCAAATGAGCTTATGTGGGACCCACCTTGGTGTTTTCTGGTTCTAATAAGCTACTTGGACTTGTCAAAGCTTAATTTAACTCAATAAGCTCAGTAGATAAGCTAAAAAGCCAAAATAAGCTAATCCAAAAACTGTTTTGAACACAGAATGGGGACAATGTTTTGGGTCTAATTTAAGTGGGGTCCACTGAGGTGCAGGTCAAACTTATGGTCAATCTAGGATCTCTACTAGGGGGGGGGGGGGTTGGGAGAACCTAAAATCTAGGTGTGGGACCCACTGAGGTGGCCACAAATCACCACCAAAGTGGTGGTGATAGGGTGGTAACTGATGTGCAGGGGAAGAAGTCTTCCCTGCAGTTCACTTTGAGGGTAAGTGGGGCCTACTTACAAAAATCCTAAAAATATAAAAATGGTGAGAATTCAAAGTTGAGCTGGTAGGCTAGGATTAGGAACAAGATTCAGGGTCTCAATTCAAACACATAAATCAAAATAATTCTTTGAAATTTTGCAAAAAACTGAGCTATGCAAATTGACTTTATGATGAAACTTAGTGTGTTGACTTATTTGAGATTTGATTTGTCTTTACTGATTATACATGCAATATTAAGCTATGTTACTAGTATATTAAGCTACAATAACAACTTAAGAGACAGATTAATAGCTTATGAGAACCAAATTCCTACACAGTTAACTGTGTAGGCAAATACACAATGATTTTGACTTTCTAGTGTTATTCTAATTGAATACTGAGTTGAACTATTCTATTTGGAACCTAAGTGACCTATTTGAACCAGAAGTAACAACAATAACAATCATTAACAAAGCCTAAACAGATAATCCAAACACTCCCTTAAGACTATGCTTACACTAAAACTTGTAATTATTAAACTATAACTATGATTTTTCTTACTAAAACAGATTAAGTGAAACTAATTAAAGCTATTTGAACTAAGATTATGCTACAGAAACAATAAAAAACTATATAAGCTAAAAAATTGAGAATTAGCTTACAAATGGAAAATTGACTGAGATGAATGAACCAATGAACCAAATCAATTCCTAGTGTCCCCCATAGGACTCTATTACCAATTCAATCCAAATGACACCTGCTCCTTTGCTTTTCCTTCTTCTTCTTCTTTTGATTTTCTATTTTTCAATTATTTTTCTCTAATTTTTTTAAGTATTTTTCTTTTGTGAACTAGACAGATAACTGAGGTGTAATACAGCTTATTTAAGCTTAGTCAAAGCTTATATGAGCTTCTGAACTTACTTACTAACAACTAACAATAACAAACAAGCTTTTGAGATTTTTGATCAAATATTGAAAATGCATAAAGTGAGATAGTAACTGAAATCTGAAATTAACTTGAGAATAAGTTTAAATTACATAAAAGGAAATGAATACAAGTGTTTGAAGCTGAAATTAACAACTAGATATTTTTCTACTTTACCTACGATTAAATTAAGCTACTCCTAAACTAATAATTCTTCTATTCTGCTTCTCTTCCCATTTGTAGCCCTTTTCTGGTCTTGTGGGACCCACTGGGGTAATTCCCACCAATTCCCAGCCCTTGATCAGGTCAAAGCAATCCACACCTTTGAATTTACCTTTTTGGCGCCAAAGTCATTGGGGTGTCAGTGTTTGCGTGGAGAGGGTTTTTAGGGCAATTAAGGGAGCTTGGAGGGTTGTGTGAGGTGGAGGGTGAGGTGGTGAAGTGTGGGGAGCAAGTTGGAGGCCAGGTGGAGCAATGGTGGTATGGTGGTATCTGGTTTGGGAGGGAAAAAGTGACGGGGGGTGGTTTTATTTGTTGGGTGTTGACCGGTTTGACCAAGGGAGTGGGCTGGGATAATTTTGGGCTTAGGGAATAAGTGGGTGGGCTGGATTTAGTGTTGGGTTTGGATTTGGTTAATTATTTAACAAAGGATCCGTTTGGTTTTAGTAACAAATCACAAGGACCAAAAATGTAATTTGGCAAAAGTTTAGGGTCTGATTTTGAGACTTTCCAAAGGTAATAATGAGGACCTAACTTGACATGTGTAAATAGTAAAAGGGTATATTTGATTTTTTTATTATTTAAAATACCCGGGGACTATTCTTGTCAGTTTTTTAAACTTCAGGGACCACTTTTGTAATTTTGTTAAAACTTTCAACCAGGGATCAAATTTGACAATTTGTGATTATCCAAGTACCAAAATTGACTTTTTATCCAAAATTTTCCATCAGGGGCCAATTCTGCCATTCTCTGAAAGTCCAGGGACCAAAACTGACAAACTGCCAAACTTGAAGGACCAATTATGTAATTTCACCAAACTTAACACCAAGGACCATTCCTGCAAAAGATTATTAGTATAAGGACCAAAATTGAATTTCTCAAAGTTTTTACATCCCAGGGACCATTTCTGTCAATTTCCAAAGTTGAGGGACTAAACTTGTACTTTTATGAAACTTTGCACCAAAGGACTAAATATGTAACTTTATGATTAAAAAGGACCTTTGATGACTTTTTCATGTTTTAAGAATAACCAGGGACTAGTTTTGCCAATTTATGAAACTTGAGGGACTGAAACTGCCAATTATGCAAACTTTGTACGTTTTTCATCTGTTTTTGCATATTTTGCATTTGAAACATATAAAACACAACTTAAAGATATTTTAAGTATTTTGATACATATTTGAGTGTTTTTGTATGTTTTGGCAGTTCAGATTGGTATAAAATGATGAGTATTTAGACACTCATCAGTATCCATGTACTCACCTCCCCTATCAGTCCTTAATCTTTTGATCAGGGAACTTTGTTGCAATTCAACTTCAGTTTTAAATACTTTAAATTTATCTAATGCTTCATCTTTAGAATGTAATAAATAAACATGACAAAACCTAGAAGCATCATCAATAAAAGTCACAAAGTATTTCTTATTCCCCAAAGAGGGAGTAGCATGTAAATCACAAAGGTCACTGTGAATTAACTCCAAAACTTTAGTTTCACGTTTTACTCCTTGAAAAGGTTTCTTAGTTATCTTTTTCAACATACAAGTTTTACACTTTTCAGTGTTCATATCAAAAGCTGGTATTAACCCATCCTTGGACATATCTTGCATTCTTTTAAAATGTACATGGCCAAGTCTTGCATGCCATAGGTTTGAAACATAAAGTTTAGATGTAGATATAAAAGCATAATCAATATTATCATGAACAATATTAAGTCTGGACATTTGATTACACAAATAACCAAAACCAATAAACACACCATTTTTAGATAAAACAAACTTATCAGATTCAATAACCTGTTTATAACCACAATTATTCAAAACACTAGTAGAAACCAAATTCTTTCTAATATCAGGAACATGTAAAACATTAAATAAAGAAACAATCTTTCCAGAACTAAACTTCAACTCAACACATCCTTTTCCATGCACCAGGGCAGTTGACTCGTTTCCCATATGAAGAATAGAACCATCATTCATTGACTCATAGGTCTTGAACCAGCTTCTATCTTTACACACATGAATTGTTGCTCCAGAGTCAATCCACCTCGCAACATCATCATCCTGCACAAAGTAAATGTCAGATATATATGTAACATAATAAATCTTAAAAGACTTATTAAACACATTCTGACCTTTCAGAGAATTGGTGTTACCATTCCCTCCACTTGTGCCTGATCCATTGGATTTGTTTCCAACTTTACCACCCTTGCAATCTTTCCTGAAGTGTCCAGGTTTCCCACACTTCCAACAAGTCACCTTAGGTTTCTTGTTAAGATCAGATTTGGTGTTATCTTGATGCTTACGCTTGCCCTTGTTGTCATTGTACTTGGTGGAGTTGTTATGCTCCACCATATTGACAACTGATGGACCAGTAGCAGTGCTACTCTTTGGCTTGTCAATGTCTTGAGCTTTGAGTGAATCCTCAATGCGCAAGTGACTGCCTAACTCAACAAGAGTTAACTCCTCCTTCTTATGCTTAAGCATATGCTTGAACTCTTTCCAAGAAGGAGGTAGTTTATCGATGATACAAGAGACTGAAATAGCCTCATCCATGTTCATCTTGTGTTGTGTGAATCGACCAAGTATACTAAGAAGTTCATTGTATTGTTCCATGACAGGTCTAGAATCAACCATTTTGTAATTGTTAAAATTACTTACAAGGAACTTCTTACTTGATGCATCCTCAGCCATATACTTGGCTTCCAAGGAATCCCATAGTTCTTGAGAAGTTTCAACATTCTGATAAATATCAAACAGTGAATCAGACATACCATTGAGAATTAAACCTCTGCATATGTAGTCATCATTCTCCCACTTGCTCCTTGCCCTCATCTGATCCATAGTAGCATCATCTCCATGATCTTCTGGAATCTCAGTCGTGAGAACATACACCACATTCATACTTGACAATAAGAAGTGCATCTTCTTTTTCCATCTTCTGAAATCAACACCTTCAAACTTTTCCAACTTGGAAAAGTTAGCAGCCATTTGTCTCATAGCAGCAGCCTTTGATTATCACTAATAGTTTCTATTGATTGTTGGTTGTTATATGTAAACAAGTTCCCAGATTAGGGTAAAAATAATCAATAAGGTACCGGATATTCACTTGAAATCGTGGTATCACTTTCCAATAGAACTATTCGACCCTATGCCTGGGTTACACGAATATCTCTATGGGATAAGACCAAGTGATGTTCTTGCTTTAGGCACAAACCAAGAACCAGATGCGTATAGAAGTGTTTAGGGTATTGTGTTAATCGTATTGTAAAAACGTGTATACATGCAGAATGATGTGACCTCTATTTATAATAGAGAATACTCAAAACCCTAGCCCATGAAATTATGTATAATTAACGGCCCATTAATTATATCATAATACTTTCCATAATAATAGTAATCAGTGGTTATCAGTGGAAACATTATCACTAGCAGTGGTAATGTTAACACTATCAGTGGAAACAATAACCCTTGCAGTGGTAACGTAAACACATCAGTGGAAACACTAGCAGTAGAATGCCAGCAGCAGAATCACACTATCAGCAGGATCATGCTGTCAGCAGAATCCTATCAGCAGGATCAGCTGTCAGCAGAATCTTATCAGCTGATTCAATACATAACCACTATTGAGTCAGGGGATTCAGTGACCAAATGGGTGTATACTCCATACCTCCAAACCCATTACCAGGTGTGAATTGATCCCTCAAGAGCACTAAATTTTCCAACAATACCAATCCTGCATTTGCCTCCATATCTTTCAATCAAAGATAATAAAGCCCAAGCCTCTTTTTTCTTGATATGTTTTATAATCTTCATTGTTTGTGCTTCCATGTGATATATACAGCTAAAAAAGTCAAACTTTAATAATTATTATATATTACATTGTTTGGTGATGTGGTTTTTAATTAAAAATTGTCAAGTATATGTGGCTTCAATGGACAAAATTTTCAAAGTTTAAAAATTATTATACATTGCTAAGTAATGTGGTTTTTAATTAAAATTGTTAAGTATATGTGGTTTCAAATGGACAAAATTTTCTTATATACACACACACACACATTTTTGAGGTTTTATGTTAAACAATAGGAATAGGAGGTGACGAACAAACCAAAATATTCAACAAAATAAATTGATGTAAACATTAAATAAAGATATGCAGCGAAGCGCGGCGATTATTAGATTCGTTCATTACATCGAATAAGCTACCTAAAACTCAAAATCCAAAAGATTTGCAAAGAATTTATCGTACATATTTCTAGCAATAGATCCTATATTGACCTCTAACCACTTGTCAGTCATAAACGGGTCAACACGAATCCACAAAAGAGCAAAAAGCATAGCAAGCACAGTTGACAATAAGATGACACCGGTAGGGATCCCATTTTCGCGTCCCAGCAAACCGTTAAGAAACGGGTATAAATGGACAATCACCCATATCGCGAAAATAAGTTTCCCAAATAGTAGGCCCCACGACTCGTAGCCATATATAATTGCTGATGAAACACCGAACACAATGCCGGCTAAGTTTATAATGGCGATGATGGTTGGTGGGACGAGGAGCCAAGTCCACTTGAAAACGTAGAGTTCGGATGAGTTGGCCTTTTGGTCATCGACTTTGGATGTAACGTTGAACTTGACGTCGGTTCTGGTAATAAGCTTGAAGAGACCTTGAATGGCGGCAAAAAGCTGAGCTGAGGTGCCACCAATGACCCAAAATTGCTCGCTTCTCCACCAGTCTAGGAAGCTTACATCACTCCATTGGATCTCCAAGATAACGGTAGCGAAAATGGAAATGAAGAAAATTAAAAACCACATACCATAAATGTCCTTTATCTGCAAGAAAACAGACAATCAAGCCACATATATGTCACAAACATTTGCTAACAGGTTCAAAACATGTCAAATTTTTGTACATGTCATTATGTCAAAATGTGTCAGTTTGGATTCATAATTTTGGTCTATTCTTTAATATTATTGTATTAACGATTACAAAAACATGATTATTTCAAGACATAATTTAAGAATTTGAGGTAGTTCACTGCCCAGATTGCCCGTTCAGACTTAAATGTGTCAAAATTGTCACTACTTCTCGTTTTATTTTCTTCTAGTATTAGTAGCACAAATGAGCATGAACAAATGGATTAGTTTGACTTATGAGGTCAAACTACCCCAACTTTAAGTTATGAAGAAGCATATGACACGATACTTGAGTAAAGTTTTAGCCTAAAAGTCACATACCTCATAATGAACTTCCCAGTAAGAAGACAGATAGCTGGAAGTACGCAGTAAGCAAGCAGTGCGATCGATGTGAATGGATATGCGGCATTATTTATGTATGCAACTCTTTGCAAGAATTTTAATTTACCATTATACAACCCATACCATATCGGGCAATGCCTACTAAGCAAGCAATCGACTGAACCGAAAGCCCATCGATGAGCCTGGCCCAAACGATCCGAAAGATTGATAGGAGCGCACCCTAAAAAAGCAGGACGTGAAGGCATACAGTATATTGAGATCCATTCCCTAACATGCATTCTAAATCCTGTTAAGACGTCTTCTGTAGCGGATCCATACATCCATCCAATCTGATCATTAAAACAAAAAGAACATGAGTATATCTTTTGTGAAATGGGATCATGTGTGGTTGTCATGTAAAATAAGAACATACATATCGGAGGATAGAAGGGTTCAATTTGATGGTATATAGAGATGAGTTTTTCTTAGTTATTCCTAGAAAAGAAAAGTGCAACAGTTGCATGACAGTATTCAGATTGGTATTAGTGCTTGAACGGTAATAGTATCAGATTGATATAAAACTGATATATAGTGTTAAGTCCATGACGTTAAGAAGTTTTAACTAGTCATTCCAACATGAGAGCGATGAGATATTTTAAGTGTAGCATGTTTTGACGCATAAAATAAACCGCAACAAGAGAATTAAAGAAATTTTTTACCTCTTCTCCCCACTCGGTTTCATCCTCATAATCACAACTAATAACATTTATCGCCTCCTTCAAAAGGGTAGTGACATTTGTTTTCTCCCTAACCGTTGTACCACCGAGCAATGGACATAGACCAAATCGTTTCCTGAAGCTCTGTTGAGACAAAAGTAACGATATTTCAACATCATCACCTAAAAAACAAAGATGCTGATCAACATCAATGGAATACACAAAACAAAATAACTAATCAACACATCTAAAATTGTTCTGACGGCAAACCTTCAACAACAGGACCGAATCCATAAAGAGCTTGCCGGTTGAAACAGCAGCCAGTCCCCACATAAAACGGGCCTTGAATACCATCCACCCCTTTCATGATGATCTACATAAACAAGTTACAATAAAATCAGTTTTGAACATAAGACGGATATAATATAAGTCCACATTTGACTTCTAAAATTCAAAGAAGTTACTTTTTAACTTCAAAACGAGAACAAAGAATATCATCCACGTGTAAAGGAACTTATTATATAATTCGACTAAATGAAATTTATATGAACAAATGCATTCTCTGAAAAAAATCAGAAAATTACCCATGTCTAAATTTTGAAGTCAAAAGGTTTATTATTACTCTAGAAAGTCAAAATCAGAATGTGATTAAGATCAGCACGAAACTCACATCAAAGAAGACCATATTACGATTAGCATATCGATCATGCAAATCAACATCATAGAATCTTTGTGGGAACTGAACATAACATGTCTTTTTGTCATAAGCAGGATCCATCATGAAACACATGGCTTCTTTAAGAGCTTTGCTGTTATTAATGTAGTGATCACAGTCGACATTCAAGATATATGCACCATTAGTCAAGACTGCTGAAGCCCTCATCTGATACACCACGAAAGTCATATAGATAGAATAATAAGCACATAATTCACATAATGTGCATAAATTTTATATACAAGATTACAAACCAAAGCATTCATAGCACCGGCTTTCTTGTGATGATTAAATCCTGGACGCTTCTCACGAGAAACATAAACAAGACGAGGCAGCTCGTGGCTATCTGTGTCGAGACCTCCATCGTGTCCCAAGAACATCTATCCAACCATTTGAAAATGAGAGAAAAAAACAATTATCTATCCAACCGGGCTTTGTGCACAACTAAAAATTTCTAACAGTAGTCATTAAGTATAGTGATTAATAAAAAACCTTGATCCTTCCTGGATGATCTCTTGGGCTGTTTCCGGGTCTTGGAGTTCCATCTTGCAATGTCCAACCTTCTTCCGACATATTTTGGGCTTTGGCTACAAGCGCATTGATTCTCACCTTAAGTTCTTCATATTCTCTCTGTCATAGGTACTTTCAAGGGTTAGTTTAGGTATTTATGTAAAGGACTAAGGCCTAACATGGTGAATTTTAAGGGAAAATGAAACATACCTTCATTCCTCTACATTCTTTGATAAAATAAAGGTCAATATCGTCCTTTACATAATCTATCTTCTGAGTAAAATAGAACTCGGGGGCTCTAGGCTCGATGCTATACTTCTTACAAAAGGAGACCCATTTTTTCGCAAACTCAGCTGTCTCAGAAAGTGACTCAAATATATGCATTGCATAACCATCATCAGAGACATAACATGTCACTTTGTCCACAGGATAATCCACAGCAAGAATAGATAACACTGTGTTTGCAGTAACGAGTGGAGGCTCTCTCGAAGGATCAGCTGTAGTCACGAACATGTCTATATGTGGTAATTGTGAAGGCACTCCATCCTTATCATACCTTCAATAATTAAGTTTACGTTACAGTTTATTTCATATACGACCACTAAGAAAAGCCAAAATTTACATAGAAATTGGAAGTTGCAAAAATGTATTAAACCTCAAAGCAAGCCTGTCGAGGTATGTCTCACGTTCAACCGGTGACCATTTCGGAAACTGATCAAGAAGCCAAGATAAGGCGAACACTGACTCACAAAAGACAGAAACGAGCCACAATGCATAAGCATCATTAACAGGATGAGTGTAACGGTATTGTAAGTAAAATCCCAAGATAATCAGTCTTAGTACAATCACAACACGATATTTATTCAAACGAGAAGATGAAATAGGCACAACACGGCTCAATGGCTGTTGAGGATCATCAGCTTTGTAATTTTCGGGTGTGGGAATTTCAACAGCTACCTGAAATTATTATTAATGAAGATGCATCAACATCAATATACCCAATCCAGCCAAAGTATGGGGATAAATGAAGGTGGAAATAGTATAAATGAACGTGGGTGTTAGGGTATGATAAGTTAAAAAATTTCTTTTTGTGCAATATATATATATATATATATATATATATATATATATATATATATATATATATATATATATATATATATATATATATATATTGCTATAACTTTTACGTTATGTTCGGCCCTTCTTAACTTAAAATCCTAGCTCCGCCTAATGAACACATTACTCCGGTTTGCTTACATTACATAAATAAGATTACACAACAACAACAACAAAATAAAACAAATAATTAAAAAAAATAAAAAAAAAAATAAAAAATAAAAAATAAATCTAGCTTTAGTCAAATGTCGAAAATTATTGCAAGAGCATAATAATTGCAGGTTTATTATGTCAGCTTATAAAGATAAGCTAGTTATCATTCTTATCTACAGTAGTTTAAGATAACTGAAAGTTATATATATCATCATATGTTTAAGCTCATAATTGGTTAAATGAACTACTAAATCTTACGGTAGTATGCTTCATTCAATATTGTAATATAATGAAGCACACTGTGACACTGCATATACACTAAAGCATCCACAGTTCTTCACACGACCAAATTCTGATCATATATTCAAATATAAATAGATAATGGAGTGAGAAATAACAACTGTAACGTCAATGACAATCAACATTCAGATTTAGATTCCACATGCAACAAAATCGAAACAAATAGTTTAACAAATTGTTGGGCTAAATCAAGCGAAAATCATTCTAAATTAGCTGCTTCCGTACGTGTACAAATGCAACAAAAAGTAAACTAAAACACTGACATCATATGTAAACAAAAGCAGCTAATTTTGAATTAAAGGGGGAATTGCATATATACCCACTAAAACATGAATATTTGCATATTTTCTCAAAACACAAGTTTTTAATGCACAATGTACAATGATGTTTAAGCATGTTTTGGGTATATATGCAAATATGCAAGTTTTAGTGGGTATATATGTAATTGCCCCTTGATTAAACGACAACTCTACTCTTAATTTCACCTGAAAGCACTAAAATTACATGTTGAAACATTCAAATTCCAAAAGGGTATTCAACAAAAACATAAAAGAACACATACCACTCCTGCATTTGCCTCGATATTTCCATGCAAAGATAAAAAAATTCAAAAACTTAAAAAAAAAAAAATAATAATAATAATAAAATAAAATAAAATAAAATAAATTTTAAATGGTCATTATGATAATAAATGAAGGCTCATGGACATTTTTTTTATCAGATTATAACCAGACTTCTATCTATACCTCTATACTTGTGCTTACATGTGATATTTATAGGCTTTTCTAATACGCAACGTTTTATTAATCTAGAGTAATGAGTAATATGCG
The DNA here is from genome assembly GCA_030686995.1 of Artemisia argyi. Classification (NCBI taxonomy): domain Eukaryota; kingdom Viridiplantae; phylum Streptophyta; class Magnoliopsida; order Asterales; family Asteraceae; genus Artemisia; species Artemisia argyi. Next base: position 64,602,351 of record CM060687.1, read on the forward strand.
TTAATTAAAATTGTAATGAATATAGTGGGTGACGTGTAGTTGGATTTGGATCAGCTTGTGCCTGGTTGTCCTGCTACCATCGTAAAGACTCTTTTTCTCAGCCTAATATGTAACTGTCCCAATTTGATCAAGACAATGCCTTGAGGGTGTTTGTGATAGCTTACTAAAACCAACCATGAGTGGTTTTTGGTGTAACTAAACTACACTTTCACAATGCAATGTGAAACACCCCCGGCCTCATGTGATGATAACTAACTGAATCTTTTATATAATATTATTTAAAAAAAAGATTATTTTCTTATTAGTTAACATTTTATATTTATCCATAACACAAGTAGAAGATAAATACAAAAAATATAGGTAAGATGCAATTAACAATAAGATTAAAATTTGTAAATAATTATTTTTAATAATAAAAAACTATAATTAAAAATCATAAATCAAACAAAACAAAGATTAAATTATTTGTTTTTAATAAATAAAAATATATGATTCAAAAAAAAAAAAAAAAAAAAAAAAACCCGCGCGTGCACGGGTATTATAACTAGTGATGTACTATGTAGTTTTTAATGTTGGTTGGAAGTAGAAATTATACTGTTGAATAGTAACATTATATAAATAAATTAGTCTTCTATTCTTCTATCTATCTAGGTTATAGTATCTATAATCTATTTAAGATTTTTATTAATATAAGTCTTAAATTATAAGTTTACACACTTTACTAGATTTAGTCATTTTTGGAATCAAATTTTAAAATATATTAATAATACATTACTTAATAGCATTAACAAGATGCTATAATAATAAAATAAAAATTATAATGAATTCAATATGTATATGGTTTCAAAATTTTAACTTTTCAAATTGCATATACTAATATGAAATTTTAACCTCTTTAGTCTCACATGACAAGCAAATTACGATCAACAAAAACTATCATCCATCATCAAAAAAACACCGATCACAAAAAAGAAGCAAAAAGATCATCTTCAAAATATATTACTCGTCATGTTTTGCATGGATGCCATGCAATCTCGTAAGCTAGGTGTAAAAGGTAGATAGTTATATACTAATCATATTATGTTTGAGTTTCTAAAAAAGCTTATTATTCTTATTCCTCTTAAATTATTGTAATATAAAAAACTCAAATCAAGGTGTGTTTACTTTAAGTGGTTTAAAGAGAATGTCTTAGTTAACCTCTTAAATGAGATATTTTGGCTTTAGTGATAGTGGCGGATCTAGGAATTTAGGTTCGGGTATGCACTTTTTCGGGTCGGGTATTTTTCACAATTGAACCGGTTGTTCAGATTCGAGTATCTTAATTAAAACTTGTTTTGGTGTTAACTAATTAAAATCAAAAGTTAAGCTAATCTAGTATTGTGTTTCATTCAAATTAAATTTTTATGTTTTAACTAATGTGAAAAATTTAAACATTAATCAGCGACAAGTATAAACAAAATTAATGCTAACTTAACGTACTAAAATTAGTTATTTCTAAAAAAAATTAAATGGCCTTTTTAGTAGGTTGGGCTTGGGAGAAGAATAGGTGGGACCAAGACTGTGAAGGTCGCGAGTAAACTCTACGATCTTACGTGTTTACTAGCTAAGATCGTATAGTATCGGTATAGGATCGCATCTGGGGTGAGATCGTATGTAAGATCGTGGAATCACATATAAACTCGTAAGATCTCACTCGATCCGAGTTCACATTTTTTTTTTTGTTAAGTCCATCTCTCTTGCTTAGGCAAAAAAAAAACAAACAAGTTTTACTAATATCTAATAAGTAAACCACTAACGTATCATTTTCTAAATAGATTATAGTTTAAACCTAATTTTTTACTTTTTCCCAAACCAAAATTCCAATTAACGGACTACTGGTCTTCTTCTCATGATCTAATCACCAGAAGCAAAGATTTTCTTACAAGTAATTGATGTTTTTCTTGGTACTTAAAATCTTTAATGTAAACCTTTCATTGTTACAATTACAAGAGTCTCGAATCCCTTGATAGTTACTTGATATAGTAAAAGTGTAAAACTAAAAGTCCAAAAGTGTTCAATAATTCAATTTATCTTTAACGTTTAGTAGAAATGTAAATCAGTTTGACTCGTTTATCATTTGTTTACAAAATATGACAAATTGGTTGGATCGTAGGATCTCGATCCGATCCTTCGCAAAGACAAAAATGATCTCACGTAGAATCGCGATCTTAAGAGCCTTGGGTGTGACTAAAAAATCAATGTCATACCTCCCAATAAATTAGTTTTATATTAAAATTAGGACTACAAAAATACACAAGATTACCATTTGACCATCTTTATCGTCTTCAACATACTGCCACCGTCATACTCAAGTTACCACTTACCAGTCATGTTTTTTTTTTTTTTTTTTTTTTTTGAATCTAATGGTTTGAATTGATAATTTTCGAGTATCTTAAAGGGTGTGCACTTATAAATATGTGGTGTACTCTATACTAACTATTGAAATAATATAAAAAAAGAAAAAAAAAATTACACTAATAAGATTTCACGGTATTCACGTGCATATCCTGGTTACATGCTAGATCCGCCCTTGTTTGGTGAGTCTCTCAATTAAGAGACCAACGGTTTTGAGCCCACATTTTCTCGTTATTAAGTGGAAAGTAAACAAGCCCATTGTTCGGTAAGATTCAATCTTAAACAAACCTATATTAAATAACGAGACTTTTTAAATCAATCTTTCATTTACTTTTATTTAGTTATTATTTTTAATCCAATCAATCTTTATTATTTGAAACACACCTATTTAATAGTGAGACTATACTTGCTAACACATGTCTAGTAAACCACCCAAATAAATCTTACAACTTCTTACGATAGTTAATCTAAGGACAATGGTGTAGAAAGCTTCCATCAACTGTCGTTTTTTGTTACGAGCCACACCAAAATTTTCTTTGCAACTTTTATTTATTATTTTGTAACTTTAATCAGCACATCAATTCTTTTGTGCGATATTTTTTGCAATACTTTCTAGAAAATCTTGAGTCCGTCGCTTGCTTCTATACTAGTTCATAATTACAGATGCAACAAAAACAAAACAAATGATTTAACGCAATGTTGGACTAATTAAATCAAGTGAAAATTCATTCTACATTAGCTACTTCTCTGTTAGATCACATTAGTTTCACTCGAGAGCACTAAAATTACATAAAGTGCATGCTTAAACAATCAAATTCCAAAAGGTGTTAAAAAAACCAAAAGAACACATACCAATCCTGCCTTTGCCTCCATATCTTCCATGTAATATATACACAGCTTTTGCTAGCTATACATTATTAACAAGGTTGAGCAATGTGGTTCTATATTTAAACTGTAGCGAATGTAGTAGGTAGAGATGCGTTTGAACCAGCTTAATGCCACTGACTACTTGTCAATAGTTAACTTTTACTCGTGCATAGTGATGGCAACGGCTAACGGGGCTGTAATTCTCAGTTTTACGTAAAATTACATTCCATATTAAGAAGCAAAGTTTATTACTAGTCGTTTAACTAAGACAAACTCGGGTTTTGAGAAATACGAATAAGTGACGTAATAATCTGACAGTTGAGCAAATCAGTGACGCACACAGATAGTTCACACACTCTCTCAAACACACAAGGTTATAAATAGCGTGAGGCGTGGAGTGGAGGCATGCCTAAGCCTCACGCTTTATAAGCTATAGCGAGGCTATAGCGTTTTCTAAGGCATGACTTAAAGTGGCACAAAATATGAAAATATTCATAGATTTACATCAAATTTCATATATATCAAGTTTATAAAAAGTGTTATACATAAATAATTAAGTCAAGAAACTATCCTTGCATTTAATCTTCGTCTTTTATTTCAAACAACATTTTTCATCGGAGTTAAATTTCAGAAAGGCGCCACGCCTCGCGCCTTAGCGTACCTTTTCACGCCTCATCTCATGCCACGCCTAGAGCCGACGCTTTAGTCTATTGCGTAAGAAGGAGGTCACGCCTCGCATCTTAGCAGTGCCATAGCGCAACCATGGCGCGCCTTTTAAAACCCTGCACACACACATAACTAGTGTACAAAAACCTTTACATACTTACTTGTCACACTACCAAATATTAGTATTTATACTTATCCAATCATTAGTAACTTGTTACTTATTACAAGATATGTCCCTATACTTCTTGTTTATAATACTACAACCAACATACTTTCTAAACTATTATTACATTCATTGTAATTTCTAACAATCTCTCCAATGTAATATTACTCTTGATTGTTGAAGTCTAGGTGTCTTGCAGCTTATCTTCTCTTTCTCTTTAGACTAAATCCTTGAAGCTTGAGTGTAGAGAGTCATTGATAAGTACTGAAGTGATGCTTTCTTCTTCATTAGGTCTTCTATTAACGTGAATGCTGAGAGTCTTTGAAAAACGCAAGAATCGGCTAATGAAGTCTCCTTCTTCATAGTCTTTGATATTTCTTTATCATTGATTCTTGAATTCTCTCAAAACATTCTTCAAGACCATATCATTATTTATCTCAATATGCAACTCTTATATATGTCAATGTGAATCTTTTCTCAATTTATGTTCTTCTTTAGCTTGTAAATTCGATTTGATAAGTGTTACAGAAGGATAAGAATGTTTTAAAGATTGGAAGGAGTCAAGAAATGTTCTGATGTCCCATTTGATGGAGATAGTTTCTTCCTTGCCCCCCTAATCATACTTGATATCTTGATGACATTACCTGGAAATTTTATCAATCTGTTTAGTGAGTCTTGAAAAGAGGTCTTCTTGATTGCATCATTCTTTCGTTCTTCTTATCTAGACCACTATATTTCATATATTTAAGAGATAAGCACTTTAGGCAGATCTTCTTTGTCCTGGTGGGTTCAGATAGAGTTGTAGAAATTATCATGAAGATATCCTAATCCTTCCTTTTCGTTACCTTTTCCTCTACTTTCTTCAGCTTCATCTTCATCCTTTTAGTCTCTCTTTAATGCTTGAAATCATTTCCTAAAGTTTTGCACTTCCATTGGAGAATTGAAAAATGTGTTGATGATGACTTGATTGAAGTTGATGTTGACATATTTGAAAGTATCGATAAGGTCAGTGATTCTTTGCAAGTCTCACTTTGATGCATTCTTTCGATATTTGACTGCATATGAAGAATTATGAGTATCTCAAGATCATCATCTTAACCATTATTTCTTTGAATGATAGTTTATGTCATAGTTCTCTCTTTAGCTCAGCTATCCATTCCATTTTACGACTGAGTAGATGACTGATGATCTTGTTGATGAAGTTGTTAGGTGATCGTAAAACTTTTGGTGTTGTCATTGAAGCCGAAACCTTTTCCTTTTGATGAGAACGGATGTTGCAGCTTGATCAGCTTTGTTGGAAAGGTTCTAGTGTCACGTTCACCTTAATGTAACAGGTACAATCCTAGACCATTTAGGTTAACCAGTTAACATAGGCTTTGAGACTACTAGAGAATCAAATCTATGACATGCGTTCAATGTTGGCTTGATCATAACACTAGCATGATTTCCTACTAATCCAGTGAAAATCCAAATTGATTCACTATAGTAGTTTCGGTTATATCACAAGAGACGTACCGATAATTCCTAGATCACATAGATTACCAGTTAACACTTTAGTAGTTTCGGTACGTCTAATTAAATTCTTAAATATTTCTTATCAAAACTACTTGGGTTCCTAGTTTCTTGTGATATAACCGAAACTACTTGTGATCTAATATTGATCTTTTATGAGGATCGTCTAATTAAATTCTTAAATATTTCTTATCAAATTTCCAATCAAGCGTGGCTAAATATGAATAGTGGTTATGATAACAACTGTTGATACAAAAGTTGGGCGTTCCTAGTTTGGGTTCCTGCTCTCGTACCAATTGGCTTCTTAATGCTTGTAACCTGCGCACTAAGAAAATAAACAAACACCGTTAGGCTTATCGTGGGATTGTCTCCCACGATTATCCTCCGGCGTGAGAGTAAGTAATCGGTTTAGGATTATATTCAAGAGTTAGGGTTTCGTGAATCGTACCTTTAATGAGAATTATGTCATTCTATATATAGGTGCAGAATCCTTGTAGGTTTCGTGCTCCCTACTCTTCGCAGGCGTAGTGCTTATCCGGTCTAAGGATCTTTATCTGTAAATAGAAGATCCTCTATCTAGACCATAAATAGTTTGGTTGGGCTTGGGCCTTTGATGAGTGTGTAAATACTCATCATTTCTGTTACATATAAGCTAGAAAAACATATGAAAACACACAGGAATGCCTTGAAATACATAAAATTATCCCTGGGTTGTGTTTTTATGCATAAGGATTGAAAACTGATGAAAAACAAAACATTTCACATAATTTACAGTTTCAGTCCCTGAACTTTGGAAAATTGGCAAAACTAGTCCCTGGTAAATCAAAACTTGTACAAATGTCATAAAAGGTCCTTGGAATTCATAAGTTGTCAAGAAAAGTCCTTTAAAGTTTAAAAATAGCAAAATGACAACTTTGGTCCCTCAACTTTTGAAAAGTGTCAAATTTAGTCCCTGGGTGTTTAAAAATGGAAAATTATCAAACTACACCCTTGAACTATTCTAAAAAGACAAAATTGGTCCTTATGATAACATTTGAGAAATTACAAAACAAACCCTTCAAAAAATCAGAAAGTTACAGTTTTGGTCCCTGGAGTTTGTGGAATTTGCAGAAATGGTCCCTGAGATTTAAAATGATAAAATTTATAATTGTGGTCCTTATACTAATGGTTTATTGCAGGTTTAGTCCTTAAATAAAGTTTGGAAAAATCACAAACAAATCCCTTAACTTTGGCCGAATTACACATTTAGTCCTTGTATTTTTCCTAAGCTAAAACCAAACCGGACCCTTTGTTTTAATTTAATCCAATCCAAACACCTAGGCCCATTCCAGATCCAGTCCAGCCCACACCTTTTTTTTTTAGTTAAAACCCGCGTTGACTCGGGTCAAACTCCACCACTGTTCACCATCCCTCCCAATACCACCACCTCCACACAGACCACCATACCAGGTGGTTTTCTGCCACCTTGCACCTCCACCTCACCCACTCCAGCTGGCTAACCACCTCTCCACACCTAATCATTTCAATCCACAAACAATAAATGCACTTCTCACTCTCTTTTCCCTCCAAACTACTTTGATCACCTCTGTTTCTTCCTTATCACCCCAACTTGCTCAAAAATCTCCAAACTTCTCCCCTCCACCTCTACAAACTTCCAAGAATCCTTAATTGAATTTAAATCAAGCCAAGCAACCCTAAGCTGTCAAACCCACGTTTCCCGCCAAAATATCTAGGAGGCCAAAAAGTCTTGGAAAATATCTAAATCCAAGTGGGATTTGCTCAGAATGCTAGTGGAAGTCTCAGACATCTATAAAGAAGAGAAGAGAAGCATTTATTATCTATCTCTAGTTTAATTTATAAAAATGTATGTCGATTAGTTAATCTTTAATTTTCCTTTGTATCTTTAAGCTTTTCTAGTGGAATTTCTTGAACTTCAGTGTATTCTAAACCTTTGGCAATAATAAATTTCAAGTTGTCTTTATGATCCTCAGTATATGAAATTTCCTTTTATATCAAAAATCTCAAGTGTTTGAATTGTTGGATTTAGCTGATACTGTGTATTCCATAAGCTCACTTAAGCTTTGACAAAGCCTAGATAAGCTTTAAAATACATTAAATCAAAGAGTAATCATAAAAACCAAAGATATAAAAAAAATCAAAATAAATAAAGTGAAAATAAAAAAATAGTGTGTAATAATGATCAGAAGCTTGGAGCAAAGTATATTCTGGATTGCTTTGGTTTAGGGCTCTGTGGAGAGCATTTAGGTGTGTTTCTTTGATCTTGGTTCTGTGTGTTCATTCCATTCCCAAGATTGTAAGCATTTTCTTAATTTTTAGCATCTTCTGTATCAGTTGTTAGTTTAGTATAATTTTTCTTGTTTCCTGCTTAGTTGATGTTAGCTAGTAGTAATCTAGAGTAAAATTTGTAGTTTGTGTATTGAAAATCATAGTTGTTAGTAATTCTAGTTATACAGTCAAAATAGATTAGTAGTGATTAATAGGTTTAAGTTGCTATTAACTGTGTAATTGTGTTAATTAGATCTTAGTTCATCATAGTAAAGTGTTAGGAATCAGTTTCATGATTTAAATCATTGTTGTTTAACATTAATCATAGAAACAGACCTGTATAAGGGTGTTTGGATCAAGCTGCCACAGTGAGTTGATGCATGTTATAGTGCTTAAAACTTGTTTATGCATGTTAGTTTAGATCATATTAGTCCTTATCTGTTATAACAATTAGGTCTCAGTAGTTAAAAAAGTCAAAGTTAGTTGTCATTCCATCTAGTTTATTAACTGTTAGAGTAATTTAGTCCATAATCTTCATGCTAGCTTAGAATCTAATAAACTAGCTTATTTTCAACTTATTATAGCTTATCTTAACATACTTAGTCATAAAATTAAGGTCTAAGCTCAGATAAGTCAACTTAGTTGTTAGTATTAAAAAGTCAATTTGCAGCCTACATGATTTTTGAATTAACTTTGGATTTTCATTGTGGATTTGTTAATTGATCATAGGATCTGAGCTTGTAGGTTTAAATAATCTTGTTGCTGATCTACTTGTTACTATTTTTGTTGAATTTTATTAAAGTGGTTTGAGTGCTTAAATTGTGCTTATCTTTTAGTAGTTCTTCACAAAAGTCCCCTGTACTCAGATTTAGCACCTCATTTCATAAGCTTGCAAAAGCTTGTAAAGTGAATGTTAGCCTGAGCATTTTGGACCTTTGTGATGCCCTTGTGGCTAGTTACTTGAGTAAGTGCTTATTAGTCCTTTGATTGCTTATTTGGTCTGCTTATATTGCTTAACCTTGTGCTATCAAATAATCTAACCACTGAGTATTCAGTGTACACAAGCAATTTCATAAGCCCATCATAAGCTCATCACTGAGCTTTAGCTTGTGAACCTTGGCTTTTTAAGAAGCTAAGCAGTCCATCTTTTAAATTCAAGCTTAATCTTTCATTCTCATACCCTTTAACTAGGGCTGCTCTCAGCCTAAAGCTTGTTCTTTCACTCAGCCCTCTGAGTGACTCAGTAAAACACCCAACTTCATAAGCTTCTCAAAAGCTACTCAGTGGTCCCCACTGATCAAGCTTTATCATTTTGGAATCCTTACCAACCCATCTTTATACTTCAGCATTCAATAAGTCCTATTGAGCTTATTTCATAAGCTCAATTTGTTCATTTTGGTTGCCTGCCTAACTGTTTGGATCTCAGCTTTGTTAGATTTGCTTATAAGCTTATAACAAACTTATAGCTTAGTCCAGTGAATTCTCTTGTTTATATATATTAATATACTATATATACATATTACTAATCTTTTATTTTCTTTCTTAAGCTTGTTCCAAAGCTTGTACCAAGCTCATAAGCTTATTCTCACTTATGCACTCAACTGAGTGAACCAGTTGGACCCCTCACTTCCCAAGCTCATTCTGAGCTTATTACTGGGTCCCACACCCTATATCCTAGTTCTTCTAAACCCCCTCCTACCAAGGTTCATCCTTTGACCCTTTGGTTGACCTGCACACCACTGGACCCCACCTAGAATTGCACCCAAACCTTGTCCCATTTCTGACCCAGAACCAAATAAGCAAACTGCTTATTATGATCTTTTGGCTTATTCAGTGAGCTTATATCATTAAGTCTAGCTTATTCAAGTCCAATTTACTTAGGTGAAACAGATTTTACCCTTGTGGACCCCACATAAGCTCATTTGAGCTCATTTCTTTGTTTGGTCAAACCTAGTCAACTGTTTGGTCCAATAAGCACTCTCAGTGCTTATTTTTGGTTTTTAAATTATTTGTTTTTGTAAAAGTTTGATATTTTAAGTATTTATTTAGATTTGTAAAAGAAAAACAAGAAAAAACCAAACTTACTTATAGTGATAGCTTCTATTTAATAGAAACTATCTATTTAATTTTCCTTTTTAGCTTATTTATAAGCACTTTTGCTATTTTATATTTTTATTAAATCTCTTATATATTAAAGTAATTTTATAAATTTTTCCAGAATTTTCTTTTGTCATATAGTGTTATTTAGAATTATTATTAGTTTATTTAATAATTAAATAATAAATAAGAATTAAATAGCATAATATATTTTTATAAGGTAATACTTATATTTTATATTTTTCCTAGCTTCTATAAGTCATTAAATAATTTTAGAAATTTTCTTGTGATTTATACTGTTCATCTACTAGTTTTTATAATTTAATTATTTTAATTAGATATTAATTAATAATTAGAATAATAATTAGTAGATTAAATTAAAAATACATAAAATAAAGTTTTTATAATTTTTTAGGATTCCCATGATGGTTAATTAGATATATAAAATTTTTCATAATTATCTAAGTTAGTTTAATATTATTTGTAATTTAAAATAGTTTAATTAGTTTAAATTATTATAAATAGTTTTTAATCAATAGAAAATTTAGAAAAAGACAAAAAGATTTATTTTTATTTTTTATACTTTCTTCAAGTTCTATTTTAGGTTTAGAAAATATTTTTATAAATTTTTAGTTTAATTTGTATTATTTATAATTTTTAGTTGAATTTTAATTAAATAGTTAAATAGTTTTTAATTAAATAATTAATAATAAATAGATAAATAGTGTGAAAAATATAATTTTAATTTTAAAATAAGTTTTATAATATTTTAGATTTTTAGAAATTTTAATTTTGATTTTCTAGACTTATTTTACATTTTCATAATTAATAGTTAATTATTAGATAATTAATAAATAGTTATTAAATAAAAATAATTAATTAAATAGTTTTTAATTATAAAGTAAATATTTTAAATTTATTTAATTTGCATTTAAGCCCCTAAGGCTTATAAAATCCTACTATAAGTAAATTTGTTTTTGTTTATGTTTAATTAATAAACGTTTACGTTTTTCAGTACCTTTTTCACGTGTACTTATCTGATTTCACGTATTAGTGATATAGCTTATTAAAGCTATTCATTCTTATATTTCAGTAGTATACATCACTTTAACCCTTTTCCTGTTCAAATCACCTGATCTTAAAGTCGTTTTATTTCAGATTTCACATCTCGTTGGGATCTAACGATCCGGGGAAACACTACACTCACCGGAGTATTGGTTTAGGCTGTCTGACTTGTTGACCATAACTTGGTTAATATTATCTGACTGTTTAAGGCCAATCAAAATTTGGCGCCGCTGCCGGGGAGGTGTGCTGCGTATTACGACTTTTTGAAATATCTGTGAGTTTGAATTTTCACCCTTTGTTATATCATCTTTTTGTTCATATTTTATTTTCTATTTGTAAATTTCCTGTCACTCTAAGTATTCTTAGAGTCGTCTCTAGTGCATGCGCACTCGTTCTTCTAGGTCCACAAGCCCTTTACGTGAGCTTGTCAGAATTCCTCGAAGACGCCGTAGACGTTCTGCCCCAACAGCCGTATCTGAGGAACGTGCTGTTTCACCAAAGAAAGTTATCATGGCGGAAGACCGTCCGATGAATGAGCTTCTCCAAGCACCCATTGAGGGTTACGGAGACGCTATTGTTGTCCCAGCCATCGTGGCTGAATACTTTGAGCTCAAAACCGGGTTACTAAATCTAGTGACTTCAAGCCAATTTTATGGTTTTGAGAGGGATGATCCCCATGCTCACATTAGATGGTTTAATAAAATCACTTCAACCATCAAATACAAGAACGTCCCTTCCGAAGCAGTTAAACTTCTTCTTTTCCCATTTTCTCTTGAGGGAGCAGCCCGGATTTGGCTGGAAAAACAACCTCCTCGTTCAATACACTCATGGGAAGATCTAGTTACCAAATTTGTAAACGAATTTTTTCCCCCGTCCAGAACGACAAGTCTTAAAAATGAAATCATCAAATTTACTCAAAGGTTTGATGAAACGTTTGGTGACGCTTGGGATCGTTTTAAAGAATTGCTTCGTCGATGTCCTCATCATGGTTTCACTGAATTAATGCAAATTGACACGTTTTATAATGGTGTGAGTCAATCTGACCAAGATTCTCTCAATGCCTCCGCGGGAGGTAATTTTCTGAGCAAAACCACAAAAGAAGCTTTAGAAATCATTGAAAATAAGTCCAAAGTCCGCACTACACGCACAAAACCATATAACTCCCAAGTGAGTGCTGGTCCTTCTACTTCATCACCCGTGAGTACTTCTAGCACCGATGCTAAGATAGATAAACTCACGGATGCCATTCAAGCTTTGGTTCTCTCAAGCCAGAAAAAAGTCACTTTCACACAAAACCCTTCACATGCTGAAGCTAAAAAAGTGGAAGTTTGTGTCACTTGTGGTGGCCCACATGCTTACTACAATTGTACTGCCACGGATGGTGGTCCTTTTGAAGCCAATGCCTTAGCCGGAACTACAAATCAGGGAGGTAATCAATACCGTCCTCAAATGGAACCAAGTTACCGTGCTAACACACATATGGGACCACCCGGGTTTAACCAAAACCCAAATTTGCAAAATAGAAACCAGAACCAACCTCGAATGAACCAAGGTTATCAAAACCAAGGGAATTTCAATCCTGGACAGAATCAAGGTTTCCATAATCAAGGAAACTTTAACAGAAACAATTTCAACCCCGGAAATCATTTTCAGGGAAATGGTAATCCAAATCAAGGGAATTTTCAGCCACAACAAGGTTATAATCAAAATAACCGTATCCAAAATTTCCCTAACCAAACACAAGCCATTCTCCCAGCTCCACAACCATCATCAGATGAGTTGTTAAAGCAGTTCATGAAAACTCAAGAAGAGACAAACAGGTTGTTGGTCAGCCAGATTTCTGAACTTAAGAAATCTTTAAATGAACAACCCTCGGGCTCTGGAAAACTTCCGAGCAACACGATCGCAAACCCGAGGGGCGATGCAAAGGCGATCACGACCAGGAGCGGAGTTTCATATGATGGACCCACTGTTCCCACTACCCCTTCTTCTTCTTCTCCCAAGGTAGTGGAAAATAACGCCGAGGTAAATAAGGACGAAGTACTTCCTACTCATAAGGGAGGTGCCCAAGACGTCCCACCTCATGTTGTCCCGAAACCCAAACCAAAACCTAGAGTTGTTTTTGAACCAAATGATATTCCAGTTGAAACACCTCAGTCCAAACCTTCTACCTCCTCTATTCCTTACCCCTCGCGTTTGAGTGAGCAAAAGCTCCGTGAAAAAGCTAGTCATCAGATGGATAAATTCTTTCAAATCTTCCAAGATTTGCATTTTGACATTAGCTTTGCGGATGCTATTATTCTGATGCCCAAATTTGCATCGACAATCAAACACTTGTTAAGCAACAAAGAGAAATTGTTTGAAATGGCAAAGACTCCCTTGAATGAGAACTGCTCAGCAGTTCTTTTAAAGAAGCTTCCCGAGAAGCTGGGAGATCCTGGAAAATTTCTAATACCATGTGTATTCCCAGGAATGGTTGATTGCTATGCCTTGGCCGATCTTGGTGCAAGTATCAACTTAATGCCGTACTCAGTTTGGAAGAAACTTTCTCTTCCTGATCTTACTCCTACCTGCATGACTTTAGAGCTTGCAGACCGATCGATATCTCGTCCTCTCGGCATTGCCGAGGACGTGTTTGTAAAGGTAGGAGAATTTCATCTCCCCGCTGACTTTGTAGTGGTTGATTTCGATGCCGATCAAAGGGTCCCTCTCATTGTGGGGAGGGGTTTCCTTAGAACGGGCCGTGCTCTTATCGATGTATTTGAGCAAGAAATCACTCTTCGTGTGGGTAATGAAGCTGTTACATTTAACCTCGATCAAACTTCGAGGTACTCCTCCAATTATGATTCTGAAGCAGTTAATCAAATAGATGTCATAGACATTGCTTCTGAGGAGTACTCTCAAGAGTTTCTTGGTTATTCTCATAATTCTGTGAGTGGGGATGCCACTCCATCATCTGAACCTATCATTTCCGACTCTTCCCCTTCTCTCACTCCGTTTGAGGGAAGTGATTTCCTTCTGGAAGAGGTCGAGGCTTTTCTCAAAAGTGATTCAGTCCCATTGGGAATTGATAACACTGAGATTGATCTGGAGGGAGATATTCTTCTCCTTGAGAGATTGCTAAATCAAGACAATTCTCCTCCACTCCCTCCCGTACAACTTCATAATCAGGAAATCAAATATGTTGAGGAAACTGATGATTTTCCTGAGGTCGAACTCAAGGACTTACCTCCTCATCTTGAATACGCATTCTTGGAGGGTGATGATAAATTACCCGTCATTATTGCTAAAGGTTTGAGTGTTGAGGAGAAAAGTGCTCTCATAAAGGTCTTGAAGTCAAACAAGCAAGCAATTGCTTGGAAACTCTCCGATATTAAGGGTATTAACCCAGATTTTTGTACACACAAAATCTTGATGGAGGATGACTTCAAGCCTGCAGTGCAACACCAAAGAAGGGTGAATCCAAAAATCCATGATGTGATTAAACAAGAGGTTCTTAAACTTCTTGATGCAGGATTGATTTACCCTATCTCTGACAGTCCATGGGTTAGTCCCATTCATTGTGTTCCAAAAAAGGGTGGCATTACTGTTGTCACCAATGAGGAAAATGAGTTGATTCCAACTCGGCTGGTTACCGGATGGCGTGTTTGCATTGACTATCGTAAGTTAAATGACGCCACCCGCAAAGACCACTTTCCGCTGCCCTTTATGGATCAGATGCTTGAGAGATTAGCAGGGAACGAGTACTATTGTTTCCTTGATGGTTTCTCAGGATACTTTCAAATCCCCATTGATCCATCGGATCAAGAAAAGACTACCTTTACATGCCCTTATGGAACCTTTGCTTATAAACGTATGCCTTTTGGCTTATGTAATGCACCAGGTACGTTCCAGAGGTGTATGATGGCCATATTTACTGACATGATTGGTAAAACGATGGAGGTCTTTATGGATGACTTCTCGGTCATTGGGGATTCATTCCAAACATGCCTCACCAATTTAGAAACAATGTTGAAAAGGTGTAAAGACACCAATCTATGTCTAAATTGGGAAAAGAGTCACTTTATGGTCAAAGAGGGCATTGTCCTCGGCCATAAGATTTCCAAGAATGGGATTGAGGTTGACAGAGCTAAGGTTGATGTCATTGCAAAACTGCCTCACCCAACTACCGTCAAAGGTATTAGGAGTTTCTTGGGTCATGCGGGTTTCTATCGTCGATTTATACAAGATTTTTCTAAAATCTCACGGCCTATGACTCATCTCCTTGAAAAGGATACTCCTTTTATCTTCTCACCAGAGTGCGTCGAAGCTTTTGAAACATTAAAGAAAAAGCTTACTGAGGCACCCATTCTTATTGCCCCCGACTGGGACTTACCCTTCGAGATTATGTGCGATGCAAGTGATTTTGCTATTGGTGCAGTCTTGGGGCAACGCAAAACGAAACACTTTCAGCCTATCCACTACGCAAGCAAAACTATGAACGAAGCTCAAACTCATTACACCACTACAGAAAAAGAATTATTAGCTGTGGTGTATGCGTTTGAGAAATTTCGGACATACTTAATCTTGACTAAAAGCGTAGTGTATACGGATCACTCGGCTCTTAAATATCTATTTGCAAAACAGGATGCAAAGCCGAGATTGCTCCGTTGGGTTCTCCTCCTCCAAGAATTTGATATCATTATTCGTGATAAAAAAGGAGCTGAGAACCTGGCTGCTGATCATTTGTCCCGATTAGAAAACCCTCATCAAAATGTGTATGAGAAAAAGGAAATAAATGAAACATTTCCTCTCGAAACACTCAATGCGGTTGCTTTTCGTGGAGATTCTACTACCCCATGGTTTGCCGATTTCGCAAACTACCATGCGGGTAACTTTGTTGTGAAAGGGATGTCAACCCAACAGAAGAATAAATTCTTTAAGGATGTTAAACATTACTTCTGGGATGACCCCTACTTATTCAAAATCTGCGCGGATCAAGTCATCCGACGGTGTGTATATGGACAGGAAGCCACTGAAATTCTTAAGGCTTGCCATGCTGGACCCACTGGGGGACATCATAGTCCTAATTACACTGCCAAAAAGGTGTTTGATTCCGGATTCTTCTGGCCCTCAATTTATAAAGATGCCCAGGATCTCATTAAAACCTGTGACGCTTGTCAGCGTCATGGAAACATTTCACAAAGAAATGAGATGCCACAAAATGCTATTCAAGTATGTGAAATATTTGATATCTGGGGCATTGACTTTATGGGGCCATTTCCATCATCCAGAGGAAACAAGTACATACTTGTGGCAGTTGATTATTTATCAAAGTGGGTTGAAGCTAAGGCTTTACACACAAATGATGCCCGAGTTGTAGTGAAATTCCTGAAATCTCTTTTTGCCCGTTTTGGAACCCCACGTGCTATTATAAGTGATCGTGGTACGCATTTTTGCAATGACAAATTTGATAAAGTCATGCAAAAGTATGGTGTAACCCACCGTCTTTCTACCGCGTATCACCCACAAACAAGTGGACAAGTGGAAGTTTCAAATCGTGGTATCAAAAGGATACTTGAGAGGACTGTTGGTGAAAACCGTGCTGCCTGGTCGGATAAATTAGATGACGCACTATGGGCCTTTCGTACAGCTTATAAAACACCCATTGGGTGTACACCTTACAAGCTTGTGTACGGAAAGACATGTCATTTACCGATGGAACTTGAGCACAAAGCCTACTGGGCTCTGAAACATGCCAACTTTGACCTCAAAACTGCGGGCGATCACAGAAAAGTTCAAATGAATGAACTAAATGAACTACGTGATCAGGCTTACGAGAATTCTTTAATCTATAAAGAGAAAACAAAGAGAATTCATGACTCAAAAATAAAGAACCGCGTTTTTAACGTCGGTGATCGAGTACTTCTCTTTAACTCTAGATTAAAGATCTTCTCGGGTAAATTAAAAACCCGTTGGACTGGTCCATTTACTATCACTAAGGTTTATCCATATGGTACCGTTGAGTTATCTCAAAATGACGGTCCATGTTTTAAAGTAAATGGCCATCGTGTGAAACATTACTTTGGAGAGGACTTCCCTAACATGGTTGTCCCGGATCTCCAAACTTTCCCCAAGGACAATTAAATTCGGGGTCGAGTCAAGCTAGTGACTCGGGAATCAAAAACAAGCCACCTCATGAACAAATCAATTCGAGGTCGAGTCAAGCTAAATGACTCGGTAATCAAAAGCATAGCAATATGGGTTTTTCACCCGTATTTCTGACTTCTTTCTACTTTCTACCACCATTTCAAAAGTAAATATTTTTCAAATTTCAATAAACATGTTTTGTATGTATATTATGTTATTCATCTTCCAGGCTGTCAGGGCGAATTTATTACAGTTAATCATTCACAAGTGATTAGCTTGCGTGGTAAACCTGACACAAACCTGGAAGGTGTATGTATATTATAAACTTTATCATTCAACTCCCGGGCTGTTAGGGCAAATTTATTACAGTTAATCATTCACAAGTGATTAGCTAGCGTGGTAATCCTGACACAAGCCTGGGAGGTAGTGATCCAAAAAAAAAAAAAAAAAAAAAAAAAAAAAAAAAAAAAAAGAGGTTTAAAACAAAAAGAAAAAAGTGAGTTTGTATGTAAATAGCCTAAAATAAAGGTTATAAATATTTCCTTCTTACGTTCTAAGTATCGGTTTAACACCCGGTGTTTTGAATATTGAGGGCAATATTCATTTCTAAGTGTGGGGGGGGATTCTCACGAATTCAAACACATGTTCCATCAAGCACCCTCATTTGATCAAAATTTAAAGTTTTTTCACACTTAGAAATGCAATAAATGGTATCAATCCTCCATGTCTAACCCACAACAGGATTGGCTAGTCCAGGAGCAAACGGCTCTTGGTAAAGACATCTCAAATCCGTTTATGGCTTGCAATTTGCCCAAAATTGTATGGTTCCTCAGCTCCCCAAAAACAAATGAGTTGGCTAGCCCGCAAGATTATGGCTTGTGGTAAAGGCAGTGGAAAATCCATAATTGGTAATCAGCTCACCAAGATGTTGACTTAGTCCATCAAGATGCTGGCTAGTCCAGAAGCAAACGGCTTTTGGTAAAGACTAATCAAATCCGTTGACAGCTGGTGGTTTGCTAAAAATCACAAGGTTATCAGGTGTGCCACAGTTCTTACGCCTGGCTACTCCAGAAGTGATGGCTTTTGGTAAAGAGTAAAAATCCATTAATTTTTTCTCAAATAGATTGCTAGGGACTAGCAATAGTTTAGTGCGGGGGATTGATGAGTGTGTAAATACTCATCATTTCTGTTACATATAAGCTAGAAAAACATATGAAAACACACAGGAATGCCTTGAAATACATAAAATTATCCCTGGGTTGTGTTTTTATGCATAAGGATTGAAAACTGATGAAAAACAAAACATTTCACATAATTTACAGTTTCAGTCCCTGAACTTTGGAAAATTGGCAAAACTAGTCCCTGGTAAATCAAAACTTGTACAAATGTCATAAAAGGTCCTTGGAATTCATAAGTTGTCAAGAAAAGTCCTTTAAAGTTTAAAAATAGCAAAATGACAACTTTGGTCCCTCAACTTTTGAAAAGTGTCAAATTTAGTCCCTGGGTGTTTAAAAATGGAAAATTATCAAACTACACCCTTGAACTATTCTAAAAAGACAAAATTGGTCCTTATGATAACATTTGAGAAATTACAAAACAAACCCTTCAAAAAATCAGAAAGTTACAGTTTTGGTCCCTGGAGTTTGTGGAATTTGCAGAAATGGTCCCTGAGATTTAAAATGATAAAATTTATAATTGTGGTCCTTATACTAATGGTTTATTGCAGGTTTAGTCCTTAAATAAAGTTTGGAAAAATCACAAACAAATCCCTTAACTTTGGCCGAATTACACATTTAGTCCTTGTATTTTTCCTAAGCTAAAACCAAACCGGACCCTTTGTTTTAATTTAATCCAATCCAAACACCTAGGCCCATTCCAGATCCAGTCCAGCCCACACCTTTTTTTTTTAGTTAAAACCCGCGTTGACTCGGGTCAAACTCCACCACTGTTCACCATCCCTCCCAATACCACCACCTCCACACAGACCACCATACCAGGTGGTTTTCTGCCACCTTGCACCTCCACCTCACCCACTCCAGCTGGCTAACCACCTCTCCACACCTAATCATTTCAATCCACAAACAATAAATGCACTTCTCACTCTCTTTTCCCTCCAAACTACTTTGATCACCTCTGTTTCTTCCTTATCACCCCAACTTGCTCAAAAATCTCCAAACTTCTCCCCTCCACCTCTACAAACTTCCAAGAATCCTTAATTGAATTTAAATCAAGCCAAGCAACCCTAAGCTGTCAAACCCACGTTTCCCGCCAAAATATCTAGGAGGCCAAAAAGTCTTGGAAAATATCTAAATCCAAGTGGGATTTGCTCAGAATGCTAGTGGAAGTCTCAGACATCTATAAAGAAGAGAAGAGAAGCATTTATTATCTATCTCTAGTTTAATTTATAAAAATGTATGTCGATTAGTTAATCTTTAATTTTCCTTTGTATCTTTAAGCTTTTCTAGTGGAATTTCTTGAACTTCAGTGTATTCTAAACCTTTGGCAATAATAAATTTCAAGTTGTCTTTATGATCCTCAGTATATGAAATTTCCTTTTATATCAAAAATCTCAAGTGTTTGAATTGTTGGATTTAGCTGATACTGTGTATTCCATAAGCTCACTTAAGCTTTGACAAAGCCTAGATAAGCTTTAAAATACATTAAATCAAAGAGTAATCATAAAAACCAAAGATATAAAAAAAATCAAAATAAATAAAGTGAAAATAAAAAAATAGTGTGTAATAATGATCAGAAGCTTGGAGCAAAGTATATTCTGGATTGCTTTGGTTTAGGGCTCTGTGGAGAGCATTTAGGTGTGTTTCTTTGATCTTGGTTCTGTGTGTTCATTCCATTCCCAAGATTGTAAGCATTTTCTTAATTTTTAGCATCTTCTGTATCAGTTGTTAGTTTAGTATAATTTTTCTTGTTTCCTGCTTAGTTGATGTTAGCTAGTAGTAATCTAGAGTAAAATTTGTAGTTTGTGTATTGAAAATCATAGTTGTTAGTAATTCTAGTTATACAGTCAAAATAGATTAGTAGTGATTAATAGGTTTAAGTTGCTATTAACTGTGTAATTGTGTTAATTAGATCTTAGTTCATCATAGTAAAGTGTTAGGAATCAGTTTCATGATTTAAATCATTGTTGTTTAACATTAATCATAGAAACAGACCTGTATAAGGGTGTTTGGATCAAGCTGCCACAGTGAGTTGATGCATGTTATAGTGCTTAAAACTTGTTTATGCATGTTAGTTTAGATCATATTAGTCCTTATCTGTTATAACAATTAGGTCTCAGTAGTTAAAAAAGTCAAAGTTAGTTGTCATTCCATCTAGTTTATTAACTGTTAGAGTAATTTAGTCCATAATCTTCATGCTAGCTTAGAATCTAATAAACTAGCTTATTTTCAACTTATTATAGCTTATCTTAACATACTTAGTCATAAAATTAAGGTCTAAGCTCAGATAAGTCAACTTAGTTGTTAGTATTAAAAAGTCAATTTGCAGCCTACATGATTTTTGAATTAACTTTGGATTTTCATTGTGGATTTGTTAATTGATCATAGGATCTGAGCTTGTAGGTTTAAATAATCTTGTTGCTGATCTACTTGTTACTATTTTTGTTGAATTTTATTAAAGTGGTTTGAGTGCTTAAATTGTGCTTATCTTTTAGTAGTTCTTCACAAAAGTCCCCTGTACTCAGATTTAGCACCTCATTTCATAAGCTTGCAAAAGCTTGTAAAGTGAATGTTAGCCTGAGCATTTTGGACCTTTGTGATGCCCTTGTGGCTAGTTACTTGAGTAAGTGCTTATTAGTCCTTTGATTGCTTATTTGGTCTGCTTATATTGCTTAACCTTGTGCTATCAAATAATCTAACCACTGAGTATTCAGTGTACACAAGCAATTTCATAAGCCCATCATAAGCTCATCACTGAGCTTTAGCTTGTGAACCTTGGCTTTTTAAGAAGCTAAGCAGTCCATCTTTTAAATTCAAGCTTAATCTTTCATTCTCATACCCTTTAACTAGGGCTGCTCTCAGCCTAAAGCTTGTTCTTTCACTCAGCCCTCTGAGTGACTCAGTAAAACACCCAACTTCATAAGCTTCTCAAAAGCTACTCAGTGGTCCCCACTGATCAAGCTTTATCATTTTGGAATCCTTACCAACCCATCTTTATACTTCAGCATTCAATAAGTCCTATTGAGCTTATTTCATAAGCTCAATTTGTTCATTTTGGTTGCCTGCCTAACTGTTTGGATCTCAGCTTTGTTAGATTTGCTTATAAGCTTATAACAAGCTTATAGCTTAGTCCAGTGAATTCTCTTGTTTATATATATTAATATACTATATATACATATTACTAATCTTTTATTTTCTTTCTTTAGCTTGTTCCAAAGCTTGTACCAAGCTCATAAGCTTATTCTCACTTATGCACTCAACTGAGTGAACCAGTTGGACCCCTCACTTCCCAAGCTCATTCTGAGCTTATTACTGGGTCCCACACCCTATATCCTAGTTCTTCTAACCCCCCTCCTACCAAGGTTCATCCTTTGACCCTTTGGTTGACCTGCACACCACTGGACCCCACCTAGAATTGCACCCAAACCTTGTCCCATTTCTGACCCAGAACCAAATAAGCAAACTGCTTATTATGATCTTTTGGCTTATTCAGTGAGCTTATATCATTAAGTCTAGCTTATTCAAGTCCAATTTACTTAGGTGAAACAGATTTTACCCTTGTGGACCCCACATAAGCTCATTTGAGCTCATTTCTTTGTTTGGTCAAACCTAGTCAACTGTTTGGTCCAATAAGCACTCTCAGTGCTTATTTTTGGTTTTTAAATTATTTGTTTTTGTAAAAGTTTGATATTTTAAGTATTTATTTAGATTTGTAAAAGAAAAACAAGAAAAAACCAAACTTACTTATAGTGATAGCTTCTATTTAATAGAAACTATCTATTTAATTTTCCTTTTTAGCTTATTTATAAGCACTTTTGCTATTTTATATTTTTATTAAATCTCTTATATATTAAAGTAATTTTATAAAATTTTCCAGAATTTTCTTTTGTCATATAGTGTTATTTAGAATTATTATTAGTTTATTTAATAATTAAATAATAAATAAGAATTAAATAGCATAATATATTTTTATAAGGTAATACTTATATTTTATATTTTTCCTAGCTTCTATAAGTCATAAAATAATTTTAGAAATTTTCTTGTGATTTATACTGTTCATCTACTAGTTTTTATAATTTAATTATTTTAATTAGATATTAATTAATAATTAGAATAATAATTAGTAGATTAAATTAAAAATACATAAAATAAAGTTTTTATAATTTTTTAGGATTCCCATGATGGTTAATTAGATATATAAAATTTTTCATAATTATCTAAGTTAGTTTAATATTATTTGTAATTTAAAATAGTTTAATTAGTTTAAATTATTATAAATAGTTTTTAATCAATAGAAAATTTAGAAAAAGACAAAAAGATTTATTTTTATTTTTTATACTTTCTTCAAGTTCTATTTTAGGTTTAGAAAATATTTTTATAAATTTTTAGTTTAATTTGTATTATTTATAATTTTTAGTTGAATTTTAATTAAATAGTTAAATAGTTTTTAATTAAATAATTAATAATAAATAGATAAATAGTGTGAAAAATATAATTTTAATTTTAAAACAAGTTTTATAATATTTTAGATTTTTAGAAATTTTAATTTTGATTTTCTAGACTTATTTTACATTTTCATAATTAATAGTTAATTATTAGATAATTAATAAATAGTTATTAAATAAAAATAATTAATTAAATAGTTTTTAATTATAAAGTAAATATTTTAAATTTATTTAATTTGCATTTAAGCCCCTAAGGCTTATAAAATCCTACTATAAGTAAATTTGTTTTTGTTTATGTTTAATTAATAAACGTTTACGTTTTTCAGTACCTTTTTCACGTGTACTTATCTGATTTCACGTATTAGTGATATAGCTTATTAAAGCTATTCATTCTTATATTTCAGTAGTATACATCACTTTAACCCTTTTCCTGTTCAAATCACCTGATCTTAAAGTCGTTTTATTTCAGATTTCACATCTCGTTGGGATCTAACGATCCGGGGAAACACTACACTCACCGGAGTATTGGTTTAGGCTGTCTGACTTGTTGACCATAACTTGGTTAATATTATCTGACTGTTTAAGGCCAATCAGCCTTCGTGAGTCCAACCCATTGGTAGTGCGGCCCAAATCATTGTTATGATAGCCCACGCGTGGTGGGTTCGGGCCTTAGTAATGTTTATCATTTGGGCTCGTGGCCCAAATATAGACTATACGTCATCAACAACTATGTATATTTATATCCAACTTACAACAACAGATACACAGAACAAGTAAGAGAAATAGAGCCAGTTTAGTTAGACTCTGTGGACGGTCCCTTATATATTGATGAGTGCTCAAACACTCATCATTTTTGATCAAATCTGAACTGCAAAACATACAAAAACAATAAAAAAGTCATCAAAATACGGAAATTATCCCAGGGATTGTGTTTTATATGTTTTAAATGCAAAATGAGCAAAAACAAATGAAAAATGATCAAAGTTTGCAATATTGGCAGTTTCAGTCTCCCAAGTTTCAAAACTTGTCAAAAATAGTCCATATGCATTTATTTTGAAAGAAAAGTCAACCCAAGTCTTTTGAAAGTCAATAAATCACAAAATAGAATACTTGGGTCAAAAGTTTCAAAAGTTGACATGTTTGGTCCCTCAAATTCAAAGTTTGGTAGAAAAGGTCTCTGGGAATTTTGAAAAATGTAAAAAAATGCAAAAATTGGTTCTTGGAATAATGGTACTTGGCAATATTGGTCCTTTGGATAGCTTTGTGGAATGTACACATCAGGTCCCTCACCTTTTGCAAATTACAAAAATGGTCCTTGTGTTTTGATATCAAACCAACTGGACCCTTAATATCTTTAAACCAAAACCACCCCAATCCAAATCCAAAGCCCAGCCAAAACCACCCCAGGCCCATCACCAATACCCCAGCCCAATCCCTTTTTAATATAAACACAGGGTCAAACGGTCAACACGGTTAACCCACGGTCAAACAAGACCGTCTTCCCAACATCTTCCCTGGTTTCCCACCAATCTGTCTCCCCCCCCTCCACCTTTTCACCAAACAAACCCCCACAATAAATGCTACCCAACTACCAAACCAACCCACCCCTTTGCATTTAATTCCCTCACCAGAACCACCAAGTATTGCCCCGTTTTATTTTTGGCGCCAATTTTTAATCCAACGACTCAGATGCATCAAAGTTTAATTGGACGATGGGGATTTGGTCATTGGTCAAAAGAGAAGCCATTGGGACTCCCAAGTTTCAACAGGAAGCCATGTGGAAGCAAAGGTTGCCTAGTTTAGTCTCGTTATATAAGTAGTAGCTCATATGAGCCTTGTGAAGTATGTAGGATTGTAATTTAGGTGTTTTTAGTGATTAGTGAACCTGTGTAATCTATTTTTAATCAATGAAATTTATGTTTTAAGTTTTAATCTCATTTTCAATTTTCAAGTTTCTTTTAAGAATTTCAAGTTGTTGTGTAAGCTTCATTAATTATTTGCAAGTGTTTGTATGATCTGATAATCTAAAACAGAGAGTTTATAGAAGCTCTTTGAGCTTTTATATCAACCAGGAACCACATTTTGCAAAATTGCTTCAAATTATAAGAAAAATTAAAATAAAATAAAAATTCATGGTAAAGGTTGAAGAAGAAGGAAGCAGTAGCAGGATGGGATAAGGAATTTGGTTTAGAGCTCAAGGGAGCATTAGGTTGTTCATTGGCTCACTGTTTCTCAGTTCATAAGCTTGGAAGGCTTTGTAAGCTTCCCACTTTTCCATTTTCATCATATTAGTATAGAAGTGTTTTTAATTGTTTTCTTGTTTCAATTTACTCTTTAATTTGGTAATTAGATAAGTAGTGAGCAACAGGTTGTAGTTTACAATCATTAGAATCTAGTTTAGTGGTAATTTTAATTTAAAAGGAGTGTTTGGAATTGTCTGTGCTGAGTGGTACATTGAGCTTCATTGCTCATTCTTTGTTTGCATATCACACTCAGGCCCTTAGAACACCAAGTAAGTCAAAGTTTTAGTTGCAAACACTCTACAAGTCAAAATCCAACTAATCTTGGCCTTAAACCTGTCCTGTGTGGATTTTTAGATAGCATAAGCTACATTTCAACTCACAAGTGAGTTTTGTGACTTAATTTAGTCTTAGTATAGCCTATTTAACTTGTTTCAGTGCTTAAATCAAAATCAAAGTTCATAAAAGTCAAATTTCAAGTTTACATAAAAAAGTCAAAAAGTACCTCTTTGGCAGAAAACCAATTCTTGGGTGAATTTTGTAGAATTTTGTGTTAAGTTTGAAGGTCTAAAAATTCTTGGGTGTAAAATATCACAGCTAAACTTCAAAGTCTCATTGTTAGCTTATTTTTGTGATTTTTTCACAAGCCGGTGCACAAGCTCAAAGTGAGCTGCAGGGGAAGGTGCTCCCCTGTGCACTGCTATCAGTTCCAATTACCTATTTTTAATGGACCCCACAGGGCTAACCAGTGGGCCCCATACCCTGATTGTTGGCTTATTAGAAAGACAATAAGTCAGGCTTTTAGGATTTGAGCTTATTTAGTGGATTATAGCTCATTTGATAGGGCTGCAAGTGCCCTTTAGTTTGTCCCATTTCCTGACCAAAGCTGAGAGCTCAGCTTTTGTACCATAGTCCAAGCCTTCCCCTGGCCTCACCTGTGGGACCCAGGGAGCATACCTTGGCTTTTTAGAAAACCAATAAGCTCAGCTTATTGGCTCAGCTTTTTGTTTGGCCTTCCAAAGTCCCTAGTGGACCCCACGGGCCTTCAAAAGTGACCTTTGAGACATGTTTTGGACTGTTTGGTATTTGGATTGCTTATTGCTTATAAACTGCTTATTTCTTGTGATTATTGGTATCATTTGTCTTATTTTGAGTAGTACTCCATCTGTTTATAGCTTATTTGTGTGTACAATCTCATTTAGTAGCCTTTTGATCACAATCAAAGTCCTAATAAGCTAAATAGCTTATCTGTCAAGTCAATAAGCTCACCAAATAGCTTATTTTTGAGTTTCAGCAAAGTTGCTGATGCGTGGGGTTTGCACCAGGCTTTACCTCTCGAGGGATCTTGAGAAGCTTAAAACCCCCACCAGGCAGTGTACCTGATCGATGTAGTATAGTATAATGACAAGTACCGGGGGATTGATCGTTCAGCTAGGAATAGTGTCGCTAGGATTAGAAAACCTAAAGACTAGGTCTAAAGATGAGGGATGATTCTTTTTGTATTTTTATATTTTTATGAAAGCAATTAAAAATCTCGGGTTTGAAGGAGTTGGGCGGAATTAGTTGCTAGTCAACTAACCCAATACTAAGATGCAATCAAAATAAAATACTAAAATGAAAATAAAACTAAATTATACTAGAGTTGTGAGCAATATGTGGGAGAATTGTGTTTACTTAGATTTCACTACTCCCTAGATATCTTTTACACGTTAATTACTTGTTATAGTTGCGTGGATGACGGATTGTATTCCTTAATACCATTCATGGGGTGGCGTACTTACTTCCCCAATCCTATGAGCGC
The DNA here is from genome assembly GCA_030686995.1 of Artemisia argyi. NCBI lineage: Eukaryota > Viridiplantae > Streptophyta > Magnoliopsida > Asterales > Asteraceae > Artemisia > Artemisia argyi. Next base: position 64,629,191 of record CM060687.1, read on the forward strand.
CTACATCACTCCTATGTCGAGCCGGCTAAGAAGCTCCTAACATGGGATCATTAGAATTTACTCATGCAGTAAATACAACCAATAAAACCTAGTACACATCGGTTCATGTTTCCTAAGACGTTCAAGCATGTTACACAATGGAGATCTGCCAGTTTTCTTAAGCCTAACATTGAAATCATTCATCCAATACAACCATAAACAAGTAATCAACACATAATTAACATCTAGGTTTCATTAGATCTAAGCAAACACAAGATAGATCTAGCCTAGCATGTTGAAATCAAGACAAGTAAAAGATATAATCAACCAACACATAGACGTATTGATTGAATTAAAGATAAGACTTATCTCAATAGCACATGAAAGGATTAAAGGGGTGAAAACCCTTGAAAGTACTGTAAAATATGACCTAGGGTTTACAAAGTTCGGCCCTAGTTTCCTCCACACAAGTTCCTCTCTTTATGAATGAAAAATAGAAAACTATATATAGAGTTTGATAGGTGACGGCGTCAAGAACAAATGTCTGACACCGTCATCTCGCCGCCAAATAGTTCCTCGGACTGCCTAGATCTGGGTCTGACGCCGTCATGTATTCTCCTTATGCAGGCCGTCACAAAATTTAGTCTTGACGCCCTTGTTGTGACGCCGTCAGGTTTGCACTGGGTCGTCACCACTTTTACTCTTGACGCCGTCATGGTCTTCCTCTTGACGCCGTCAGGTACTGTTCTCAGCATGGAAAATTAAGTCTTTGGCGTTTTCTTCACTTTTATGCTCCAAAAACGTGCAAATTGCTTCATTTTCCAGAATTCACTCCCAAAGTACCTAAAATCACAAAAGGAACGATTTAGGGTTATATTTGATCAAATAAATTAAATTCCGGGCTTAAATGACCCCCTAAAAGTGGTTCATTTTTCGCCTCATCATATACCCTTACACTTGAGATTTGCTTGTCCTCAAGCAAATGCGCTTTTATTCTAATTAAAATACAAGTCTGATCAAATAAATTTGCTTGTCATCATATACCCTTACATTTTTCGCCTCATCATATGTACAAGGATATGACTCGACTTAGCAACCATGTAATCAATTAGATAATTAACTTAGGGTTTAACAAATAACAATAATGCACTAAAGATGAGTGCATACACGGAAGGCTAAGGCGATTTGGGTGTACATTTAAGTGGGGTGTAACAAATTCTCCCTTTAAGTAAGATGCTTAAAGTTAGAAACAAAAAGATAGGCTCGAAGGGGTGTACTAGGGGTTTCGTGTACTAAAAATGAGTACAACGCTAAGGTGTGGGAAAAATTAGTTGACTTAACTAACCAAGCAATATGACTTAAATGGTCAAGTAATTATAATACGGGTTTAACACAAGGGTGATCCTAATGCCTCTTATCATGTAGTAAATCCTACTACACGAATGTAGTCTCACTAGCGGTCTCGGGATGCATCACTAACGCAAGTTCTAGAATCTAAATGCTACCGGTACACTTATAAGCACTAATAGTAAATGCTTTTCCTATCAAATCTAAAGGCGAACCTCACATATTTGGGTGGAAAATTTTTCTGAATAATACGGTTTTGTGCTAGTCATACAATCTCCTATCCATGAGACGCTTGCTATGGCTAAAGTTTCACTCCTAAATGTTGTAAAAATTTTTAAATTTGGCGCTAAAATTACACTAACAAGTATTTCTCATAGTTTTATTACACATCTACTATCAAACAAACAAACTCAAGTGAAAGTGTATCTGTAAGGTATCATCATTTTACCCTCCCCTCACACTTAGGATGAACATTGTCCCCAATGTTCAAGTAAAGAATGTAAAAGTGAAATAAGTAAAACGAATGAAATCAAATACTCCCCTGATTCGCTCGGTATGGATAATAAGGTGGCCAGGTTAAATCTTCCTCCAAGAAAATGAACAATCAAAGCTTCCCTTCCAGAATAATAATCACCTTCTTGTCATACATAACCTGTAAATCCTGAGAAAACAGACAAGGCAACCTCGCATAAAATCGGCGGCAATCTACATATACTAATAAATCCTAGAAAACAAAATAAGATATAATGCTTGTGGAATGATGTTTGCAGATTTCCTGGAGATTATAAAACTAATAATTCAACAAAAACTTTAAGACTTCGTTAGAAAAACAAAACTGGTAAAATTTCCAGATTTTTACACGTGACGCCGTCAAGAGTAAACTCGTGACGCCGTCAGAAGTGACCTGCAGAAATTCTTATGTTAAGTTTCCGAAAAATTTCTGGAAAAACTTCGTCCTACTTCCTGGAAAATCCTGCAAAACTTCATTATGACTCGATACAAGCATTTGACTCTAACAAATACGAATATACATGTTCACTTTATATTGTGGAGAATCATGATCGGTTTGTTTCTTAAAAACATATTTGGGGTTTCCCCTTACACTTATCTTTTGCAAAGATACCTTTGGATGAAGTTAAGACTAAGCCAAACAACAAAGTAAAGTATTTCCACTATTTAGTTTTGAAACATGATCTACCAACAATAAAAATAACGCATGCATACGGAAGCAAATAACAAACAAACAAAAATAAAAATCACACAAAGCATGGGTTGCCTCCCAAGAAGCGCTTTTCTTTATTTACGAGTCTTGTAGCTAGACTCAAGGTCATGGGTTACTACGTGACCTCATCGTTGGTTTCACTTTCTGATTGTAAATGTTCTTTGTAGAAACCAATCACCTTATTCTCAATCGCTCCTATAATCCTATGGGCAAATTCCTTATCGACTTTATACCTTGGTCCTAGAGTCAAGCAATCTTTGTAGAAAAGACTCTTCTTTTCCCATACATAATCCATGCCCTTTTTCTTATCCTCTTCATTGATATCCTCAAAAGCACCAATGTTGTCAATGTCAAAACGGGGCACAAAACGAAATTCTTTCATTCAATTAGGCATCCTATAAGTGATCCTATCGGTGTTACTTGTAAATCGGATTGTCCCTTCTATCTCATCATATTCTAACTTGGACTCTTCAACAAATGGTTTACCAAACACAACATTGGATAATCGACAATCAATAACATTAGCAAGATCTTTCACAACCATAAAGTCGGTGATATAAGTGAAATTCCCAACAAAGACATGTAGACCTTTAATTCTCCCGACAAAGTTACAAACTCCACCGGGGTATTTGGGATCCCTTCTAGGTCCAAGTCTTGTTTTCACTATATCATTATAAACACTTGAGGACATAATGTTGATTGGGGATTTAAAGTCAATGTAAGCATTGTCAACATGTCTATACCCAATCATACATGGTATCTTAGCATTCTTAGGGTCGCCTCTCTTTATCTTAGGTTCGATTATAGTAAAAGGAGATCGAGGGTTATCAATAAGATTATTATAGTACGCAATCTCCTCCTTAGTGGGGTATAGATTAAAATAATCATATAACTTTGGATCAATCTCCCCCTCTTCAAGTTCCTCAACAACATTCACAAAATCATTAGGCCCTAGGTCCTTATTTGAATACAAGGCGGTCGCTAGGTCACTAAATGCATGGTCGAGCTGAACCTTAATCAACCTATTAAGCTCCCTAAGTTCCCTAATCTCATTCTCAATTTGCTCATGTAACAAAGCTACTTCTCTAGGGGAAAGGGGTGGATTCGCGTTTTCCATAATGGTCAACGGAATAGTCAATGAATTGAATTTACTAACAAAAGCATGAAGAAAAAGATAGACTAAAGAGAACCTAGAAAATAAAAATAAAATCTTACTAGAAAGGAATCTAGCAAGTAGACCTAATAAAAAGAGATTCTAACCTAGACAATAACTATTTCCTCGGCAGCGGTGCCAAAAACTTGATGCGTGGGGTTTGCACTAGGCTTTACCTCTCGAGGGATCTCTAGAAGCTTACAACCCCCACCAGGCAGTGTACCTGATCGATGTAGTATAGTATAATGACAAGTACCGGGGGATTGATCGTTCAGCTAGGAATAGTGTCGCTAGGATTAGAAAACCTAAAGACTAGGTCTAGAGATGAGGGATGATTCTTTTTGTATTTTTATATTTTTATGAAAGCAATTAAAAATCTCAGGTTTGAAGGAGTTGGGCGGAATTAGTTGCTAGTCAACTAACTCAATACTAAGATGCAATCAAAATAAAATACTAAAAATGAAAATAAAACTAAATTATACTAGAGTTGTGAGCAATATGTGGGAGAATTGTGTTTACTTTGATTTCACTACTCCCTAGATATCTTTTACACGTTAATTACTTGTTATAGTTGCGTGGATGACGGATTGTATTCCTTAATACCATTCATGGGGAGGCGTACTTACTTCCTCAATCCTATGAGCGCCTACTTCACTCCTATGTCGAGCCGGCTAAGAAGCTCCTAACATGGGATCATTAGAATTTACTCATGCATTAAATACAACCAATAAAACCTAGTACACATCGGTTCATGTTTTCTAAGACGTTCAAGCATGTTACACAATGGAGATCTGCCAGTTTTCTTAAGCCTAACATTGAAATCATTCATCCAATACAACCATAAAAAAGTAATCAACACATAATTAACATCTAGGTTTCATTAGATCTAAGCAAACACAAGATAGATCTAGCCTAGCATGTTGAAATCAAGACAAGTAAAAGATATAATCAACCAACACATAGACATATTGATTGAATTAAAGAGAAGACTTATCTCAATAGCACATGAAAGGATTAAAGGGGTGAAAACCCTTGAAAGTACTGTAAAATATGACCTAGGGTTTACAAATTTCGGCCCTAGTTTTCTCCACACAAGTTCCTCTCTTTATGAATGAAAAATAGAAAACTATATATAGAGTTTGATAGGTGACGGCGTCAAGAACAAATGTCTGACGCCGTCATCTCGCCGCCAAATAGTTCCTCGGACTGCCTAGATCTGGGTCTGACGCCGTCATGTATTCTCCTTATGCAGGCCGTCACAAAATTTAGTCTTGACGCCCTTGTTGTGACGCCGTCAGGTTTGCACTGGGTCGTCACCACTTTTACTCTTGACGTCGTCATGGTCTTCCTCTTGACGCCGTCAGGTACTGTTCTCAGCATGGAAAATTAAGTCTTAGGTGTTTTCTTCACTTTTATGCTCCAAAAACGTCCGAATTGCTTCCTTTTCCAGAATTCACTCCTAAAGTACCTAAAATCACAAAAGGAACGATTTAGGGTAATATTTGATCAAATAAATTAAATTCCGGGCTTAAATGACCCCCTAAAAGTGGTTCATTTTTCGCCTCATCAGTTGCCTTCACAAAAGTTGTTCATAATCAGTCCATAAGCAGTTGTGAAAAAGAAAATTCCAAAAAATCCAAATTTAATAGAAGTGATAGCTTCTATTTAAGCCAATTGGCTTATTTCATTAGCTTATTTGAAAGCTATTTTTATTTTTAAATTTTTCCTAGGCTTCTAATAGTTAAAAATAATTTTAGTAATTTTCTCAGATTTTTCTTTCATCATTTGGTATTTTTCTTAATTTAAGTTATTTTTTAATAATTAATAATTAGTTAATAATTAATAATAATTAATTAAAAAATCAGAAAAATACGAATTTAGCTTTAAAATTAGTTTTTAGTTACTTTTAATTTTTCCAAATTTTATTTTCAATTTTCTAGTGTAATTTCACAATTAATTAGAATTTAGGGTAATTTAAATAATTAAAAAGTAATTAATAATTAGTTAATAGTTAATAATAATTAATTAAAAAGTCTTAAAAATATATTTTCAGTTCTAAAATTAGTTTTATAGTATTTTAGATTTTTCTAAATTTAGATTTTATTTTTCTAGGTTAATTTCTTAATTATTTGTATTTTAGGTTAATTTAATTAATTAAAAGTAAATAGGAAATTAGTATTTAATTAATAATAATTATATAAATAGTGTAAAAATTAATTTTAATTTTCCAAAAATTTTCTTTTATCATTAGGTTTGTAAAAACATCATTTTTATACCCGTAGCCTTTTTAGATAATCAAACTCACTTTTTATTGCGTACGTTTGTTCCCGTTTTCAGTAAACGTACGTTTTTAGGTTTTAGCTCAATTCTTCTTAATCTAAATTCACGTAATCAATCATATAGCTTTCTTAAGCTATTTTATTTCATAATTCTCAAATAATTCTCAGCACAACCCTTTTCTGTGAAAAATCACCCGATCACAAGTACGCTGATGCATAATTTACACCTCGTCGGGACTTAACGACCTGGTGATACCCTATATTACCCGGAGATTGACTCTAGGCTATTTGACTTTGTTGACCATTCCTTGGTCAATATAAGTTGACTGTTTAGGGCCAATCAAATTTTGGCGCCGCTGCCGGGGAGGTGTGCGCGTTTCTGCAGCGTCTTTTGAGATTAGTGTTATTTCACGTTCTTCACTGTAAAAATCCACCCCTTTTGTAAATTTTCAAATCAAAACACAAAAAAGTCATTAACACTTTTCCTAAAGTGTTAAAACACCAAAAAAATTGAAAACAACAAAACAGATCGTAACGTTTTCTGAATCGGGTTTCTTTTAAGGTGATTCTTAAAGAGAAACGATTTTAGATTACGGGACGACACCAAAAATATTGTCCAAAAGTTTTTCACCCATACACAAAAACCCAAAAACATCCATCTTTTCTTGTGAATAATTATACATAAAAATAAACCGTCGCGAACCAAGACAGAACACCTACCAACTGGGGGTGTGAACATAATAAGTTCCCAAACATAAGATCAAAACTTGCCTTTGTATCCCTGTGAGTGGTGTACTTTTCTTAAAGAAGCCACTTGCTTGTGATTATTGGTTTAAGTTCACTGTTGATTTGCCTCGATTTTGTTTTGATTGGTTTTTATCCCTAGTGCATGCGCACTCGTTCTTCAAGGTCACTAGCCCATTACGTGAGCTTGTTAGGAAACCTCGAAGACCTCGTAGACGTTCAGCACCAACAGTCGGATCTGAGATCCGTACTGTTGCCACATCTGCTGTCACCATGGCGGAAGACCGCCCAATGTGTGAGCTTCTCCAAGCACCCATCGAGGGTTACGGAGATGCCATTGTTGTTCCAGCCATCGTGGCTGATAATTTTGAGCTCAAAACCGGGTTACTCAATCTTGTAACCTCAAGTCAATTCTACGGTTTTGAGAGGGACGATCCTCATGCTCACATTCGATGGTTCAATAAAATCACATCGACCATCAAGTACAAGAATGTCCCTTGTGAAGCAATCGAACTTCTTCTCTTCCCATTCTCCCTCGAGGGACAAGCCCGGATTTGGCTTGAAAAACAACCTCCTCGATCTATTGAGACATGGGAAGATCTTGTGAAAAAATTTGTGAATGAATTCTTCCCACCTTCCAAGACCACGAGTCTTAAGAACGAAATCACCAAGTTCACATAGAAATATGATGAATCATTTGGTGAAGCATGGGATCGTTTCAAAGAATTACTTCGCAAATGTCCACATCATGGTTTCTCAGAGTTGATGCAACTCGATACTTTCTACAATGGTGTGAGCCAAGCTGATCAGGATTCTCTCAATGGTGTGAGTAGAACCACAAAAGAAGCTTTGCAAATCATAGAAAACAAGTCCAAGGTCTGCTCTACACGAAGCAAGCCTATTGTTTCTCAAATCAATGCGGGTCCTTCCACTTCATCTTCTGTGGGTCAATCTAGCACGGATGCTAAGATTGACAAGCTCACTGAAGCTATTCAAGCTTTGGTTCTCACCCAACAAAAGAAATTTTCCTTTCCACAAAATCCTCCACCTGCTGAGGTTAAAAAAGTGGAAGTCTGTGTAACCTGTGGTGGGCCGCATGCCTACTACAATTGCACAGCTACTGATGGTACTCCATATGAAGCTCATGCTGTTGTCGGGTTCCAAAATCAAGGAGGTAATCAATACCGCCTTCCTATGGACCCGAACTATCGTCCTCACCACTATCCTGGACCTCCCGGTTTTAATCAAAACCAAAATATCCAAAACCGTGGCCAAAATCAAAATAGAGTGAACCAAGGTTTTCAAAACCAAGGTAACTTCAATCAGGGTCACGGTTTTCAAAAGCATGATACGTGGGAATCGCACCAGGCTTTACCTCTCAAGGGATCTTGAGAAGCTTACAACCCCCACCAGGCAGTGTACCTGATCGTTGTAGTATAGTATAGTGACAAGTACCGGGGGATTGATCGTTCAACTAGGAATAGTGTCGCTAGGATTAGAAAACCTAAATACTAGTTCTAAAGAGGAGGGATGACTATTTTTGTATTTTTATAATTTTTTGAAAGCAAGTAAAAATCTCGGGTTTGAAGGATTTGGGCGGAATTAGTTGCTAATCAACTAACCCAATACTAAAGATGCAATCAAAATAAAATACTAGAAATGAAAATAAACTAAATTAAACTAAGGTTGTGAGCAATAAATGGAGAAGTTGTGTTTACTTAGATTTCACTACTCCCTAGATATCTTTTACACGTTAATTACTTGTTATAGTTGCGTGGATGATAGATTGTATTCCTTAATACCATTCATGGGGTGGCGCACTTAATTCCCCAATCCTATGAGTGCCTACTTCACTCCTATGTCGAGCCGGCTAAGAAGCTCCTAACATGGGATCATTAGAATTTACTCATGCATTAAATACAACCAATAAAATCTAGTGCACGTCAGTTCATGTTTCCTAAGACGTTCAAGCATGTTACCATTTGGAGATCTGCCAGTTTTCTTAAGCCTAACATCGAAATCATTCATCCAATACAACCATAAACAAGTAATCAACACATAATTAACATCTAGGTTTCATTAGATCCAAGCAAACACAAGATAGATCTAGCCTAGCATGATGGAATTAAGACAAGAACAAGATATAGACAACCAACACATAGACATATTGATTGAATTAAAAGAATACTTATCTCAATTACACATGAAAGGGATCAAGGGCTGAGAGCCCTTGAAAAACCTGTAAAATTCGTACTAAGTTCGGCCTTAGGGTTTATCCAAAACTTCTCCCTTTTTTTATGAATGAAAATTAGAAAACTATATATAGGAAATTGAGGCTGACGGCGTCAAGACCAAATTGGTGACGCCGTCATCTCGCCGCTAAAATACTTCTCGGACTGCCTTGATCTACTTTTGACGCCGTCACGTTATAGCATTTTCCAGGCCGTCACGTATTTTACTCTTGACGCTCTACCTCGTGACGCCTTCAATTCTGTACTGTGTCGTCATGGAAATTACTCTTGACGCCGTCACCTACTGTTCCCAGCAAGGAAAATTAAGACTTTGGGGTTTTCTTCACTTTTATGCTCCAAAAACGTCCGAATTGCTTCCTTTTCCAGATTTCTCTCCCAAAGTACCTAAAATCACAAAAGGAACGATTTAGGGCAATATTTGATCAAATAAATTCAATTCCGAGCTTAAATGACCCCCTAAAAGTGGTTCATTTTTCGCCTCATCATATACCCTTACACTTGAGATTTGCTTGTCCTCAAGCAAATGCGCTTTTATTCTATTCAAAATACAAGTTAGGGGTCATTTAACACTAATATAAAAGTAATTACAACAAATAATCGTTCCACTAAAGACCAATAGACAAGCACGGAGGTCATACACTAGCACCTCACAAATAGTGTTTAGATACTCACATCTCTCGAGTGTAATAAAATATAAATTACAATATGGAAACGGAAGATATCTCTCACTACCTGTCATAGCAAAATAGATTACCATAGGCTTGGGAAAGGATCAAACCTCCACCACATAGCGTAAGCACCTAGGATAAACTATCAAAGAGGTCTTTTAAAGGGTTGTAACGTTAGGTGTAGGGATATGAAATACACGGTTTTGTTGGATAAAGGAAGTTTTTACTGGTGGCGAGCTAACAATCTTGGTTAATTACATGTACAATATGGCGTTGCTAAGCCAAGACTAGACTCGACTTAAGCTAATAAATCAAAAATAACAAAAACATAGAATAAAAAGGGATGGTAGTCCGTATGTTTTTTTCTCTTTTCTCTTTTTCTATTTTTTTTTTCTTTTTCTTGATTTTTCGATTTTTTTTTTATTTTTTATTATTATTATTATTTTTTTGCATACACTCTTACCCTACCATCCAAAATAATACATCATAGGGAATGCACATTTCCCTTACACTTGAATTTTTACATACTTTACAATAAACTAATCTAATGACTCGAATTAAGAAAATCAAAACACTTGGAGTACTTTTAAGATTAACGCACATATGGGGGTAATAAATGATGTTCTTCCCCATTACTCCATAAATAAGTACTTTACCCATGAGTCCCAATCGTCCCAAAACAATATGTACAAGGATATGACTCGACTTAGCAACCATGTAATCAATTAGATAGTTAACTTAGGGTTTAACAAATAACAATAATGCACTAAAAATGAGCGCATACGCGAAAGGCTAAGGCGATTTGGTTGTACATTTAAGTGGGGTGTAACAAATTCTTCCTTTAAGTAAAATGCTTAAAGTTAGAAACGAAAAGATAGGCTCGGAGGGGTGTACTAGGGGTTTCGTGTACTAAAAATGAGTACAACGCTAAGGGTGTGGGAAAAATTAGTTGACTTAACTAGCCAAGTAATATGACTTAAATGGTCAAGTAATTATAATACGGGTTTAACACAAGGGTGATCCTAATGCCTCTTATCATGTAGTAAATCCTACCACATGAATGTAGTCTCACTAGCGGTCTCGGGATGCATCACTAACGCAAGTTCTAGAATCTAAATGCTACCGGTACACTCATAAGCACTAATAGTAAATGCTTTTCCTATCAAATCTAAAGGCGAACCTCACATATTTGGGTGGAAAATTTTTCTGAATATACGGTTATGTGCTAGTCATACAATCTCCTATCCATGAGACGCTTGCTATGGCTAAAGTTTCACTACTAAATGTTGTAAAAAATTTTAAATTTTGCGCTAAAATTGCACTAACAAGTATTTCTCATAGTTTTATTACACATCTACTATCAAACAAAACAAACTCAAGCGAAAGTGTACATGTAAGGTATCATCATTTTACCCTCCCCTTACACTTAAGATGAACATTGTCCCCAATGTTCAAGTAAAAATGTAAAAGTGAAATAAGTAAAACAAATGAAATCAAATACTCCCCTGATTCGCTCGGCATGGATAATAAGGTGGCCAGGTTAGATCTTCTTCCAAGAAAATGAACAATCAAAGTTTCCCTTCCAGAATATAAATCATCTTCTTGTCATACATAACCTGTGAATCCTGAGAAAATAGACATGACAACCTCGCATAAAATCGGCGGCAACCTATATAAGTTACTAAATCCTAGAAAACAAAATAAGATATAATGCTTGTGGAATGAAGTTTGCAGATTTCCTGGAGATTATAAAACTTAATAATTCACAAAAACCATAAGACTCCGTTAGAAAAACAAAACCGGTAAAATTTCCAGATTTTTACACGTGACGCCGTCAAGAGTTAACTCGTGACACCGTCAGAAGTGACCTGTAGAAATTCTTATGTCAAGTTTCCCGAAAATTTCTGGAAAAACTTGGTCTCACTTCCTGGAAAATCCTGCAAAACTTCATTATGACTCAATATAAGCATTTGACTCTAACAAATACGAATATACATGTTCATTTAATATTGTGGAGAATCATGATCGGTTTGTTTCTTAAAAACATATTTGGGGTTTCCCCTTACACTTATCTTTTGCAAAAATACTTTTAGGTGGAGTTAAGACTAGGCCAAAACAACAAAGTAAAGTATTTCCACTATTTAATTGAGAAACATGATCTACCAACAATAAAAATAAAGCATGCATACGGAAGCAAATAGCAAACAAACAAAATAAAATCACACAAAACATGGGTTGCCTCCCAAGAAGCGCTTTTCTTTATTTACGAGTCTTGTAGCTAGACTCAAGGTCATGGGTTAACGTGTATCGCTTATGCTCACATAACCAAGCGTGAGCCATCTAATGGTCGCCTCATCTTTCTTATAATCATCTCCTAACTCTAAGCATCCGCGATAGTATCTTTTATTCTTTTCATGAGTATACTTAAGTCCTTTTCTCTTATCATTTTCACTTAACATTTCTATGGGCGGATACCTACTACACTTTTCCATGGAAAAATCCTTGAACCTAGGGTGTGTGCGGGGCATTTGATAGACAAAATCTTCATCCCCATCCGAGAATGTAATTAACCCTTCTATGAGTTTTTCATCGAGGTTGGTCAACCGTTTGAAAGGTTTTCCAAACACAACTTGGGTCAACTTATCATCAATAAACTCTCCTAGATTCTCCATAACTATGAACTCAACAAGATAAACCAAGCTTCCTACAAACACATGCAATGGTATTGCCCTAGCAATAATGTTTTCTCCTTTGTATTCTAACTCATCTACCATGATTTTATTGTATTCATTACGCGAGATTATGTTCATTGGGAGAGATGAGTTAAGATAGGCGTTAAAGCTCTTAAATCCTATCTTACAAGGAAATTGCATGTTAAATGAACTATCACACTCAATCCTAGTTCTAGGGTTGACATACCTAAGAGGGTTTATTTCTTCTTCCATCCTATTCTCATTAATCACATCACCATCATCAAGATCCTCGTCAGAGTCTGAATAGTAAAAGGGACTAGCCATACGGTCATCATCATGATCAGACTCCTCTAACTCAGAATTATTGTCAAAGTGGTGATTGGGCGAGAGGTTAGGTGGGTTCTCATTCTCATCTAAAGGGAGTGGGTCAGGCATTTGGAAAATCCTACGACGAAAAACACGAATAACAGGAATCAAACGATCAATGTTATTGTTATCCATCAAAATAGTTTACGAACAAAGGAAACAAAGAAATAAGATAGACTAAAGAAATCCTAAAAATAAAAATAAAATCTTACTAGAAAGGAATCTAGCAAGTAGACCTAATAAAAAGAGATTCTAACCTAGACAATAACTATTCCCCGGGCTGCGGCGCCAAAAACTTGATACGTGGGAATCGCACCAGGCTTTACCTCTCAAGGGATCTTGAGAAGCTTACTACCCCGACCAGGCAGTGTACCTAATCGTTGTAGTATAGTATAGTGACAAGTACCGGGGGATTGATCGTTCAACTAGGAATAGTGTCGCTAGGATTAGAAAACCTAAATACTAGTTCTAAAGATGAGGGATGATTATTTTTGTATTTTTATAATTTTTTGAAAGCAAGTAAAAATCTCGGGTTTGAAGGATTTGGGCGGAATTAGTTGCTAATCAACTAACCCAATACTAAAGATGCAATCAAAATAAAATACTAGAAATGAAAATAAACTAAATTAAACTAAGGTTGTGAGCAATAAATGGAGAAGTTGTGTTTACTTAGATTTCACTACTCCCTAGATATCTTTTACACGTTAATTACTTGTTATAGTTGCGTGGATGATAGATTGTATTCCTTAATACCATTCATGGGGTGGCGCACTTAATTCCCCAATCCTATGAGTGCCTACTTCACTCCTATGTCGAGCCGGCTAAGAAGCTCCTAACATGGGATCATTAGAATTTACTCATGCATTAAATACAACCAATAAAACCTAGTGCACGTCAGTTCATGTTTCCTAAGACGTTCAAGCATGTTACCATTTGGAGATCTGCCAGTTTTCTTAAGCCTAACATCGAAATCATTCATCCAATACAACCATAAACAAGTAATCAACACATAATTAACATCTAGGTTTCATTAGATCCAAGCAAACACAAGATAGATCTAGCCTAGCATGATGGAATTAAGACAAGAACAAGATATAGACAACCAACACATAGACATATTGATTGAATTAAAAGAATACTTATCTCAATTACACATGAAAGGTATCAAGGGCTGAGAACCCTTGAAAAACCTGTAAAATTCGTACTAAGTTCGGCCTTAGGGTTTCTCCAAAACTTCTCCCTTTTTTTATGAATGAAAATTAGAAAACTATATATAGGAAATTGAGGCTGATGGCGTCAAGACCAAATTGGTGACGCCGTCATCTCGCCGCCAAAACACTTCTCGGACTACCTTGATCTACTTTTGACGCCGTCACGTTGTAGCATTTTCCAGGCCGTCACGTATTTTACTCTTGACGCTCTACCTCGTGACGCCTTCAATTCTGTACTGGGTCGTCATGGAAATTACTCTTGACGCCGTCAGGATTTTCTTCTTGACGCCGTCACCTACTGTTCTCAGCAAGGAAAATTATGACTTTGGCGTTTTATTCACTTTTATGCTCCAAAAATGTCCGAATTGCTTCCTTTTACAGATTTCTCTCCCAAAGTACCTAAAATCACAAAAGGAACGATTTAGGGCAATATTTGATCAAATAAATTCAATTCCGGGCTTAAATGACCCCCTAAAAGTGGTTCATTTTTCGCCTCATCAAAGCAGAACCAAGGTTTCCAAAATCAAGGTTTCCAACATCAAAATCAAGGAAACTTTAATCGAAACCAAGGTCAGGGTAATTTCAATCCCGGGAATTTTCATGGAAACAACCACCAGAATCAAGGGAATTTCCAACATCAAAATCAAGGAAATTTCAACCAAGGTCCCAACCAAAACAATCGAGCTCAAAATTTCAATAATCCACCTCAAGCTATTGATCCTACTGGGCCTTCATCTGATGAGTTGTTAAAGCAATTTATGATATCCCAAGAAGAGTTGAACAAGTTACTGGTCAGCCAGATTTCTGATATCAAGAAGTCTTTAAATGATCGACCCTCGGGCTCAGTACTACTTTACCGAGCAACACGATCGCTAACCCGAGGGGCGATGCTAAGGCGATCACAACAACAAGAAGTCCTACTACCTCTTCTTCCTCTCCTCCAAAGGTAGTGGAACGTGAACCTGAGGTGACAACGGACAAAGTGCAACCTCGTAGCTCACGAAGTACAGCACATGTCCAACCTCAGGTTATTCCAGAAACCAGATGTAAGTCTGGAATTGTCTTTGAACCACCAGAAACTCCAGTGGGCAACCCTAAATCCAAGACTTCTATTCCTTATCCATCACGTCTCAATGAACAAAAGCTCCACGAAAAGGCTAATCACCAAATGGATAAAATTTTCCAAATCTTCCAAGATTTGCTCTTTGACGTTAGCTTCGCGGACGCTATTCTCTTGATGCCCAAGTTTGCATCAACAATCAAGAATCTGTTAAGTAATAAGGAAAAACTCTTTGAGATGGCTAGAACTCCCTTAAATGAGCACTGCTCAGCAGTTCTCTTGAAAAAGCTTCCCGAAAAGCTTGGAGACCCCGGGAAATTTCTCATTCCTTGTATTTTCCCGGGTATGGTTGAATGCTTCGCCTTAACCGATCTAGGTGCTAGCATTAACCTGATGCCATATTATGTGTGGAAGAAACTCTCTCTTCCCAAACTCACTCCCACGTGCATGACTTTAGAGCTTGCCGATCGTTCGATTTCTCGTCCGCTTGGCATTGCCGAGGACGTATTCGTTAAAGTGGGAAAGTTCCATTTTCCAGCAGATTTTATGATTGTTGACTTTGATGCCAATTCAAGGGTCCCTCTCATTCTTGGAAGGGGATTCCTTAGAACTGGGCGTGCTCTCATCGATGTATTTGAGCAAGAGATCACATTGCGTGTTGGAACTGAAGCCATCACCTTCAACCTCGATCAAACTTCGAGGTACTCCTCCAATTATGACTCTGAATTGGTGAACCAAATAGATGTCATCGATATTGCTGCTGAGGAGTATGCTCAAGAGGTTCTAGGTTTCTTTGATGATTCTCCGAGTGAAAACCTCACTCTATCTTCTTACCCCATCATTGCCAATTCTTCTCCTTCCCTCACTCCGTTTGAGGTAAGTGACTTCATCTTAAAAGAAATTGAGGCCTTTCTCAAAAGTGATTCGATTCCCGATGGAATCGATAACTAAGAGATTGACCCCGAGAGGGATATTCTCCTGCTTTAGAAATTATTAAACGAAGATCCCTCTCCTCTTCCTGTTCTACCACAAACACTTCATAAGGAGGAAGTCAAAAATGTTGAGAAAATTGATGACTTCCCTGAGGTTGAACTTAAGGACTTGCCGCCTCATCTTGAATATGCATTTCTGGAGGGTGATGATAAATTACCCGTCATAATTGCTAAAGAATTAAGTGTTGAGGAAAAAGCTGCTCTAATAAAGGTTTTGAAGTCACATAAACAAGCAATTGCTTGGAGACTCTCCGAAATTAAGGGTATTGACCCTGAATTTTGTACCCACAAGATTTTAATGGAGGATGACTTCAAACCAGCAGTCCAACAACAAAGAAGGGTGAATCCAAAAATTCATGAGGTTATCAAACAAGAAGTTTTAAAACTTCTTGATGCCGGATTGATTTACCCTATCTCGGACAGTCCTTGGGTTAGCCCAATACATTGTGTTCTAAAAAAGGGTGGCATTACTGTACTCACAAACGAGGAAAATGAGTTGATTCCAACTCGATTGATTACGGGTTGGCGTGTCTGCATTGACTATCGCA
This sequence comes from Artemisia argyi, assembly GCA_030686995.1. Lineage (NCBI taxonomy): Eukaryota > Viridiplantae > Streptophyta > Magnoliopsida > Asterales > Asteraceae > Artemisia > Artemisia argyi. The sequence goes on from CM060687.1 coordinate 64,645,705, forward strand.
AGTTAAATGACGCCACCCTCAAAGACCATTTTCCTCTGCCCTTTATGGATCAGATGCTCGAGAGATTAGCCGGGAATGAGTACTATTGCTTCCTCGATGGTTTCTCGGGTTACTTTCAGATTCCCATTGATCCACAGGATCAGGAAAAGACCACTTTCACGTGCCCCTATGGAACTTTTGCTTATAAAAATATGCCATTTGGTTTATGTAATGCTCCGGGCACGTTTCAAAGATGTATGATGGCCATATTTTCCGACATGATCGGGAAAACTATGGAGGTCTTTATGGACGATTTTTCGGTCATTGGGAATTCATTTCAATCATGTCTCTCCCATTTAGACAACATGCTCAAACGTTGTGAAGACACAAGGTTATGTCTAAATTGGGAGAAGAGTCACTTTATGGTCAAAGAGGGCATTGTCCTCGGCCATAAAATTTCAAAGAACGGGATTGAGGTTGACAGAGCCAAAGTGGATGTCATCGCAAAATTACCTCATCCCACAACCGTAAAAGGTGTTAGGAGCTTTTTGGGTCATGCCGATTTCTATCGTAGGTTTATTCAAGATTTTTCTAAAATTGCCCGGCCTATGACCCATCTCCTCGAGAAGGATGCTCCTTTTATCTTCTCCCCCGAGTGCATCGAAGCTTTTGAAACATTAAAGAAAAAGCTTACTGAGGCACCGATTCTTGTTGCCCCCGATTGGGACTTGCCCTTCGAACTCATGTGTGATGCTAGTGATTATGCGATAGGGGCAGTCTTGAGGCAACGAAAAACAAAACATTTTCAGCCTATACACTATGCGAGCAAAACTATGACCGAGGCTCAAAGCCATTACACCACCACTGAAAAAGAATTATTAGCTATGGTGTATGCATTTGAAAAATTCCGGCCATACTTGATATTGACAAAGAGCATAGTGTATATGGATCACTCGACTTTGAAGTATCTTTTTGCAAAACAAGATGCAAAGCCGAGACTACTCCGTTGGGTTCTCCTCTTGCAAGAATTTGATATCATTATTCGTGAAAAAAAAGGAGCTGAGAACCTAGCTGCTGATCATCTCTCCCGTCTTGAAAACCCTCACCAAGATGCTTTCGAGAAAAAGGAAATAAATGAAACATTTCCTCTCGAAACCCTCAATGCGGTTTCTTTTCGTGGAGACTCGATTACCCTATGGTTTGCCGACTTTGCAAATTACCATGCGGGTAACTTTGTTGTGAAAGGGATGTCGTCCCAACAAAAAAATAAATTCTTCAAAGATGTAAAACACTATTTCTGGGACGACCCCTATCTTTTCAAAATTTGCGCGGATCAAGTCATCCGGCGGTGTGTGTATGGTCAGGAAGCCGCTGAAATTTTAAAGGCTTGCCATGCTGGTCCCACGGGGGGCCACCACAATCCAAACTACACCGCCAAAAAGGTGTTTAATTCCGGATTTTATTGGCCCACGATCTATAAGGATGCCCAAGAATTGGTCAAGTCCTGCGACGCTTGTCAACGTCACGGGAACATTTCACAAAAGAACGAAATGCCTCAAAATGCAATTCAAGTTTGTGAAATCTTTGACGTATGGGGCATAGACTTTATGGGGCCATTTCCGTCTTCTCATGGTAACAAGTATATACTCGTGGCTGTTGACTATTTGTCAAAATGGGTCAAAGCGAAAGCTTTACCCATTAATGATGCCCGAGTTGTTGTGAAGTTTTTGAAAGCTCTTTTTGCTCGATTTGGAACTCCACGTGCTATTATTAGTGATCGTGGTACGCATTTCTGTAATGAAAAATTCGATAAAGTCATGCAAAAGTATGGTGTAACTCACCGACTTTCTACTGCGTACCACCCTCAAACAAGTGGACAAGTAGAAGCTTCCAATCGGGGCATTAAAAGAATTTTGGAAAGAACCGTAGGTGAAAATTGTTCATCGTGGTCAGATAAATTCGATGATGCACTTTGGGCTTTCCGTACGGCTTACAAAACACCCATCGGATGTATGCCTTACAAGCTTGTGTACGGGAAAGCGTGCCATCTACCGATCGAGCTTGAGCACAAAGCCTATTGGGCTCTCAAGCATGCAAAATTTGACCTCAAAACTGCGGGTGATCATAGGAAAGTTCAACTGAATGAATTAAATGAACTTCGTGATCAAGCTTACGAGAACTCTTTGATCTATAAAGAAAAGACAAAGAAGATTCATGACTCAAAAATCAAGAACTGCGTTTTTAACGTTGGTGATCGAGTCCTTCTTTTCAACTCTAGACTCAAGATCTTCTCGGGAAAGCTAAAGACCCGTTGGACTGGCCCATTCACTATAGCAAAGGTTTGTCCTTATGGCACCGTTGAGTTGTCTCAAAATGACGGTCCAAATTTCAAAGTGAATGGGCATCGATTGAAACATTACTTTGGAGAGGACATACCATACATGCTTGTCCCGGATCTCCAAACTTTCCCCAAGGAGAATTGGATTCGGGGATCGAGTCAAGCTAGTGACTCGATGAACAAAAACAGTAGCACAATACGGGTTTTCACCCGTATCTCTGATTTCTTTCTACTTTCTACCAACTAAGTGTGGGGGAGTGGCTACCCCCTGCTGTTTGAAATATGTATATAAGTTTCAAAAAAAAATGTGTATGTTGTAACACCCCGAAAATTTGATAAGCAGCGGAAGTTTAATCGGGGTCATTACAGTTTAGTACACAGTCATACTCATAGAAAACAATTCAAACGATAGTCAATATCATTCCATGAAAACTCAAATAGTCAGAGTTACAAACATTTTTCCAAAATGTTAATTGTTTCGCAAAAGAAATGATGAGTTTGTAAAGAATGATATAATTATTGAAATCAAAAGGGAGGTCCTGTGTGCCCTTTTGCCAGCTCCGTGCCGCTATGCTTGCTAATTTCCTGAGATAAACATGCTTAAAAAGTCAACACAAAGGTTGAGTGAATCCATAGTAGTTTAAATAGTAATAGTGTGAACACAAGTCAAGCATTTGAAATAAACAAGCCAAGATAGACAGGTCTTGACTAAACTGGTGAAATATTGCTCCTAAGCCTCACGAAACGCAAGCCTTAACATTGATTTGACATATCATAAGGATAATAACAATCACCTACACCACAGCGGATGTAAATGACAAGGGGCCCTCGGTGACAGGAAATGTGCCAAATTTCCATAATACCTCGAATATAGCACACCTCCTGCCAAGTGATCACCTTGACAGAGGCGGGCTGCCATTCCAATAGATCTATCAACTATATTCGCGCTCACTCGCAAGTGATTAAGATTCGTGATATGAGGGACTTGTAGCACAGGTGTCAACTTAGGCAATATCAGGTGATAACAGCATACAGAAAAATACTTGTGTTCGATTTATAGCATGTATCTCCCCACGGGGTTTAAAAGCAATTAAAAATGTGGGACCATGAACTCACCTGACAGGTGGTGTGAATCACAACGGTGCTCAAAAGTGATGGTGTACTGCTACGACTATCAATGAAATTCCTCCGACTTGCGACCTAAATAATATATTGTAATCGGTGTTTTAGATTCGTTTCGTAATTGACATGTGATATGTCTCATGTACGGTGATATCCGTTCGGGTGTCTTATAATATATTCCAAAATAACTTCACATAGTTATTTGTAACGTTGTTTCAAAACGGTGTCCAATAAATATTAACTCATTTTTGAAAATAATATTGTTTAAAATATTTATAATTAAATATTTTTAGTAAAGTTATATATATATTTTAAAGTTACCAAAATATATACATATTTATATATAAAATCAAATTATACAAAATAATTAATTAATAAAGTGCCTTGTCATATTTAACCCTTAACTTTATTAAAGTTACATCTTTTACCCTTTGGTAAAAAATAATTACATTTTAGTCCTTGGTCATAGCTTTTACACTTTATTACTTATACTCTGGCCAAATTACCGTTTCTACCCCTCGTTCTTATACAAAATTGATAGTTTTACAAAGTGGTCTGAAAGTTTGTGATTTTGTCACTTTTAGTCCCTTAACGTGGGACTTTTGCAAAAATAGTCCAAAAATCTAGTTTTTGAAAAGTTAACTTTTATTTTTTATAAAAGTCACTATTTTTATCTTCTAAAATTTATAAAATCAGTTTTTATAAATTTTATATCATTTTGAAAATCTTAATTTCCAAATCGAAAATCTTATACGAAAATTGTGTTGGGTTCGTTAGCCCGGTTTAAGGCCCAATGTGGGTTTTCTTGTCCAAAATTTATACTCGACTAGGATTTGGTTTTAGCTTTGATTTCATAGTATACGATCAAGTAAGATTTGCATGTTACGTTGGTTTAGTTAAGGGTGAGTCGATGTATTAGTGTGTCAAACAAAATATATATATTGTACGCAAAAATAAGAAATGGTGAGCCCTTTTCCTAAGGGTGTCGAGGTGTGGACATATATAACTTCACCAAAGCAATGAGTGTTATGCTTAGTAAAATGGTGTGTGTCGTATGCTAAGTAAGTGTGGTATGCATGATACGAGTAAAAGTAGAAAATGAAAAAGGTGATAGTTAACTTACAACACCAATATGGTGGTGATGATGTCGTGTGATGTGAGCAACGAGAACTAGCAAACGTGGTACCCTCCTCGTTCAAACGATCCCTTACCCTCAAGAGTTACCCAACTCGTTCCAACCCAACACCTCGCTTGTGTGCTCCTTGTGTTCTTCGACAGTAACCAAAAAGAATAGAGAGTGTTTATGATTTGAATCTTGTGAACTCTTGCAAGTGTGAGGCAAAAGTGCATTTAATATGGGTTTATATAGGAGAGGCAAAGGTAGTTGTATGTTTGACATGGTGAGACACATCTCTATGTTGTCATTCGAGGGTAGACAAGCTTGTCCCTTGGCTTGTGTTCTTGTCATGTCGAGTAGGGGTGTTTACGGGAGCAACAATGGTTTTCTTTGGAGTAGTTTAAGTATAGTTTAGGTTAGTAGGGTATTAAACAATTTGTTTAGAGCACATGTGGTAATAGCATGTTGGAGGTAAAGAAGCACACGATCCCTTGGTCCTTAGTCGAGTAAGAAAACGAGGTGGTCATCGTGTTTGTCCAACGGTTTGACGGCTACAATGGTGGCTTCTTGTCGTGTGAAACAAAGTCAAAAGGGGAGGTGGCTTATTTGTGTCGATTTGTAGGGAACCAAGATAATCAAACGTGTGTATTTTAAATTGCGAAGGAGTTGGTTTCTGCTTCGTGTGACATACTACGCAAAAGAAAGAATAACATAACAAGCCATACGGGCTTGGGAAATGCTCAGCCCAAAGTGCAAATGAAAACAATAGTGGAGGTGGGCTTGTGGTAGTCTCGGCCCAAGTGAATCAAAAGGAAAGAAACCGTGTGGGCTTGTGGGTGTTTCGGCCCAAAGAAAACAAGAAACAAATAGTGATTGTTGGACTTGTGAATTGTGCTCGGCCCAAAATATGACGGGGTATCGGTGATTAGTAAAATTGTGACTTTAGCTTCGGTGTCGGCGTCGGTTCGTGAAAACCTTAAAAACGTAAACGGTGTCGTCATACGTGTATATATATATATATACTCTTATATATATAGTGGTAATAATTTGTAATAATTAATATATACATATCGTTATATATATATTAATAACGTATCGGTGTCCAATTAGGGTGTCAGGTCGCAAGTGGGAGTTACTGGTGTTAATCCTCATTGGGTGACATCCAAGAGTGACAATCGGGTGATATCAGGTGACAAAACATAATCGGGTGTCAAACAAACGGTGATCAAAATAATCGGGTGTCAAACAAACGGTGATCAAAATAATCGGGTGTCAAACAAACGGTGTCTCATATAAAATTTCAAATTAGCACGCAAAATGGCTTAGTTAAGAATAGTGTCGATAATTAGCATTAATAAATGACCTGGGATTTTACGGAGTATTACAGTACCCACCCGTTATATTAGATTCGTCCCGGAATCCAAAGTTGAATCGGTGCTCGGGGTTGTCTCATCAAATAGTTGTGGGTATTTGGCACGCATTTGATCCTCGCGCTCCCATGTGAACTCGGGTCCTCTCTTAGAGTTCCATCTGACCTTAACAATGAGAATGCGACTATGCTTAAGTCGTTTGACCTCCCTATCCATAATCTCAACGGGTTCCTCAATAAAGTTCAACTTATCGTCGATTCTGATCTCTTTCAACGGAATCACAAGGGTTTCATCCGATAAACACTTTTTCAAATTTGACACGTGGAAGGTGTTGTGTACTCTACTGAGTTCCTCAGGTAGTTCAAGTTTGTATGCCACGGGACCGATCCTTTCAATGATCTCGAAGGGTCCAACGTATCTTGGGTTTAACTTCCCACGTTTTCCAAACCTAATCATCCCTTTCCAAGGTGATACCTTAAGCATGACCTTGTCTCCAACTTGAAACTCTATTGGTTTCCTTCGCACATCGGCATAACTCTTTTGCCGATCCCTAGCGGCTTGTAATCGTTGCCTAATCTTTACAATTTTCTCAGCGGTTTCAAGAATCAATTTGGGACCTGAGAGTTGTACATCTCCAATCTCAGCCCAACAAACTGGTGATCTACACTTTCTTCCATAAAGTGCTTCAAATGGTGCAGCCTTAATACTAGAGTGATAACTGTTGTTATATGAGAACTCTGCTAACGGTAGGTGTTTATCCCAGCCTTTTCCAAAATCAATCACACATGCCCTAAGCATGTCTTCTAGGGTCTGTATAGTCCTTTCACTTTGACCATCAGTCTGTGGATGGTAAGCTGTACTCATATCTAACTTAGTTCCCAAGGCTTTCTGTAAAGATCGCCAACAGTTAGACGTGAAACGGTTGTCTCGGTCGGAGATAATAGAAATCGGCACTCCATGCCGGGAAACTATCTCCTTTAGGTACAAACGTGCAAGAACGTCCATATCATCAGTCTCTTTGATTGGCAAGAAGTGCGCTGACTTCGTGAGACGATCGACAATAACCCAAATAGTGTCCAACCCACTCGATGTCTTAGGTAATTTCGTAATGAAGTCCATTGTAATTCTTTCCCATTTCCACATTGGTAGCCCGGATTGAATCAAAAGACCGGATGGTTTTTGATGTTCAGCCTTTACTCTTGAGCAGGTCAAACACTTACCGACATACTCTGCAATGTCAGCTTTCATGTTTGGCCACCAATACAACTTCTTAAGATCGTGATACATCTTGTCCGAACCAGGATGAATGGAATATTTAGACTTATGAGACTCATGCATGATGAGGTCTCGTATTCCTCCATACAATGGAATCCAACTTCTATCCTTGAAACACAGCCTTCCATCTGGTTTCTTGACAAATCCGTTCGTGCTTTCTGGCATGCCGTAAATCTTCTCGTGCGGTCTATTCTCTTCCTTAAGGGCCTCAGCTTGAACTTCAAGAATTTGAGATGGAAGTGGTGATCTAATCGTCATACCCAATGACCTAACTCTGAGGGGTCTAAGTCGTTCCTTTCGACTCAAGGCATCTGCTACAACGTTTGCCTTCTCCGGGTGATAACGAATCTCACAATCATAGTCACTTAGTAACTCTAGCCATTGACGTTGCCTCATGTTCAACTCCTTTTGATCTAAAATGTGCTGAAGAATCTTGTGATCGGTGAAAACCGTACGCTTGGTTCCATATAGGTAGTGTCTCCAGATCTTAAGAGCGAATACCACCGCTCCTAATTCTGGATCATGAGTAGTGTAGTTCTCCTCGTGGGGTTTAAGTTGTCTAGAAGCGTAAGCGATTACTTTAAGTCTCTGCATCAATACGGCACCCCAAACCTTAGATTGATGCGTCACAATATACCACGAAGTCCTCACTTCCTTCGGGTAGTGCTAATATCGGTGCTTCACAAAGCTTCTGCTTCAAAAACTGAAATGCCGATTCTTGCTCATCTCCCCAGTCAAACTTCTTCTTCTTCTGTGTTAACTCAGTCAAAGGCTTAGCAATCCTTGAAAAACCTTCAATAAACTTTCGATAGTATCCGGCAAGACCTAAAAATTGGCGTATCTCGGTAGGACTCGTAGGTGACGTCCAATTTTTAACAGCTTCGATCTTGGCGGGATCAACATGAATACCCTTACTGTCGATAACATGCCCAAGAAATTGTACCTTCTCAATCCAAAAATCACACTTGGAAAATTTGGCGTATAATTTCTCTTCTCTGAGCAGTGTTAGTATAGCCTTTAAGTGTTCTGTGTGTTCTTCCTTACTACGTGAATAAATAAGGATATCATCGATGAATACAATCACAAACTTATCCAAATAGGGTTTGCACACTCGGTTCATTAAGTCCATAAATACAGCGGGTGCATTTGTTAGACCGAATGGCATTACTTGGAATTCGTAGTGACCGTATCTTGTCCTGAAAGCCATCTTAGGGATGTCTTCTTCCCTAACTCTCAGTTGGTGATAACCCGATCTCAAATCAATCTTCGAGTAGACACTCGATCCTTGCAGTTGATCAAACAAATCGTCAATCCTTGGCAACGGATATCGATTCTTTACAGTAAGTTTGTTCAACTCACGATAATCGATACACATCCTGAAGGTTCCATCCTTCTTCTTCACAAACAACACCGGAGCTCCCCACGGTGATGAACTTGGACGAATAAATCCTTTATTTGACAATTCCTGCAATTGCCCAGATAACTCCTTCATTTTCGACGGTGCTAGCCTATAGGGTGCTCGTGCGATGGGTGCTGCTCCTGGCATCAAGTCAATTTGAAATTCCACTTGACGAGTCGGCGGAAGGCCAGGCAAGTCCTCAGGGAAAACTTCTGGAAAGTTCCTGACTACTGGCACATCCTCGAGTCGCTTCTCTTCCGACTTCTTCTCGGTGACTTGAGCCAAAAAGACTTGACATCCTCGTTCAATGTACTTCACAACTTTGACGCAAGAAACGATGCTCAGACGTGTCTTACTTCGCTCTCCGTGAACAATCAGGGTTCCGTTATTCAAAGGGATGTGAACGACCTTTTCGTCACAAATGATCTTAGCGCGGTTCTCAGATAACCAATCCATTCCTACAACGACGTCGAAACTACCAAGTCTAATAGGCATAAGGTCAATGTCAAATGGGGTGTCTAGTAGTCGTAGGGTGCAACCTCGGAGTATAGTGTTAGTGCTCACTAGCTTTCCATCGGCTAGTTCAATCTCATATGTGGTGTCTAGTTTGGTCTGTGTAATATTAAGCAGGGGTGCAAGAGAAATAGATACGAAACTTCGATCGGCTCCGGAATCAAATAAAACTTTAACGAGGCAGTTGTTTAGAAAGAACGTACCCGTGACTACGTTCGGATCTTGCTGGACATTTCCATCTCCCAGCACGTATGCTCTCCCACGTGCATTGTTATCCTTATTTGGGCACTGACGCCTGTAGTGTCCTTTCTCTCCACAAGCATGGCATACCACAGCCACGGGTTGCAAGTTAGCTCCTGTAGCCTTGCAATCTTGTGTCTTATGTCCAATCCTAGAACATTTCCCACACTTGGCATAGCAGGGTCCAGTGTGATGCATCTTACACTTGTCACATAATGGAAGAGATCCAGCATACCTAGCATCCTTAACTGGTGCGGCGACATAAGCTCTGACAGCTTCCTGTCGTCGGTTCTGTTGATTGTGGTGGGTGTTCATGTCATGGTGATAGTTACGGTTGGGGTTACGGTTGTTGTTGCTGTTGTTGTTGTTTTTGTTGTTGTTGTTTGTCTTCTGATCATCAAACTTCCTTTTGTGATCGTTGTTCCCCTGAGCAGAGTTACGCTTAATCTCCCGGTCTAGCAGTCTTTGGGCAATAGTCATTGCTTCTTCCAAAGATTGAGGCTTCGACGAGGTGACGTTTCCCTCAATGCTCCTGGGTAATCCCTCAATGTACCTTTCCAACAACTTTTCCAAATCGGGAACCTTTGAAGGGCAAAGTGTGGTAAGCTCCTGAAATCTCCTATCATAAGCCCTGAGATTGTTTCCTTTCACAACCAACGTGTGAAACTCATCTTCTAACTTCTTGATCTCGCCTCTAGGGCAGAACTTCTTCAACATCTTCTCCTTAAAATCAGCCCAGGTGATCTGATAGGCCTCCTCTACTCCTATCTTCTGAGCAGTTGCATTCCACCAAGACAACGCGTCTTACAACAATGTTCCAGTAGCAAACGAGACTCTACTTTCAGCGGCACAACCGCTCCTTACAAACACAGTCTCAGTTCGCTTAAACCATCGAGCAAGCTCTGTCACTCCTTCAGTCCCGTTGAAGTGAGATGGTTTACAAGCTATGAAGTCCTTATAAGTACACTTCCGAGTCGCAGCGGACTCGCTCTCAGCAGTGGCTCGGTTATTGCTACTAGTTCGTGCCATTGCACCAGCCTGCTCTTCCAAAGCTGCAGCAACACTGTCGGCAACCAACTTTCTGATAGCAGCCTGGGTCATAGCGGGTGATGAAGTAGCAGTAGCGGTTTTCCTTGGGGCCATAACTCTATAAAATCGCAAGTGCATAAGTACAAATCCCAACATCAATCAATAACAAGAGAAATAATGCAACCAAACTCATAATAGTCGAGATCATCACAAAGTACATATCACAACCACACCATGAATACATACATCAACATAAACCATATCATTCATAAATAATCATCACGACATGTAACAACACTCATGGAAATTATAATGAACCTCAATATGGGAGCATAATAAAAGATCAGACAACTAGAACATCATAAATCAATATCAATACAGTACAATCATAACCAACATAAAGTTTTAATAATTTTGAATTCATTGTTACAAAACAATAAGATACAACATTATTAATGCCACAGGCGGCAAGTTAAGATGTCTCTGAATGTAATGATATTTCATAGATCTATGAAGGTCCAGGTGCTCCTCCTGATCTCCTCTCCAGCTCTCTGATGATCCTGATCATCTCCAACATCTCCAAATCCCTGGATCTCTCACGGGCCTGAATCTCCTCAATAGTGGCTGAAAGATTGTGGATGGTAGTACTAGAGGCGGCCAACTCCTATGTCTGATGCTCCAGCATCTCCTGTGTGATGGCCGCAATCGCTCTCAAATCCTCTATCTCATGCCTCTGAACATCTAGTCGATGACCATACTCAGTGATGGTAGCCTGTGCCTCCTCAATCTCTGTCCCCATCATTTCAAATACCATCTCTAAAGCTGTCCTATGAACCACGAGGTTCGCGACCTCCTCCTGCATACACTCTATCCTCTCCAAGGATGTATCCTCAATAACGCTCAACAGCTCATCAAGACGATCCTCATGTCTCACTAATCTAGCAGCCAAAAGAGGGATAGTATGGTGTATCGGCTCCCCAGTGACCGGTAACACCGCTGAAGAGCCATCTCCAAGCTCAGCAGCCCTAGGCGATCCCTCAACCAATCTCCATCTATGAATGTAGTCTAACAAAAACGACCATCGGCGAGCATCAACCAATCTATGAATGCCGGGTGAGGTGGGGGTCTCGGTGGGAGCAGGTGATGGTACAGGTGATGTAGTAGGTGATGGTATCGGTATGGTAGTAGTCTGTGAGTAGAAAACTGTTGGTGGTGGCATGGGTGGTAAAACCTCAGAAGAGTGGGGTGCGGTGTAAGTAGGTAGCATGTAAGGATGTGGCTCAGGTGGGGGTGATACGGGTGATGGTGGAGGTGCTGGTGATGCCACAGGTGTCAGATCTGGCATAGAAACAGGTGGTAGTACAGATGTGGGTGATGGTACAGGTGTAGGTACAGGTGATGTAACAGTAGAAGCAGGCAAAATACAAACTCGTTTCCGAGCCGTGCATTTGCGGGTGTAGTCTCCCTCATGATATTGAAACAACTCTCCGAAAGGCTCAGGCTCATAGGGCTCAAGAATCCTCACTCGCTTGCGCCGACGAATCGGTGCAGGCGGGGATGGTGGTGGGATAGAAGCAGCAGTGTCAGAAGTATCGGAGTCAGAAGACTCGTCATCAGCATCTGAACCGGTGTGGTGACTAGCAGGTGGTGTAGGACGATCATCAGCCTCAAGAAACTGCTGAGATGTCAGGTACTGATCATAAAGGTACTGCCCCTGTGTCATAGGTCCACAGACAGGATGAAAAAGAGGTTGAATAGCAAAAGAATCAATGGGTGTAGAAGCAACCTCACCCTCCTCAAAGGGCACAGTATCAGCAGATGGGTCTCCAGATGGAACAGGAGATGGTATAGCAGGTGATACAGGTTGGGTGTCATGGTCAGAATCATGTGTGTCTCGGGCGTCATGGGTGTCATAGTCAGATAGGTCAATAGTAGGGTGAGTGGATGATGCCGGCACGATGTCGTCACTGTCGGACAAAATAATAACCGGGGGCGACATGGTACTGTAATATCCCAAAAATAGCAGTAATATAAGTCATTTAGTCTACATAATGCTACATGCATAGTGATCATTGTGTCATAGTGAGCTAAATGCAATGGGTGCTAAAAATCAAACCTTAAAACATAACGTTGGCAAGCGCTGGCACGGAGGGCACTTTGGTGATAAATAGTTTGTTTAAAAATCTGGTGAGGTTATAGTCCAATGTTTTGAAAAATCATTTGGTTCTCTATAAACCTTGGCTCTGATGCCAATCTGTAACACCCCGAAAATTTGATAAGCAGCGGAAGTCTAATCGGGGTCATTACAGTTTAGTACACAATCATACTCATAGAAAACAATTCAAACGATAGTCAATATCATTCCATGAAAACTCAAATAGTCAGAGTTACAAACATTTTTCCAAAATGTTAGTTGTTTCGCAAAAGAAATGATGAGTTTGTAAAGAATGATATAATTATTGAAATCAAAAGGGAGGTCCTGTGTGCCCTTTTGCCAGCTCCGTGCCGCCATGCTTGCTAATTTCCTGAGATAAACATGCTTAAAAAGTCAACACAAAGGTTGAGTGAATCCATAGTAGTTTAAATAGTAATAGTGTGAACACAAGTCAAGCATTTGAAATAAACAAGCCAAGATAGACAGGTCTTGACTAAACTGGTGAAATATTGCTCCTAAGCCTCACGAAACGCAAGCCTTAACATTGATTTGACATATCATAAGGATAATAACAATCACCTACACCACAACGGATGTAAATGACAAAGGGCCCTCGGTGACAGGAAATGTGCCAAATTTCCATAATACCTCGAATATAGCACACCTCCTGCCAAGTGATCACTTTGACAGAGGCGGGCTGCCATTCCAATAGATCTATCAGCTATATTCGCGCTCACTCACAATTGATTAAGGTTCGTGATATGAGGAACTTGTAGCACAGGTGTCAACTTAGGCAATATCAGGTGATAACAGCATACAGAAAAATACTTGTGTTCGATTTATAGCATGTATCTCCCCACGGGGTTTAAAATCAATTAAAAATGTGGGACCATGAACTCACCTGACAGGTGGTGTGAATCACAAAGGTGCTCAAAAGTGATGGTGTACTGCTACGACTAACAATGAAATTCCTTCGACTTGCGACCTAAATAATACATTGTAATCGGTGTTTTAGATTCGTTTCGTAATTGACATGTGATATGTCTCGTGTACGGTGATATCCGTTCGGGTGTCTTATAATATATTCCAAAATAACTTCACGTAGTTATTTGTAACGTTGTTTCAAAACGGTGTCCAATAAATATTAACTCATTTGTGAAAATAATATTGTTTAAAATATTTATAATTAAATATTTTTAGTAAAGTTATATATATATTTTAAAGTTACCAAAATATATACATATTTATATATAAAATCAAATTATACAAAATAATTAATTAATAAAGTGCCTTGTCATATTTAACCCTTAACTTTATTAAAGTTACATCTTTTACCCTTTGGTCAAAAATAATTACATTTTAGTCCTTGGTCATAGCTTTTACACTTTATTACTTATACTCTGGCCAAATTACCGTTTCTACCCCTCGTTCTTATACAAAATTGATAGTTTTACAAAGTGGTCCAAAAGTTTGTGATTTTGTCACTTTTAGTCCCTTAACGTGGGACTTTTGCAAAAATAGTCCAAAAATCTAGTTTTTGAAAAGTTAACTTTTATTTTTTTATAAAAGTCACTATTTTTATCTTCTAAAATTTATAAAATCAGTTTTTGTAAATTTTATATCATTTTGAAAATCTTAATTTCCAAATCGAAAATCTTATACGAAAATTGTGTTGGGCTCGTTAGCCCGGTTTAAGGCCCAATGTGGGTTTTCTTGTCCAAAATTTATACTCGACTAGGATTTGGTTTTAGCTTTGATTTCATAGTATACGATCAAGTAAGATTTGCATGTTACATTGGTTTAGTTAAGGGTGAGTCGATGTATTAGTGTGTCAAACAAAATATATATATTGTACGCAAAAATAAGAAATGGTGAGCCCTTTTCCTAAGGGTGTCGAGGTGTGGACATATATAACTTCACCAAAGCAATGAGTGTTATGCTTAGTAAAATGGTGTGTGTCGTATGCTAAGTAAGTGTGGTATGCATGATACGAGTAAAAGTAGAAAATGAAAAAGGTGATAGTTAACTTACAACACCAATATGGTGGTGATGATGTCATGTGATATGAGCAACGAGAACTAGCAAACGTGGTACCCTCCTCGTTCAAACGATCCCTTACCCTCAAGAGTTACCCAACTCGTTCCAGCCCAACACCTCGCTTATGTGCTCCTTGTGTTCTTCGACAGTAACCAAAAAGAATAGAGAGTGTTTATGATTTGAATCTTGTGAACTCTTGCAAGTGTGAGGCAAAAGTGCATTTAATATGGATTTATATAGGAGAGGCAAAGGTAGTTGTGTGTTTGACATGGTGAGACACATCTCTATGTTGTCATTCGAGGGTAGACAAGCTTTTCCCTTGGCTTGTGTTCTTGTCATGTCGAGTAGGGGTGTTTAAGGGAGCAACAATGGTTTTCTTTGGAGTAGTTTAAGTGTTGTTTAGGTTAGTAGGGTATTAAACAATTTGTTTAGAGCACATGTGGTAATAGCATGTTGGAGGTAAAGAAGCACACGATCCCTTGGTCCTTAGTCGAGTAAGAAAACGAGGTGGTCATCGTGTTTGTCCAACGGTTTGACGGCTACAATGGTGGCTTCTTGTCGTGTGAAACAAAGTCAAAAGGGGAGGTGGCTTATTTGTGTCGAGTTGTAGGGAACCAAGATAATCAAACGTGTATATTTCAAATTGCGAAGGAGTTGGTTTCTGCTTCGTGTGACATACTACGCAAAAGAAAGAATAACATAACAAGCCATGCGGGCTTGGGAAATGCTCAGCCCAAAGTGCAAATGAAAACAATAGTGGAGGTAGGCTTGTGGTAGTCTCGGCCCAAGTGAATCAAAAGGAAAGAAACCGTGTGGGCTTGTGGGTGTTTCGGCCCAAAGAAAACAAGAAACAAATAGTGATTGTTGGATTTGTGAATTGTGCTCGGCCCAAAATATGACGGGGTATCGGTGATTAGTAAAATTGTAACTTTAGCTTCGGTGTCGGCGCCGGTTCGCGAAAACCATAAAAATGTAAACGGTGTCGTCATACGTATATATATATATATATATATATATATATATATATATATATATATATATATATATATATATATATATACACTCTTATATATATATATATAGTGGTAATAATTTGTAATAATTAATATATACATATCGTTATATATATTAATAACGTATCGGTCTCCAATTAGGGTGTCAGGTCGCAAGTGGGAGTTACTGGTGTTAATCCTCATTGGGTGACATCCAAGAGTTACAATCGGGTGATATCAGGTGACAAAACATAATCGGGTGTCAAACAAACGATGATCAAAATAATCGGGTGTCAAACAAACGGTGATCAAAATAATCGGGTGTTAAACAAACGGTGTCTCATATAAAATTTCAAATTAGCCCGCAAAATGGCTTAGTTAAGAATAGTGTCGATAATTAGCATTAATAAATGACCTGGGATTTTACGGAGTATTACATATGTATAGAAATAAAGTGAAAAATGGTATTTCCACAGTTAGCTTCGAATCTTGCCTTTTTCCGTTCAAAGAGTCGGCATAATAGCCGGGACTTTGAATATTGAGGACAATATTCAATTCTAAGTGTGTGTGTGTGGGGGGGGGGGGGGGAATTCTAGCGAATTTTATCACAATATATCTTCTAGTACCCCCGTTTTTGGCCAAAATTTTCAAAATTTTTTTTCACTTTATTTCAAAATTTTTGTGGTTATCAGTCCGCCATGTCTAACCGACGAAGGGATTGGCTAATCCAGGAACAAACGGCTCTTGATAAAGATAACTCAAATCCACTGACGGCTTGCAATTTGCCCAAAATTGTATGGTATCTCAACTCGCCATATCCTAAAAAGTGAAAGAGTTGGCTAGCTCGCAAGATTATGGCTTGTGGTAAAGGCAGTGGAAAGCCATAATTGGTAATCAGCTCACCAATATGTCGACTGTGTCCATCAAGAGTTGGCTAGTCCAGAAGCAAACGGCTTATGGTAAAGACAAATCAAAACCGTTGAAAGCTGGTGGTTTGCTCAAAATCACATGGTTATCGGTGTACCATGGTTCTTACTTGAACTGAAACATTTGGCTACTCCAGAAGTAATGGCTTTTGGTAAAGAGATTCAAATCCATTATGTTTTCTTAAAAGATTGCTAGGGACTAGCAATAGTTTAGTGTGAGGGATTGATGAGTGCTCAAACACTCATCATTTTTGATCAAATCTGAACTGCAAAACATACAAAAACAATCAAAAAGTCATCAAAATACGGAAATTATCCCAGGGATTGTGTTTTATATGTTTTAAATGCAAAATGAGCAAAAACAAATGAAAAATGATCAAAGTTTGCAATATTGGCAGTTTCAGTTCCCCAAGTTTCAAAACTTGTCAAAAATAGTCCCTATGCATTTATTTTGAAAGAAAAGTCAACCCAAGTCTTTTGAAAGTCAATAAATCACAAAATAGAATACTTGGGTCAAAAGTTTCAAAAGTTGACATGTTTGGTCCCTCAAATTCAAAGTTTGGCAGAAAAGGTCCTTGGGAATTTTGAAAAATGTAAAAAAATGCAAAAATTGGTTCTTGGAATAATGGTACTTGGCAATATTGGTCCTTTGGATAGTTTTGTGGAATGTACACATCAGGTCCCTCACCTTTTGCAAATTACAAAAATGGTCCTTGTGTTTTGATATCAAACCAACCGGACCCTTAATATCTTTAAACCAAAACCACCCCAATCCAAATCCAAAGCCCAGCCAAAACCACCCCAGGCCCATCACCAATACCCCAGCCCAATCCCTTTTTAATATAAACACAGGGTTAAACGGTCAACACGGTCAACCCACGGTCAAACAAAACCGTCTTCCCCACATCTTCCCTGGTTTCCCTCCAATCTGTCTCCCCCCCCCCCCATCCACCTTTTCACCAAACAAACCCCCCACAATAAATGCTACCAACTACCAAACCAACCCACCCCTTTGCATTTAATTCCCTCACCAGAACCACCAAGTATTGCCCCGTTTTGTTTTTGGCGCCAATTTTTAATCCAACGACACAGATGCATCAAAGTTTAATTGGACGATGGGGATTTGGTCATTGGTCAAAAGAGAAGCCATTGGGACTCCCAAGTTTCAACAGGAAGCCATGTGGAAGCAAAGGTTGCCTAGTTTAGTTTCGTTATATAAGTAGTAGCTCATATGAGCCTTGTGAAGTATGTAGGATTGTAATTTAGGTGTTTTTAGTGATTAGTGAACCTGTGTAATCTATTTTTAATCAATGAAATTTATGTTTTAAGTTTTAATCTCATTTTCAATTTTCAAGTTTCTTTTAATAATTTCAAGTTGTTATGTAAGCTTCATTAATTATTTGCAAGTGTTTGTATGATCTGATAATCCAAAAGAGAGAGTTTATAGAAGTTCTTTGAGCTTTTATATCAACCAGGAACCACATTTTGCAAAATTGCTTCAAATTATAAGAAAAATTAAAATAAAATAAAAATTCATGGTAAAGGTTGAAGAAGAAGGAAGCAGTAGCAGGATGGGATAAGGAATTTGGTTTAGAGCTCAAGGGAGCATTAGGTTGTTCATTGGTTCACTGTTTCTCAGTTCATAAGCTTGGAAGGCTTTGTAAGCTTCCCACTTTTCCATTTTCATCATATTAGTATAGAAGTCTTTTTAATTGTTTTCCTGTTTCAATTTACTCTTTAATTTGGTAATTAGATAAGTAGTGAGCAACAGGTTGTAGTTTATAATCATTAGAATCTAAATTTTAATTTAAAAGGGGTGTTTGGAATTGTCTGTACTGAGTGGTACATTGAGCTTCATTGCTCATTATTTGTTTGCGTATCACACTCAGGCCCTTAGAACACCAAGTAAGTCAAAGTTTTAGTTGCAAACACTCTACAAGTCAAAATCCAACTAATCTTGGCCTTAAACCTGTCCTGTGTGGATTTTTAGATAGCATAAGCTACATTTCAACACACAAGTGAGTTTTGTGACTTAATTTAGTCTTAGTATAGCCTATTTAACCTGTTTCAGTGCTTAAATCAAAATCAAAGTTCATAAAAGTCAAATTTCAAGTTTACATAAAAAAGTCAAAAAGTACCTCTTTGGCAGAAAACCAATTCTTGGGTGAATTTTGTAGAATTTTGTGTTAAGTTTGAAGGTCTAAAAATTCTTGGGTGTAAAATATCACAGCTAAACTTCAAAGTCTCATTATTAGCTTATTTTTGTGATTTTTTCACAAGCCTGTGCACAAGCTCAAAGTGAGCTGCAGGGGAAGGTGCTCCCCTGTGCACTGCTATCTGTTCCAATTACCTATTTTTGATAGACCCCACAAGGCTAACCAGTGGGCCCCATACCCTGATTGTTGGCTTATTAGAAAGCCAATAAGACAGGCTTTTAGGATTTGAGCTTATTTTGTGGATTATAGCTCATTTGATAGGGCTGCAAGTGCCCTTTAGTTTGTCCCATTTCCTGACCAAAGCTGAGAGCTCAGCTTTTGTACCATAGTCCAAGCCCTCCCCTGGCCTCACCTGTGGGACCCAGGGAGCATACCTTGGCTTTTTAGAAAGCCAATAAGCTCAGCTTATTGGCTCAGCTTTTTGTTTGGCCTTCCAAAGTCCCTAGTGGACCCCACAGGCCTTCAAAAGAAACCTTTGAGACCTGTTTTGGACTGTTTGGTATTTGGATTGCTTATTGCTTATAAACTGCTTATTTCTTGTGATTATTGGTATCATTTGTCTTATTTTGAGTAGTACTCTATCTGTTTGTAGCTTATTTGTGTGTACAATCTCATTTAGTAGCTTTTTTTTTTTTTTTTTTTTTTTTTATCACAATCAAAGTCCTAATAAGCTAAATAGCTTATCTGTCAAGTCAATAAGCTCACCAAATAGCTTATTTTTGAGTTTCAGCAAAGTTGCCTTCACAAAAGTTGTTCATAATCAGTCCATAAGCAGTTGTGAAAAAGAAAATTCCAAAAAATCCAAATTTAATAGAAGTGATAGCTTCTATTTAAGCCAATTGGCTTATTTCATCAGCTTATTTAAAAGCTATTCTCATTTTTAAATTTTTCCTAGGCTTCTATTAGTTAAAAATAATTTTAGTAATTTTCTCAGATTTTTCTTTCATCATTTGGTATTTTTCTTAATTTAAGTTAGTTTTTAATAATTAATAATAATTAATTAGAAAATCAGAAAAATACAAATTTAGCTTTAAAATTAGTTTTTAGTTACTTTTAATTTTTCCAAATTTTATTTTCAATTTTCTAGTGTAATTTCATAATTAATTAGAATTTAGGGTAATTTAAATAATTAAAAAGTAATTAATAATTAGTTAATAGTTAATAATAATTAATTAAAAAGTATTAAAAATATATTTTCAGTTCTAAAATTAGTTTTATAGTATTTTAGATTTTTCTAAATATAAATTTTATTTTTCTAGGTTAATTTCATAATTATTTGTATTTTAGGTTAATTTAATCAATTAAAAGTAAATAGGAAATTAGTATTTAATTAATAATAATTATATAAATAGTGTAAAAATTAATTTTAATTTTCCAAAAATTTTCTTTAATCATTAGGTTTGTAAAAACATCATTTTTATACCCGTAGCCTTTTTAGATAATCAAACTCACTTTTTATTACGTACGTTTGTTCCCGTTTTCAGTAAACGTACGTTTTTAGGTTTAACTCAATTCTTCTTAATCTAAATTTACGTAACCAATCATATAGCTTTCCTAAGCTATTTTATTTCATAATTCTCAAATAATTCTCATCACAACCCTTTTCTGTGAAAAATCACCCGATCACAAGTACGCTGAAGCACAATTCACACCTCGTCGGGACTTAACGACCTGGTGATACCGTATATTACCCGGAGATTGACTCTAGGCTATTTGACTTTGTTGACCATTCCTTGGTCAATATAAGTTGACTGTTTAGGGCCTATACGGACGGTCCCATAAATATTTGGGACTGTCTGTCTGTTAATGGGACCACCAATAGTGGCGTGTTTTAGACAGGATATGAATTATGTATTGGTGTATTTTAAGTTATCTCACGTGATGTCACACTCACATTTACAATATAAGCGGCAAGCCACACAAACACAAACTCAATGCAAGTGTAACTACTTACAATAAATGCACGAATAAATAGTAAAGAGATGAGTAGAGAAAATGCAAACCGGACATGGTGATTTATAGTGCTTTGGCAAAGCACCTCTTCTCCCTACTACACTCCCCGAGTACCCAACTCGAGAGTTACTTCACTAGTCAACATGCTCCCTTTAGGTGGAACAAACCGTACACCAAAGCTTACACGAATTTAACGACACTAAGCGAAATGTCGAGTCCTAATCCTAGCTAGAACCAATCTACATCAAAGCCCACGTGGCTACACAGACATACACCTAGTTTACTTGAATCTTCACCCCAATCCAAGTCTTCACGAACCTTAACTTAGTCCTAGTCTTCACTCACGAACTCACACCAAGTCCAAGTCTTCACATACCGACTCACACCATGTCCTAATCTACACACGGACACCTGTGGACGTACACACCTTCCTAATCTACACACAATCACCTACGGACGTACACACCATCCTAATCTACACAATCACCCACGGACTTACACGTTGTCCAGATTTACACTTACATACCTAATCACGACTCACACACAAGTTGGATACACTAATGTACAAATAAGAGAGTTTGGAGGAAGAAGAGAATCGTAATCAAGTTACGTGTGTGTGTATGTGTGGACTACATTATAACACTTCGATTCTGGACGACTTCAAGTGTTCTTCTCTTGCACTTGAGATAGAGGATAACGGGATCACTTATAAACCCGTCCCAAAGAGTTATAGTGATCAAAGAAGAAGAAGGAAACAACAGAAAATTTTTGTGCCAAGAGGATTAAGTTTTTCTATGAAAAATGGCTCAGTATTTATAGGCAGCTCAAGGAGCGGGTGATGGTCCCTTAACATTGGACGGTCCCTTATATATAAGGGACCGTCACCTTATTTAAGGGACCTTCCCGGCAGATTTTGTCTTTTAGTGGTGAAATGTTATCTGGTGAAAATTTAACTTATTTGGGCGAGAAAAATAGCTGTTGAGAATTTGAAATTCAAATTTATTTTTCTTTAAACCATTTCTTTATAAATACAAAAATAATTTGCCTAATTTATTTTTGTAAAAATGTTTTGTCATATTTATAAGAATGTGAGTTTTAAGGACAAAAGTATTTTCTTTGATCACTTAACAAAGTTGGTATAGTGTTTGTTCATACCTGAAGTAATTCAGACTTGAGCCATCGAGAGATGTTGATGTGTGCGTGCATTGATGATTTGTGTAAACGAGTAACTTGTGCACTTTACGTTATGTATCCAAGTTACATGTTTGTCATCATTAAAACATGAAGACACTATATAGATTAAGCGTCGTAATGTTTGCACTAACAATCTTCCCCTTTTTGATGATGGCAAAATATGTAAACTCTAACTCATAGTAAAGTGTAGAAGTTACTTCTTTACACTCCCTCTCCCCCTTTTGTCGAAGCAAAAAGGTGTCGCCAATGTAGAGGTATAAAAAAGATCGGCGAGAACTTGAGAGGTAGACTTGAGAGAAATACTCAAGCATTAAGGAGAACACTTTAGAAGATGACTTGAGCATAAGACTTGAGAAGAAGAGATGTCTTTGCTTGTACTAGAGGAACACTTGAGAGGACAACTTGAGAAGAAGACTTGAGAAGATAACTTAAGAAGAAGACTTGAGAGGAAGACTTGAGCATATAGACGAAAACTTGATAAAGAATCTTGAGAGGAAGACTTGAGAAGAAGACTAGAGTATATAGGTTGAAGGATGATCACCGAATGTATTAGACGATCCCAAATCCCATCATTCAAAGAAGTGAGCTTGCATCATCCTAGTGAAGCCTTGCTCCTATCACCATTGTTTAACCAACTCCGAACCATGTACCCAACTACTTCCGAGCTCCCCCTAGCTCGTTGCATCCCCATTGATTTTAGCGTATCCATGAATCAAATATGTTGCAAATGCTTAACTTACATCAAGGGTTAGTTTCAAGCAACAAAGTATGTAAAAGGATATGAGTAGCATTATAAAGGTGGACTATACATAGCAAGGAATGTGTAGATGCGTCAACAATTTGCAAACGAGTTTAACATTTGCAAATGATCCCCCTTGGTGTATGCTCCCCCTTGTTTGGGCTACCAAATAATCGAGGGATAAAGGAATGCTACAAAATAGAGTTAGTAGGCAAGTACACATATATATAATAATGATGATATATATAGCAAGACATTATCGGAGATTAATACATGCATGAATCAAATATGAGTATTCTAAAGTATGGCATGAAAGGAATTGAAAATAAACATATACAATTATTGATTATATATTAACACACCATTCTCTAACTTCTTCCAAGATAAGTGTCTAACGTCTAGGTGATATAGGGTGAAGATGATATGCTCCTAGATGAGAACGAAGATGGCTCTTTAAAGTAAGAAGTGGGAAAGGATGAACGGAAATGAAAGAAGAAGGTTTTAAGCCAAGATTGGCAAGGATGATGTAAAGATGAGAAGGGAGATAGGAGACATCATATTTAAATGTAGCGGTTTAATTTAGGATTATGTTGAAGAGGGTGAGAAGAGATGTGTGCGGGGAAACAATGAAAGGAGGTACCGTTTACACTTACAATGAGTGAAAATGAAAAGAGCTGAGGAAGATGGGAGACTTTAAAGAAGGTACATACTATCCTAGTTTTGTTGGGTGCTTTATCAAGAAGAGGTAGATGTGAAAAAGGAAGAGGGATGGTACAATGGAAGATGGCTCTTTAAAGTAAGAAGTGGGAAAGGATGAACGGAAATGAAAGAAGAAGGTTTTAAGCCAAGATTGGCAAGGATGATGTAAAGATGAGAAGGGAGATAGGAGACATCATATTTAAAGATAGCGGTTTAATTTAGGATTATGTTGAAGAGGATGAGAAGAGATGTGTGCGGGGAAACAATGAAAGGAGGTACCGTTTGCACTTACAATGAGTGAAAATGAAAAGAGATGAGGAAGATGAGAGACTTTAAAGAAGGTACATACTATCCTAGTTTTGTTGGGTGCTTTATCAAGAAGAGGTAGATGTGAAAAAGGAAGAAGGATGGTACAATGGAAGATGGCTCTTTAAAGTAAGAAGTGGGAAAGGATGAACGGAAATGAAAGAAGAAGGTTTTAAGCCAAGATTGGCAAGGATGATGTAAAGATGAGAAGGGAGATAGGAGACATCATATTTAAAGATAGCGGTTTAATTTAGGATTATGTTGAAGAGGATGAGAAGAGATGTGTGCAGGGAAACAATGAAAGGAGGTACCGTTTGCACTTACAATGATTGAAAATGAAAAGAGATGAGGAAGATGGGAGACTTTAAAGAAAGTACATACTATCCTAGTTTTGTTGGGTGCTTTATCAAGAAGAGGTAGATGTGAAAAAGGAAGAGGGATGGTACAATGGAATATGAATATGGTCTAGAGAGTGAAGAAGAAGAAGAAGTTTTTGAAGGAACCCTCATGGGTGGTACCAATTGTATGAATAAGTCCTAGAAAGAAGAGAATGAATGAGATGAGGAAGGAGAGTGAAGAGGTAAGTATTAAGATAATCAAAATGGTTGTTATTTTGGACAAGGCATGGTGTAGGATGGTTCAAAGTATTGTTTAAAGAGAAAGAAACTGGTTTAGAGAGTGGTGAGTCGAAGATGCAGAAAAACAGTAAACCAGTTCGTGACACTTCTACTGGGGACGGTCCCGTATATATAAGGGACCGCCCATACGTTTTGGGACCGTTACTAGTGAGGTGCAGAGTCTTTCCAGTTTTTTCTGCTTTCCCAAATGTAATGAAAAGATAGAAATACTCAAAGGATTGATAATGTGAGAATCATATTGCCATGCATTAAGAAAGAAAAGAATTGGCAACAATGATGATGATGATAAGAGTAATCAAAGGATTGATTATGAGAAAATCATATTTCCATATAAGGAAGAAAAGAATTTATAATATCCTGTAAAAATCCCCCAGTTATCAATAAACACTAATCATGAAGTAATTGTTCATTACTGCTCACACACGTATTTTTAGGCAAAATTTTAAACTTTTGTTTACACTATGCAACTATGAATCATTATATGTTATGTGATTCACACTTTCACTAAAATGAGCTTACACGCATACCATAATGTCCTGGAACACATGCAAATCAAATCTTGGAAGGGTTATAATCACCCACACACCACAACACACTCACAACCTCCCTGGGTCCCACTTTTCTCACAGTGGGCCCACAACATCAAAATGATCATACAAACACTCAATGGGCCTCACTAATACCTAAGCCCATGTATTTAAACCTAAAATTTACCAAACAGATCATTAATAACAAAAACCATGGATCCCTATTCATTAGCCCAATGCTTAGGCCCAATCAAAATCACACTTAATAATAACGAAACACATGCTAGCACATGTTTACTTTCAGCATTTTATTCAAAATCTATACACACAAGGTAGCAAATAAACTACACCACTCCATTTGTCACCTTCCAAAGAATCAAGATTAACAGTTACTTTTGATTTATACGTATATACGAGCAGTAAAATGATACTAAAGCTATATGAGATCACACAAGTTCTAAACGTGTCCAACTTTGGTCAAATTCATTTTTATTGAATCTCACTAGTTCTTTTGTGTTCAAAACACTCTTAAATGAGTTCCTAACCACTATAAGACAACTCCCAAGTCTCCCCAACCCTTAAATGTGCTCTAATGTATTCGTATGTCTCGTTAATTATGGAAAACGCACCCAACTACTCCCAAACTCTCTCACGTATGCATGAGACCCAAATGCTTATGATGAGTGCTCAAACACTCATCATTTTTGGTCAAATCTGAACTGCAAAATATACAAAAACACTCAGAAATGCATCAAAATACTAAAAATGTTTCAAAATTGTGTTTTATATGTTTTAGATGCAAAATGAGTAAAAACAGATGAAAAACGTACAAAATTTGCAAAATTGGCAGTTTCAGTCCCCAACTTTCAAAAATTGGCAAAAATAGTCCCTGAGCACTTATTTGGAAAGAAAAGTCACGAAAGGTCCTTTTGAAATCATAAGTTGTCATATTTAGTCCTTTGGTGAAAAATTTCAAAAGTTTTGGAAATTTGCAATTTAGTCCCTGGAGTTTCAAATTTTGGCAAGATTGGTCCCTGGTGGGAATTTTTGGATGATAAATCATTTTTGGGTCTTTGGGAAATCACAAATATCAATTTTAGTCCTTGGGTGAAATCTTTGGGAAAATTACATGTTTGGTCCCTGGACTTTTCAAAAATGACAATTTTTGTCCCTGGGAATTTCAAAATGGAAAAATATCAGTTTTGGTCCATGTACTAATGAAACTATGGCAGGAATGATCCTTGAAATACTTTAGAGAAGTTGTCAAACCCACCCCCTCCATTTTCAGCATATTACGAGATTGGCCTTGTGATTAATATACAAACCATACGGATCCCTTTTATCCTAAACCCAAAACTAAACTTAACCCATCCCAACCAATAACCCAATCCCTTTCCCTGGCCCATTTCATCCCCAGCCCACCAAAACAACCCCTACCCCGTTTTTTATTATCCCCAGTCAAACCAAGGTTTGACTCACCTCCCAACTTGCCCTGATAACACTGTGTACCCCCTACCTTCACCAACTCTGCACACACCCCATTCCTTGTTCCCCACTGCCTACCACTAAACCACAAAAACCATTTATTGCCCATATATCACTACAAGTTACCATTACCTGTCAAAATACTTTTTCCCGCAAAAAAGAGTCTCAACGGCCAAGATTGATTTCAGATGATCCATAGGCTCAGAATAATGGTGGGAAAGTCAGAGAGACCACCCAGGGTCTATAAGAATCAAGGAAAAAGAAGAAAGACAAGTATTAGTGTAGTATTAGTATAGAGTAGTGTAGTAGTCATCGTTTAAATAAATTTTCCATTTCAATTGTAACTTCTAGCTTTCAAGCATTGTATTAAGTGTTTTATAAGTGTAATTCAACTTATTTCAATCATTAAATTCAGTTCTCAATCAATTTTCAGTGTATGCTCCATTTTCATGAAATTTCCATATTATCCTAATGTTGTTAAAATGTGTTATTTCTTGATCCTATAAACTCAGTTAATTTCACAAGTAAGCTTTTATAAGTTTTTTTAAGCTTTTAAATCAGTTTCTATTAAGTTCACAAAAAATGCATTAAATACCTCAAAAATAGAAGAAAAATCAAAAAGCAGTGCTAATGAAGAAGAAGGAAAATGAACTTGTGGAATTTTGATTATTCATGGTTTAGAGTCTCAGGGAGACAATAGGGATTAAGTGAGTATCTGTTTTTGGTTTTGAGCATTAGTCTCAGGGTAAGTATACATTTCAGTTTCAAGCATTCACATTTCATATGTTTTCATATTTTAGTTGTAATTGTTCCTGGTGGATAAATTGTATTTACTTATGTTTGTTTATGATTAGTATAACTTTCTTTGTGGGTTTATTGGTCTAATTCGGAGGAAATCTTTGAAATCCTTCAAAACAAGATCTTAAAGGGGTGTTTGGCTTAAGCTTGCAAAGCTATGTTCAGGCCTAGTATTGGTGTTAATTTTAGTCCCCACAAGTTGCTTAGGTTCATTTTAGTTCATTGGGATCATAAAAACATAGTTCCATTTGAAGAAAAAAGTCAAAGCACATCTGATCTTCCCTAACTGTCAACTGTGAGGGATTTGAGAACCAAAAACCTTCATTTCATCTTATAAATGGTAGCCTCAGCTTAAATTAGGGTCATTATAGCTTATTACATCCATCTCCGTCAATTAGAAGCCTTCAAAGTTCAATTTAGTCAATTGTCCAAGTTTAAATAAAAAGTCAAAACTTTGTCTTGTGCAGAAAACCAAAATTTGTAGGATTTATTTCGAATTTTGTATTAGGTTTTAGGACCTGAGCCTTTTAGAAATCATAGCCCCCCAGCTCAACTTTAAGTCCCCCCCTTCACCTCATTTTTGTGATTTTTCCTCTGGGCCCCACAACCCCTCAAACTCACCTGCAGGGCAAGGTGATGCTCTGTGCAGCAGACCCCCATCCAACACCAGCACTTTTGGTGGTTCTTTCTGGCCACCTCAGTGGGTCCCACTAGGTGATCTTAGGTTCCTTGGGTAGCCCTACCTGCCAGCTATCTAGTTCCAGCTTCCTTGAACCCTTAGGTGCCTTTGCCCCCCTTTTTAGACATTGCAAAGTCTGTCCCTTTTCTGTATTGAGCCAAATGCTCATTTTGCTTATTTGATTGCTATTTGCTTATTCAGGGGTTTTGTTTAATTGTTTTTTGGCTTATTTCCATTCAGCAAACATGTGTCTACCTTAAACCAACCCTGGTCTCAGCTTAAAGCTCATTTAAAAGCTTTTAGCTTTGACAGTTGACCAAAGTCAACTGTCATGGCTTAAGCTTTCCAAAGTGCTTATTAATAAGCATTAGCAAGTCCATCTTTACAAAAGTTTTTCAATTTTAAGTAGAAAATAGGTTTGTAAAACAAAAAATCCAGAAAAACAATTTTAATTTCAAGTGATAACTTCTATTTAATATTATTTAACTTTTTAATTTTCCTTTTTAGATTTTTTTAAGCACTTAGCATTTTTATATTTTTCTTAAATTCCTTTTATGTTAAAGTAACTTCAGTAATTTTTCTAGATTTTAATTTGGTCATTTAGTATTAATTAGATCTAGTATTAGTTTAATTAATTATTAATTAATAATTAAGTAGTAAATATCAATTTAGTTTTTATAAAGTGACACCTAGTTTTTATATTTTTCCTAGCTTTTATATACTATAATATAATTTTAGGAATTTTTCTAGAATTTCTACTATTCATTTTGTAGTTTTTATAATTTATTTAGTTTAATTAGTAATTAATTAATATTTAATATAATAATTAGTAAAATAGTGTAAAAACATATAAAATAAACTTTTTATATATTTTTTAGGATTCCTGTAATGGTTAATTTGATATATAAATTTTTTCATAATTATCTAAGTCTTTTTAGTATTTTTAATAATTTAAAATAGTTTAATTAGGTAATTAATATTTAATTAGCATAATTAATAGAAAAATCACAAAAAGACAAAAAGATATATTTTTAGTTTTAAAAATTGTTTTTAGTTATTTTGTAATTTTAGAAATTTAATTTTCATTTTTCTAGTGTTAGATTAATATTATATTGTATTTAAGTATTTTAAATATTAATAATTAGTATTAAAAAGTATTTAATTAATAATAAATAATTAATTAGTGTAAAAATTTATTTTCTTTTTCTTAAAATTTTCTTTTATCCTTAGGTTTGTAAAAAAGTCATTTTCACCCCCTGAGGGTTCTCAGATTTCACTTTTCACGTTTTATTTTGTACGTTTACGTTAATTTAAATGTAAACGTACGCGCTTTAGGTTTTAAACGTTTCTGGTTTTTCTGATTTCACAGTCTTGTTCATATAGCTTATTTAAGCTATTTCCTTGTAGATTCCTTAGTTTAACCAATCACAAAACCCTTTCTTGTCCAAATTTACCCGATCTTAAACCCGTTTGATAACAATTCACACCTCGTCGGGACATAACGAACCGGGGAAACCACTATATTCCGCGGAGCATTGACTCTAGGTAGTTTGACCTTGTTGACCATCCTTTGGTCAATTTAGGTTGACCGTTTGGAGCCAATCAAATTTTGGCGCCGCTACCGGGGAGGTGTGCGCGCTTTTCTAAACGGTTTTCAGATTAGTGAATCGGGATATACACTCATTGTATATTTACCCACCCTTGTTCATATTTCCTCTTATTTTCATATAAAAACAAAATTGTTCCCGAAAACATTTTAAAATCAGTTTTCAACGAACATAAAAAAACACAAAAACATTTTCTTTCCTATTTGTATAAAATGTCTTTCCAAAAACCCAAAAATATTTATCTTTACCCTCCTACCCTTTTGATTCTTCATTCCTTACCCTCCCAAACATTTTGATTCTTTCTATGTCTCATCCACACCTTCTTATTTGCCAATGGTGTGGTAGTTCTCATAATGGTGGCAATTGCCCCAGTTGTGGCATGGTAGAGTCAGGAAACGGGTCTGTCTATAACCAGAATCCCTATTCCTACCATGACACCACTGATTCATTCCATTAGCTACCACACCATGAGACTCAGCAGTTTTACTGTTGTGAGTACTGTGGTGGTTCACACTACAGTTATGATTGTCAATCAGGAAACACGCTTGTCTATGAGCAGTTTCCTGATAACAATTATAACTCTAGCACATACAACCCACAGCCACATCAGTTTTACTGTTGTAATTATTGTGGAGGTCCACACTCTAGCTCGGATTGTCAAACAAGGAATCCATTTCCTTGTAACAATTACGACTATTCATTTTCAGACCCACCTCCACAGTATCAAATGACTCAATCAACTCCTCATGATACTCAACAAGACCTTTTACTAAAGGCTCTTGATATATTGAAAGAACTTAAGGAGGAGTTGGTTACTACATCGTTTCAAGACTCTCATGAGAAATCTATGGCAGAATTACTTGTTGAAGAACGAGAAGCTAGAAACAAATTGAGCATGGAAGAATTGCTAGTCTTAGAACAAGCAGCTATAACACGTGCCAAATTTCGTAAAGCTGCTCTTCTAGACTGTGATGATGATAGTGATAATGAAGACACCCTTGATATCCTTCAATTTTATAAGGGTTCGTCAGATTCATCATTTGTGATTCCTCCCATTGAAAATCAGGGAGAAAATAATGAAACGGAGAAATTACTAGCAGAAGATCAAATGGAACTCGTACAATCCATGAATGCTAGCTCCTCTCCACTCCCTCAGTCTGTTGTTATCACACCCAAAGTTCACACTCACTCTCTAAACATGGGGGATGAGCATCTTAGCACTGTTCCTAATAATGAATCGGACGAATTAATAAAGTCTAGTGTTGAGATCCTTGTCCCAATCCTGAGAGAGTCACAGGGAACTTTTGATCAAGTGTGCGATTTTCCTTCACCCCCTGATAATCCAAATGATCAAATTGAGACTGTCTCTGATTCCAGTGATGATTGTTTATCTTATGGAGACATTGAGTATGTTGATGCATCCCTTCCCCACTCTAATGTTGACTTTCTTCTCGAGGAGTTCGCCGATGAACTCACTCACACCAATCCACTTCCATCGGGATGTGATGATGATCTCTTTGATTTCAAAGATGATCTGGAAGAAGTCGAAGCATTCCTTGCCCTAGATAGTTCAACTTCGTATGAAGTTGATGATAACTATCTTGATTCTGAGGGGGATATTCTTTTCCTTGAAAGCTTATTGAATGATGATCCATCACTCAATTCCTATCTCAATACCGGGCTTAGTGATTCAAACACTGATGAAAATTCTTTATCTTATGGAGACATCAGTGATGTTGATGAAATACCTTCTGAGCCCATCATTGATCACCTTATCATGACTCCTCCGGAGTATGATGGCAAGAAACATCATGATCGGGAGGAAAGATTCTCAATCATGAGAATTTGTATTTCTATGACAAATTATCCCACCCTCCCTCCCGGGATGTTTTCTAACCCTAAGAGCTTAACCGACAAAATCCAAATTCAGGAAACTAAACCTGATCTTGAGGATGAGCATCCTTTCATGATTATTCTCATGACCTTCTCGGTGCCTTCCTCTCTTCTTCACTCCTTCGGGAATGAAGATACCATCTTTGATCCCGGCATTTTCATTTACCATTATCTTGAGCCGGGATTATATCTCATCGGTGTGGAACTTTCACGTGCTTCAAATGTTTATCCAAACATCTTGAATGAAAGTCCGATGGAGATTGTTTCTTCCACATCATGCTTCCCCAAGGACAAATGAATTCCGGGTCGAGTCAAGCTAGCGACTCGGTAAACAAAAATAGTAGCATGCTTATAGGGTTTTCACCCTAAGTGTGGGGGAGTTACCCATGCTGTGGTTACAAATAAAGTGAAAAACAAAATTGTGTTTCCACATTTAGCTTGTAATGTTGCCCTTTTACGTTCAAAGAGTCGGCATAATCGCCGGGACTTTGAATATTGAGGACAATATTCATTCTAAGTGTGGGGGGTATTTCGCTTTTCTAGCGAATTTTATCACATTTTACTATCTAATACCCCCGTTTTTGGCAAAAATTTAAAAAAGAATTTCACTTGTGCTTCAAACTTTTTGTGGTTATCAGTCCGCCATGTCTAAATGACAAAAGGATTGGCTAATCCAGGAGCAAACGGCTCTTGGTAAAGATATATCAAATCCGTTGATGGCTTGCAATTTGCCCAAAATTGTATGGTAAATCAACTCGCCATATCCAAAAAAGTGAAAGAGTTGGCTAGCCCGCAAGATTATGGCTTGTGGTAAAGGCAGTGGAAAAACCATAATTGGTAATCAGCTCACCAAGATGTTGACTATTCCATCAAGAGTTGGCTAGTCCAGAAGCAAACGGCTTTTGGTAAAGACAAATCAAATCCGTTGACAGCTGGTGGTTTGCTCAAAATCACATGGTTATCAAGTGGACCATAGTTCTTACTTGAACTGATACATTTGGCTACTCTAGAAGTAATGGCTTTTGATAAAGAGATTAAAATCCATTAAGTTTTCAAAACAGTTTATTGCGAGGGACTAGCAATAGTTTAGTGTGGGGGATTGATTAGTGCTCAAACACTCATCATTTTTGGTCAAATCTGAACTACAAAACATATAAAAACACTCAGAAATGCATCAAAATACTAAAAATGTTTCAAAATTGTGTTTTATATGTTTTAGATGCAAAATGAGTAAAAACAGATGAAAAACGTACAAAGTTTGCAAAATTGGCAGTTTCAGTCCCCCAACTTTCAAAAATTGGCAAAAATAGTCCCTGAGCACTTATTTGGAAAGAAAAGTCACCAAAGGTCCTTTTGAAATCATAAGTTGTCATATTTAGTCCTTTGGTGAAAAATCTCAAAAGTTTTGGAAATTTGCAATTTAGTCCCTAGAGTTTCAAATTTTGGCAAGATTGGTCCCTAGTGGGAATTTTTAAATGATAAATCAGTTTTGGGTCTTTGGGAAATCACAAATATCAATTTTAGTCCTTGGGTGAAAACTTTGGAAAATTACATGTTTGGTCCCTGGACTTTTCAAAAATGACAATTTTGGTCCATGGGAATTTCAAAATGGAAAAATATCAATTTTGGTCCGTGTACTAATGAAACTATGGCAGGAATAATCCTTGAAATACTTTGGAGAAGTTGTCAAACCTACCCCCTCCATTTTCAGCATATTACGAGATTGGTCCTTGTGATTAATATACAAAGCATACGGATCCCTTTTATCCTAAACCCAAAACTAAACTTAACCCATCCCAACCAATAACCCAATCCCTTTCCCTGGCCCATTTCATCCCCAGCCCACCAAAACAACCCCTACCCTGTTTTTTATTATCCCCAGTCAAACCAAGGTTTGACTCACCTCCCACCTCCCAACTTGCCCTGATAACACTGTGTACCCCCTACCTTCACCAATTCTGCACACACCCCATTCCTTGTTCCCCACTGCCTACCACTAAACTACAAAAACCATTTATTGCCCATATATCACTCCAAGTTACCATTACCTGTCAAAATACTTTTTCCTGCCAAAAAGAGTCTCAACGGCCAAGATTGATTTCAGATGATCCATAGGCTCAGAATAATGGTGGGAAAGTCAGAGAGACCACCCAGGGTCTATAAGAATCAAGGAAAAAGAAGAAAGACAAGTATTAGTGTAGTATTAGTATAGAGTAGTGTAGTAGTCATCGTTTAAATAAATTTTCCATTTCAATTGTAACTTTTAGCTTTCAAGCATTGTATTAAGTGTTTTATCAGTGTAATTCAACTTATTTCAATCATTAAATTCAGTTCTCAATCAATTTTCAGTGTATGCTCCATTTTCATGAAATTTCCATATTATCTTAGTGTTGTTAAAATGTGTTATTTCTTGATCCTATAAACTCAGTAAAGTTCACAAGTAAGCTTTCATAAGTTTTTTTTAAGCTTTTAAATCAGTTTCCATTAAGTTCACAAAAAATGCATTAAATACCTCAAAAATAGAAGAAAGATCAAAAAGC
The DNA here is from genome assembly GCA_030686995.1 of Artemisia argyi. NCBI lineage: Eukaryota > Viridiplantae > Streptophyta > Magnoliopsida > Asterales > Asteraceae > Artemisia > Artemisia argyi. The sequence continues at coordinate 64,679,471 of CM060687.1, forward strand.
AGTGCTAATGAAGAAGAAGGAAAATGAACTTGTGGAATTTGGATTTTTCATGGTTTAGAGTCTCAGGGAGACAATAGGGATTAAGTGAGTATCTGTTTTTGGTTTTGAGCATTAGTCTCAGGGTAAGTATACATTTCAGATTCAAGCATTCAAATTTCATATGTTTTCATTTTTTAGTTGTAATTGTTCCTGGTGGATAAATTGTATTTACTTATGTTAGTTTATGATTAGTATAAGTTTCTTTGTGGGTTTATTGGCCTAATTCAGAGGAAATCTTTGAAATCCTTCAAAACAAGATCTTAAAGGGGTGTTTGGCTTAAGCTTGCAAAGTTGTGTTCAGGCCTAGTATTGGTGTTAATTTTAGTCCCCACAAGTTGCTTAGGTTCATTTTAGTTTAGTGGGATCATAAAAACATAGTTGCATTTGAAGAAAAAAGTCAAAGCACATTTGATCTTCCCTCACAGTCAACTGTGAGGGATTTGAGAACCACAAACCTTCATTTCATCTTATAAATGGTATCCTTGGCTTAAATTAGGGTCATTATAGCTTATTACATCCATCTCTGTCAATTAGAAGCCTTCAAAGTTCAATTTAGTCAATTGTCCAAGTTTAAATAAAAAGTCAAAACTTTGTCTTGTGCAGAAAACCAAAATTTGTAGGATTTATTTAGAATTTTGTATTAGGTTTTAGGACCTGAGCCTTTTAGAAATCATAGCCCCCCAGCTTAACTTTAAGTCCCCCCTTCACCTCATTTTTGTGATTTTTCCTCTGGGCCCCACAACCCCTCAAACTCACTTGCAGGGCAAGGTGATGCCCTGTGCAGCAGACCCCCATCCAACACCACCACCTTTGATCTTCCCTCACTATGTGATCTTAGGTTCATTTGGTAGCCCTACCTTCCAGCTATCTTGTTCCAGCTTCCTTGAACCCTTAGGTGCCTTTGCCCCCCCCCCCCCCCTTTTTAGACATTGCAAAGTCTGTCCCTTTTCTGTATTGAGCCAAATGCTCATTTTGCTTATTTGATTGCTATTTGCTTATTCAGGGGTTTTGTTCAATTGTTTTTGGCTTATTTCCATTCAGCAAACATGTGTCTACCTTAAACCAACCCTGGTCTCAGCTTAAAGCTCATTTAAAAGCTTTTAGCTTTGACAGTTGACCAAAGTCAACTGTCATGGCTTAAGCTTTCCAAAGTGCTTAGTAATAAGCATTAGCAAGTCCATCTTCACAAAAGTTTTTCAATTTTAAGTATAAAATAGGTTTGTAAAAGAAAAAATCCAGAAAAACAATTTTAATTTCAAGTGATAACTTCTATTTAATATTATTTAACTTTTTTATTTTCTTTTTTAGATTTTTGTTAAGCACTTAGCATTTTTATATTTTTCTTAAATTCCTTTTATGTTAAAGTAACTTCAGTAATTTTTCTAGATTTTAATTTGGTCATTTAGTATTAATTTTATTAATTATTAATTAATAATTAAGTAGTAAATATCATAATTAGTTTTTATAAAGTGACACCTAGTTTTTATATTTTTCCTAGCTTTTATATACTATAATATAATTTTAGGAATTTTTCTAGAATTTCTACTGTTCATTTTGTAGTTTTTATAATTTATTTAATTTAATTAGTAATTAATTAATATTTAATATAATAATTTGTAAAATAGTGTAAAAACATATAAAATAAACTTTTTATATATTTTTTAGGATTCCTTTGATGGTTAATTAGATATATAAATTTTTTTATAATTATCTAAGTCTTTTTAGTAATTTTAATAATTTAAAATAGTTTAATTAGGTAATTAATATTTAATTAGCAATTAATTAATAGAAAAATCACAAAAAGACAAAAAGACATATTTTTAGTTTTAAAATTTGTTTTTAGTTATTTTATAATTTTAGAAATTTAATTTTCATTTTTCTAGTGTTAAATTAATATTATATTGTATTTAAGTATTTTAAATATTAATAATTAGTATTAAAAAGTATTTAATTAATAATAAATAATTAATTAGTGTAAAAATTTATTTTCTTTTTCTTAAAATTTTCTTTTATCCTTAGGTTTGTAAAAAAGTCATTTTCACCCCCTGAGGGTTTTCAGATTTCACTTTTCACGTTTTATTTTGTACGTTTACGTTAATTTAAATGTAAACGTACGCGCTTTAGGTTCTAAACGTTTCTGGTTTTTCTGATTTCACAGTCTTGTTCATATAGCTTATTTAAGCTATTTCCTTGTAGATTCCTTAGTTTAACCAATCACAAAACCCTTTCTTGTCCAAATTCACCCGATCTTAAACCCGTTTGATAACAATTCACACCTCGTCGGGACATAACGACCCGGGGAAACCACTATATTCCGCGGAGCATTGACTCTAGGCAGTTTGACCTTGTTGACCATCCTTTGGTCAATTTAGGTTGACCGTTTGGAGCCAATAAGCTTATTAGAAATCCATTATTTCATCTTATGATGCAAGTAACCAAAACTAAACTCGTTCCTAATCAATCAAAACACCATAACCTAAAATTCGACCTTTATATATTTATTTTTGGTCACGTCAAAGTTTATTTGGACGTTTAAGAGTTCCTCAACTCACACAAGTCTTACAAATGACTCTAATGATCATATAATACAATCTCAATTACCTCACAACTTTCCTAGACCTCACCTCGACCACATGGATATTTCTTGGTCACGTTACCACTAAAAACGGACCCTTTGATGTTTTCTAGTTCCAAACGTGCCCTTGTAATTCTCACAAGACCTCACCACAACACATGATATACACTTGACGTCCTAGTTCCCTCTACTCGAAATAAAATAAATTTCTAGAAGGCCTTTGCCTCGTCACCTCCTCAAACCCGAAACCTTGACACACTTGTAATGCAAATTGTATCCCAAATCAAGTACCTTTCACTCTCCCCTACTCTCCTATTCATTATCCTCTTCTTCTTATTCTCTTTGTCTCACAACTTGTCCCTATCCTCACTCGTATAACTCCTATGTGTGTATATGTTCACGTATGACTCTCAAACTCACTTAAAAACTAACACAAACACTCTTGTACATTGGCTAGTATCGAGAAGAGACACAAGAAGTTCTAAGACCTCCCAATCTCGTTCAAGCTAACCACAAGCCTCTCACAAGCCTTTGGTGTACCAAGAATCAAGTCACAAGCTTCCTTTGTCCTCCCTTGATCCCACGGTCCTCAAACGACCCTCCTATATAGGTGTTGTAAGTTACTTTTCAACACTTAGTCATTTTGATCATTTCTATCATTTTCTATATCGTATCAAGCACTTAAGCTTTCATCAAATCTCACCTTTATCTCGTTAAGCTAAAAGCTTACAAACTCAATCACTCAAATCTCTATATAGCTAAAAATTAGTATACATACTTTATTTACACTTAACTCAACATATATTCACACTTTAACACACGTTTAAAGTTATATGGGACACGCATAAAAATTGTTAAGTTATATCCGCTCAACACACCATAGTTTTGGTCACGAGAAATGGCTCACAAACTATTATTTTTATACGTATACCATACCACTTTAATTGCTTAATATGATTCTTTATACACAAAATAAATAGGCTACACTTATTATACACTCTCACAAGCTTATTTTCTCACCCTCACAAGCTCAAAGCTTGAGCCACTCACATCATGACACAAACACAAACAACACACTTAATGAGCTTAAAGCCTACCAAACTGAAATAAGCTATAGGCTGTTCCACAGATCAATAGCCACCTCACTCACCTGAATATGGTCCAATATAAGCCCACACACAAGCCCAATCAGTTTGGAGCTCACTGGACCCACACATACATCATTAGGCCTTAACAGTTCACTTAAGGCCCATTTAACACAAAAATAAGCTTTAAGCTCTTATAAGCTGTTAAATAAGCTCACCCAAGCTTTCCAAAGCTTCTGTAAGTATAATAAGCTAAAAGGAATGGAAACATAAGCTAAACATATGTTTGGAGTAAAAATGCAAAATATATTAACTTGAAGGACTAAAATTGTCAACTATGAAATATATGGGTTCAAACTGCCAAAAATGTAATCTGATGTTATAAACTGATAATATAAATGATTTTGTGTCAAAAGTGTAAATTTGAAAGTATTTGGACTTAAAATGAACACGTTATACAAAAAGGACTAGTTTTGCAAATTATATAAATTACAAGGAGTGAAACTGTCAAACCTGGAAATTATGTGTTAAAACAGTATATTCAACATATTAAGGGTATTTATTGACTATTTGAATAATATAAATACTAAAAAGTTAAACATTTATTTCACAAGGACTAAAAGTGTAATTTTTGTAAGTATAAGGATTTTTTTTGGGTAAGGGGGACTTACCCCGGTAAAATATAAGTATAAGTATAAGTATAAGGACTAAAAGTGTAAAATCTACAAAAGGGTACCAAAACTGTCATTTTGGTAAAATAAAGTCAGAAATGGAATAATTATAAACCCAGGGTGTTAAAATGTCATTTCTGTAACATATAAGCTAAAAATGTAAACTTTACAAAGTTAAAGGACTAAACTTCTAATTTCTACAAACTTGGGTAAAAATGGTTATTTTGATAACTATAAGGACCAGAAATGAATTATTTGGAAAATATTGATAATAAAAGTTCACATTTGATATTTTGTATCAAAAATGTTATTTTTTACAAAGTACAGGGACTGAAAATGTAAAATTTCACTATTATAGTCTGAAATGCAAATTTCTAGAAATTTGAAGGATCATTAAGTAACTTTAATAAAGACACTGAGGTATGATAAGCTACCACACAACCAGAACACTCAACTATAAAGGTTATAATATTGTGAATCATCCCTACAGGTTAAGCACAACACACATAAGGTTAGAATAATATTATATATAACATTGTTTTTGAACTTTAAGCATTATTCACAGACACAAACCACCTACACCATCAAGTACTGAGATTTCCCATATTATCCAGGTTGCGTGTTGGAGCCGTTCACAACTTGCATTTGATATTACTTATTTGCCTACACACACACTCAACTGAGGTGAGTTCATAGTACCACTTTTTTCATGTTTTACAAACTTGTGGGGAGATACATGCTACATCTAGAATACAAGTATTTCTATGTATGCTTTTCTTGAATGATTATTGCATAAGACACACTGTTGCCCCTTTTTATGAAAGTCCCTTATATCATGAACCTTAGTCACTTGCGAGTGAACGCGAATACTGTGAGTAGATCTATTTGGTTGACAACCCATTTGTGCTAGTCCGGGAGATTTCCTTTGTGTTAGCCAGATAGATAGCCAGATGCACATTATTTGAGTATACTAGGAGAATGACAAACTCCTACCCCAAGGGCCCCCATATTATAATTATATCATTTTATGATACCACACGATTTGAGTTCATGAGACTTATAGCAATATGCATACAAAAACACACACCACACCTGATTTATTCTGAAATACTTATCTTGTGTTCAAATTATATTTACACACAAACACTATGGATTCACTCAACAATTTTGTTGACTTTTTAGCATGTTTATCTCAGGTAATTGAAGCAAGCATTTGAAGGCATGGAGTGGGCATTTGACCTAGAGTCTGTGGTGTAATAATAAATTTAAACAGTCATTTTCAAACACTATGTCATTGTGATGTATTAAACAATTGAAACATCCTTGCATTTTGAATTCTATAAAATGACTCTCAAAACGTGTCTTTTTGAGTCATTTTCTATGATTATGACTGTGATCCTCTACGTAATACCCAAATTAGTCTTCCACTGTTGTAATGAAATTTTGGGGGTGTTATAGAATTGGGCAATAATGATTAAGGAATGATTTAAGGATTTGGTAAAGAGTGTTTATAGGAATGTTGGGATTGTGTGGAAGTAATCTTTCTTAGACAAAAGAGTGGATTATTTGGAAGAGAGCGAGATGGTGATTAAGAAAATGTAAGTCATTTAAGCAGACATCACATAATAATCAAAGATATTAACGTGTAAGACTATATGACATCTAAGAAGTTATCAAGATAGGCGTACCAAGTCTGTTATATATTAAATCAACATAGTGTGGGTGCACAAATAACACATAAGTCATGTAGAGAGATGCATATAAAGCATGATTACTATAATCATACCAGGGGATTGATCGTTCTCTAGGGGAATAGCGTCGTTAGGATTGAATGCTATGTCAACTAGGTCTAAAGGTGAGGGATGATTCTTTTTGTATTTTTATATTTTATAAAAGCAGTAAAAATCTCGAGTATTTGGAAAATTGGGCCGAATTAGTTGCTAGTCAACTAACCCAAAAACTACCAATAAACAAAATAAAATAAAATAATAAGAAAATAAATGCGGTGGATTACTTATAAGAGACAATGGTGTTTACTTTGATTTCACTACTCCCTAGTTATCTTTCACTGGTTTATTGGTTTGTTACACTTGTTTGATTGAAGGATTGCATTCCTTAATACTAGTCGTAGGGGCATGTACGTCCTTCCCCAACTCTATGAGTATTTATTTCTTCTTATTATGACACGTTTAGTGTCCTACCATAAATTATCAACAACTACTCATGCATTAAATATAATCAATAAAATCGTAGTACACATCCGATTATGTTTCTTAAGACATTCAAGCATGTTACCGTATAGGAGATTAGCTAGTTTTCTTAAGCCTAACGTTAGTCAATCAATCAAACAATCAATAACAAACCAACAATTGATCATCAATAACTAGGTTTCATTGGATCTAACCAAACACTAAGAGATCTAAGCTAGCATGTTAGTGAAAAGAAAAGATAAACAATTAATCAAACAACACATAGATATATTAAATGATTAAAGGAGAACTTATCATTCAATTAAACATGGAAGAAAATAGGGTCAGAAACCCTAAAAGTGTTGTAAAAGTCGGACCTACAAAGTTCCACAAGTTCCACCTCTTTTGTGAATGAAAAAACCTAAACTATATATAAAGATACAAAGCTGATAGCGTCAGGTTATAGCTCCTGATGCTGTCAGATCGCCATGTTCTATGGTTTCGTATTGCCCATGACACTTTCTGATGTCGTCACTTGTTAATTCTTCTGGGCCGTCTCTCTTTAACTTAACACCTGACATCCTTGCAACTTTTGTACCTGACGCCGTCAGGTATAAACTTGACATTTTCTTCTGGGGCGTCTCATATTAAAAATCCACCATTCTTCTCATACGGTGATGGCGTCAGCTCCAAAGCCTGACGCCGTCAGGTGTAAAATTCTGACTTTCTTGACTTTTCCTGTTTTCTTCATTCTTGAACAAAAAAGCGTCAGAAAAGCTCCAAAATGCTCTCTTTTCCAGAATTCACGTCCCAAGTACCTAAAATAACAAAAGAAGCAATTTAAGGTAATATTTGACCATAAAAACATGATTTAGGGCTTAAATGACCCCCTAAAAGCGTATCAAATAAATCCTTATCAATACACGTTAGTATATCTTGAGAAAAGAAGTCTAATTAAGGTTACTTACCTCAATTGACTGAGAAGTCATCCATGAAGACTCCTATGCTATCTTCCATTAACTCATGAAAGATTGCTGTCATACATCGCTGAAAGGGGGCGGGCGCATTACATAGTCCAAAGGGCATTCTCTTATAAGCGAATGTTCCATATGGACATACCCCTAGAACCCGTCTAAGAAATAGTAGTATTCGTGCCCAGCTAACCTCTCCAACATTTGATCACTGAATGGTAGTGGGAAGTGATCTTTTCGGGTTGCATCATTCAACTTCCTATAATCGATGCATACACGCCAGCCGGTATCTGTCCTTTGGGGAACCAATTCATCCTTATCGTTTTTCACAATGGTCATTCCTCTTTTCTTTGGTACAACCTGTACCGGACTAATCCAAGGACTGTTGGAAATTGGGTAAATCAAACCGGCGTCCATGAGTTTGATGACTTCCTTCTTCACCACTTCTTTAATGTTGGGATTTACTCGCCTTTGAGGTTGTACGGTTGGTTTATAATCCTCCTCTATGAGGATTTTGTGTATGCAAAAGTTCGAGTCGATTCCCTTTATATATCAGCTACACTCCATGCGATAACCCCTTTATGTTTTTTTAAGACAACCAGGAGTTTATCTTTCTGCCCATCACCCAAGGAAGAGTTTATGATTACCGGGAGTTGATCCTTTCCTTGAAGGAAAGCATATTCTAAGTGATTTGGGAGCTCCTTTAGTCCTAATTTGGGTGGCTCGATAATGGAAGGTCTGAGCTTGTTTTTAGGTTACGGAGCTTGAGTGGTTCAATGGGTTCTTTTCTAGGATAGAAAGAAACCACGTTGATAACCTCTTTTTCTTCCTAATCTTCGTGGATTGGTAGGATATTATCGTCTCGCAACCAACCGGCTTCAACTTGTTCATCAATACATTTATCAATGAATTCATCGACCTCTTTAATGAAGTATAGTCGGTTATCTGGTGCAAGAGAAAAATCCATCGTATCCTTGATGTCTTCAGGCTTTCTATCCCCACTCGCAATGTTAATTTGCCATCATGAACATCAATGACAGCACGAGCAGTGGCTAAAAATGGTCTGCCAAGGATGATAGGCACTATGTCATCCTTTTCCATTTCCAAGATCACAAAATCAACCAGGAAAACTTTCTGACCTTAACTAACACGTTCTCGCATATTCCCAAGGGATATTTGACTGATCTATCAGCCAATTGAATGTTCATACGCATAGGCTTCAGCCTTGAATATCCTAGCTTGAGGAACATGGAATACGGCATAAGATTTATGCTTGCTCCTAAATCAGCCAGCGCATTCTTTACAGATAAGAATCCTATGGAGCATGGTAAGGTGAAACTGCCTAGGTCGTCCACTTTTTTTGGTAGTCCTCATTGGGTGACCATAGAACATTCTTCCCCAAAGTTACCAGACCCTCAAGTTTCTTTCTGTTGGCAAGAAGCCTCCTGAAGTATGTACTATATTTAGGCATATGGTAACATGCATCAATGAGGGGGATGGTGACAATAGAATCCTTCAAGTATGACAAGAATCTCTTATTATCATTCTCAACCTTTTGATTCTTGAGGCGGGATGGATACGAAACTTGTAGGACCAAAAGTATTGATTTTTATGTGGTTCGGGAGGTCTAGGTTGATCAAAATAGATGAATTCCATGTTTGGTTTAGAGAGAGAAAGAGTAGAGAGAGGGTGAAGAAAAAGGGTTTGATTAATATGAAGTGAAAGTTACACAATTTCCCACACCCCTCATGGAGAGTCATGAGGGGTATTTATAGGCTCATCCTATTACATGTTTGCCTTTTGTACAATAGTAGTCCCTAAAGGCACAAATAACTGTGTATCTAGTCCAATTCACGTATGTGACGTTATCTTTATAAAAGAGCGAGGCTAACAATCTCCCTCCAAGATATCGTCACACGTGAATGGTTACAATGAGACCTATAAATACATAAACAATATAAATTACAACAATAGTAAACTATGTTGACGTTGTTGAAGCGCAGAGTCTCTGTAGTCTAGATACTGAGGCAGACTTGAAGTTCTCTCTTCCGACAATCTCGGCGTACTAACTGCAAAGGTCTTTGTAGCTCTGAACTTCAACTGTAATGGTCTAGTTAGGTTATTACTCCCTCCTAACTAGTGAGCCTTTATTCTTTTTCCTGCTCCCTCCTGAACCAACAACTCTCTTTTCATGACGCAGCGGATAAAGTAGATTCAAAAGTGTAGGCACATGGTTGTCGTTCAGGGAGCATTATGACAATATAACTCACATAACATTGCATTCAAGTTGGTAATAAGCCCTGATGTACACACACTACTTCTCCATTCACGATGTTAAGCACAATTCTCTCGGTCAATCCATTCGCTGAAGATGAAACACTACTTCTTTTGGCATGTTCTTCTCCCTCCTGATGGTTGCGAGTTATCGGAATCATCATAATGTTGTGTACATACCGTATAATCACCTTATACTTGATGCAATTTAGAAGCCATAACAGCTCGTTGAAGCATATTCTGTGAGTATATGTCGCAAAAATATACTCTCAATACTTTTCTCTCAAATCAATCTGTAATCGAACCTCCTTTGAATTCACCGGCTAATAGTAATGACCACATATGGAGACAACCCGATATGATCAGCTTGAAAAAGAAGTAATAATCTCATACTGTGACTTAATACTTGTATGATAGATGTGACTTAATACCTATACTGAGCACTACAATGTAACTCCTTTAAGTATGAGGTTGCATGAAATATTCGCCGCTTGAACAATCCACTACTTCGTGTGACACTGAGTACTACAACGTAACTCCTTTAAGTGATAGCTATACTGTGAGCACTACAACGTAACTCCTTTCATCAGTAATAACTAGATTGTCAAGACTGAATTTTTTTAATTTGCTCAGACAAGTTATCTTCAAAAGTCGTGCATCCAACCACCCCTAGACTTTGAGATAAATAAGTACACTTTTTGAAATGCTACTTCAAAATCAAATCAACAATACCGTACAAAAACCCCGTAGTCATTTTGTTAAACGAAACAATTCTAGCCGTGAATAATGTATCCCCGTGAAATTCACAATACCAAAATACCACTCTTTATAAAATATCATCAAAAACATGTATCCAAAAAAGTTTGGAATACATAGTTAATCCATTTAGTGAAACAAGTCCATCCATTTATGTGATCTCAGCCAAAAAAACATGCTCGTCCAGTCCACTTGTTTTTGAATTGCAGCACAATAAGCGAATCAAACCTGATCCCACACACTCCAATACACACGGTTATGATAAAACAGCCATTGACCTAAACATAAATACATTCACATGTAAAATCCGCCCCCACCTATACGCTCTCACCAAATCCAGTCAACATCTTCATCTCTCCTCAAGATCTCAACAACTATTATCAAATAAAATCTCATCACCATCACAATTCTCATCTAAATCAAATCGAGAGAACTAATCTCCTCTCATCAGTCAAGAATCCAATCCGAACATCAAACACACAATCATTTTGATTTCTTGCTGCTATGAACTGGACCAAAGACCTTTATGTTTTGTATACTCGAAGAGCTCGCGGCTTCAAGGTCTCTTAAACGAGGTCTAAGGTAGGGTTTGTTTCTTGTGTTTTCTTTTTGAACGAACTAAGAGAAAAGAGAATAACATATATGTTATTTTTTCTTTATCTTTGTGAATCGGATAGTAAACAAGAGATTATAATCATCTTGACAGATCTGTGATGAAATATGTTCAACGAAAAAAAATCTTTAATAGATTGAAAATAATGTTGAAGCAATCTAAGATCTATTGTATTTTTAATTTCGTATATGTAATGATGGATTGGATGTTGAGTGTTGTTGTCGATGGTTTAGAACTTTTGCAGGTTGCTTGGGTGGAGTGGGAAGAGAGGGAATTACATGAGGAGGATGCTTGGGGGTTTCTTCGTTCCTATCTTCTTCTTCATGGGAAGTGTTGGGCTCAGTGGCGATGGGGTGCTGAGTTGGGTATGGTGGGTCCGTAGTTGTTGTTCCAGCACGAGTCGTGATGGCGAACAAGGAGTCTTGTTGATTGAGGAGTGGTTTACTTTTGCAATCAAGGACAACATGAAGTTCGGCAAACGTGTCATTAATTTCTCTTTGTTGCTCTGTGATGAATTCATTAAGGCCTTTTAGCAACAAGCTCTTTTCATGCGTGAAGTGCTAGAGATCTTCTTCAAGAGTATTCCTGACTTTGAATTCAGGTCCTTCCTCCCCTTTCTTCTTTTTTACATAGTTACCCCAAGAGGTGTCTTCGCCAGTTTGATAGAAAACTAGAAGAGAAGGGTCATCGAAGATATCGTGACCTGACAGACAAACATGCTCAGTGGCTGGTTCATTCCCTCATTCTTCCACTTCTTGTAGGCCTCCACATTGGTCACAGATTAAGTAGGGGTTTGATAGTCTTCGCGACTCCTTCAGATATGACACTTTTTCTTGCAACTTTCTTAGTCGGCTCTCGTGGGAGGGGGTTTTTATGATCTCGGATACACTCATGACCGAATTGGGTTCATCCTAAGTATCGTCTTGGTCTTGAGCATATTCTTCGATTCGATTCCACCCTTCCTCAGCGCTTAATTTGGCTATTCTTCCTTTTACCGAGTTGTTAATTCCATTATGGTCATTCTGAGAAACATTTTCATAGAAAATTTGGACAAGGAGCCAAAGCTCGATGCCATGATGAGGGACTTGTCGTATAAGATCCTTAAATCAACTCCAAAATTTATGAATATGTTCATTTTTCCTAATGTTGAAGCGAAGGATTTTGTCCCTAATTGCCGAAGTTCTTCCGGGTGGGAAGATTTATCGTAGAATTTTGAGATAAGCTGCTCCCATGTAAATATGGATTCAAAAGGAAGTCTGTCATACCATTCTTTTGCTTTTTCTTGAAGGGAAAATGGAAAGAACCATAGCCGGGATGTATTCCGAGTAGCCCCACCCGCATGGATGGTGTCGAGTACCTTCAAGAAATCCTTGATTTGTTGGATTGGGTCTTCCATTTTCAATCCATGAAACTTGCATACGCATTGGATAAGCCAGACATCGTTAGCATGTAAGACCCCATTGGTATGTTCATTTGGAAAAACGATAGCATTGGAAAAGCCACGAGGGGTAGGGTTAGAGTAATCCTTGAGGCACTTAGGGGTAGGATTCTCTGGAATCTCCTCACTTTGATTAGATTGGGGACTAGGGGGTGTAAGCTGATGATCGGATTCCTCTTCGGAAAGAGCTTCATCAAAGTTGATGGTAGTCCCGAGTGGTTCGGATGTTTGAAGTGATTGTCTTAACCTACGCATTTCTCTTTCAGGTTCTGCATAAGGTTGGACAAGGGTTTTAATGGAACTACGACTCCTAGTAATTCTAAGACTACCGGGATCTTCGTTTACCATAATGGCCAAGGAAGATTTTGGGCAAAGGATCGAGGGGAAAAGATAGACTAAAGAAAAACCTAATAAAAAGAAAATAAAAGTCTCACTAGATAGGAATCTAATGAGTAGACCTAATTAAAATAAAAATCCACCTAAGCAATAACTATTCCCAGGCAGCGGCGCCAAAAACTTTGATGCGGGATTGCGACTTGAAAATGTATTACTTTTCAAGGGATCTTGAGAAGCTTGCAATCCTCCAGGCAGTATACCTGACCGGTGTAGTATAGTGAGTGGCAAGTACCGGGGGATTGATCGTTCTCTAGGGGAATAGTGTCGTTAGGATTGAAAGCTATGTCAACTAGGTCTAAATGTGAGAGATGATTCTTTTTGTATTTTTATATTTTATAAAGGCAGTAAAAATCTCGGGTGTTTGGAAGATTGGGCGAAATTAGTTGCTAGTCAACTAACCCAAAAACTACTAATAAACAATATAAAATAAAATAACAAGAAAATAAAGGCGGTGGATTACTTATAGGAGACAATGGTGTTTAGTTAGATTTCACTACTCCCTAGTTATCTTTTAATGGTTTATAATTGGTTTGTTACAATTGTTTGATTGAAGGATTGTATTCCTTAATACTAGTCGTGGGGGCGTGTACGTCCTTCCCCAACTCTATGAGTATTTATTTCTTCTTATGATGACACGTTTAGTGTCCTACCATAGAATCATCAACACCTACTCATGCATTAAATACAATCAATAAAACCATAGTACACATCTGATTACGTTTCTTAAGACATTCAAGCATGTTACCGTATAGGAGATTAGCCAGTTTTCTTAAGCCTAACGTTAGTCAATTAATCAAACAATCAATAACAAACCAACAATCAATAATCAATAATCAATAACTAGGATTCATTGGATCTAATCAAACACTAAGAGTTCTAAGCTAGCATGTTAGTGAAAAGAAAAGATAAATAATTAATCAAACACACATAGACATATTGAATGATTAAAGGTGAACTTATCTTTCAATTAAATATGGAAGAAAATAGGGTTAGAAACCCTAAAATTGCTGTAAAAGTCGGACCTACAAAGTTCCACAAGTTCCACCTCTTTTGTGAATGAAAAAACCTAAACTATGTATAGAAATACAAAGCTAACGGCATCAAGTTATAGCTCCTGATGCCATCAGATCGCGTGTTCTAGGGTTTCATATTGCCCAAGACACCCTCAGACGTCGTCACTTGTTAATTCTACTAGGCCGTCTCTCTTTAACTTAACACCTGACGTCCTTGCAACTTTTCTACCTGACGCCGTCAGGTATAAACTTGACATTTTCTTCTGGGGCGTCTCATGTTAAAAATCCACCATTCTTCTCATAAGGTGACGGCGTCAGCTCCAAAGCCTGACGACGTCATGTGTAAAATCCTGACTTTCTTGACTTTTCTTGTTTTCTTCATTCTTGAGCATAAAAACGTCCGAAAAGCTCCAAAATGCTCCATTTTCCAGAATTCATGTTCCAAGTACCTAAAATGACAATATAAGTGTTTTAAGGTAATATTTGACAACAAAAATACGATTTAGGGCTCAAATGACCCTCTAAAAGCGTATCAAATAAATTCTTATCAATACTCCTTAGTATATCTTGAGAAAAGAAGTCTAATTAAGGTTACTTACCTCAATTTATCTTGTTAATGTTTTACGATGTGTCATTGAGACAAGACATTTTGTATTTTTCAACAATTATTATTATCTAAAAGAACAAAGATTATTACTTTTAGGAAAACAAGTTTTTTAGTGTAGATATGATGAATGAATTTTACTTGTTTATGGAATGAAACACGTTGTATTAGGTTACTTTGAAAATCTAATACCTTATATTTTTAAACAAGGAATAATGTGTCTTCTTGTAACATAAGCATTCATGTTACAAAGAGAATGAAATTCATAGGATATAAATTATCCTTTGTCAATCTTTTGATATAAGAAATTCATGTTATTTTGAGTGTTGAGTCATTCATGAGTAAACTCTACATATGTTGTTTGTTTGCTCGTGTTTGGTTTTTCAGAAATAACACATTTACAAATTCCGTTGAAACGTAAACTGCTTGAATATTTCGGATGAAACATCCAAGTCGTCAATCCTACTTCGTTGTATATTTTAAGCGTGTTTTAAACATATTAGTTTCATATTTGGAACATAACTATTGGACAAGAAGACTCAATATGACATCATCAACACATGTGTGAGTTATGATCTGATACATATTCTTTTCATCTTAAGAAGGACATCAGTATTTTCATAAAAATCGAGTTTGACTGAGTATATAGGTTCAAAATGATATGTTTTGTTATATCTTGAAGCTAAAAAACTAATGACTCCAATTTCATCTCCACACTCAAAAACTTGTCAATTAAATTTGATAATGATATCAATCATAGTTTAAATAATGAATCGATATATGCTCGAAATCTTTCTTGACCCTCATGACCATTCTTTTTAATAAAGAAAATAAATAAGGATTTGTGTAATGTGCTCCATTAAATATAATACTTGTTATGCTTATTTGAGCTGCTTATCAGTTTTTTGCTGTCTGAAAAAAAATTCTCCTATTTTTGAGGTAATAGTATTTATACAAGTTATATGTATCAAATGGTCAAAAAGTCCTAAACTTTCATTTATAGTTTCATAAATCTGTGTTTTCTTTGTGTCCTTTATGTCCAAATAAAGGATTCATGTTAGCTGATATATTATCTATTGTGACTTCTTTGTACCAACTCGTGAAGTTTGTAGTCATGAACATGGTCAGAATATATGTCTGTATTAAGGTCAGAAAATTGTCAAAAAGATGGTCGGAAAAGTTGGTCAGAAAAGTCACTGGAAACATGGTCGGAATTTCTTGTAAAGAAACTTTCGAATAACAAATCCCTCAAAATTTCGAATAGTCATTTTTCAAATAGAGGATTTTTTGAATAGCCATATCTTTCGAATAGGCCAAATTTCGAATAGGCAAATTTCGAATAGACTCAAATTTTTTCGAATAGGCCAAGATTTTTTCGATTAGAGATGCGTTGGCCAAGACCTTTGACTACAATCAAAATACCAAAGACTCATTGGACTTCTGCCTTAAACATCATTAGTCCAAAGCTTAAAAGGAAAAAGCAAACCTAAGACTTTTATACATACGTTACCACAGTCAAGACGAACATCGAAACCAAACTAAATCCAAATCCAACACTATCATATCCCATCTCCACAGATCTCAACCTAGACTCAAACATAAATGATAACATCTAAAGATATCAGCTCATTTTGCTTCGTGGTATTCACAATTGATATCCAACCATTGAAGGTCATTCACACGAAAGAAATATAATCATCATCGATCACTATTTGAAGCAAAGCCTCTTCATTTAATATCCGAAACAAAAAAAAAGAGAAAAATGATAACGATTATGTTATTTTCCTCTCCTTGGCTCGTTGAAAGACAAACACAATCGAAAACTACAACGTAACATAAACCTACCCGAGACCATATGAATGATCTTGAAGTCGTCTCTCTTGAAGCTACGCCATGACAGATCCAGCAAGAAAGAAGGGTGTTTGTGTGTTTTGTTCGTATGCAGTGATGATAGTTTGTTCAGTTTTGATTGTGAAAGAATGAAGAGGTGATTGTATTAGATGATGAGATGAGATGGTTTTGAACAACAAGGAGATGAGTTTAGATCTGGATTTGAGTGTTTAGGTGAGAGAGAGAGAGAGAGAGAGAGAGAGTGATGGTAGGCGTTATAATCTCAAGTGTGTTGTTGATTTAGGTTAATAGGATATTATAACCGTGTGTTTAATATTCCGGGTTATCATTTGTTGCAATTGGGCTGGATCCGAAAAAGTATTTAATGGGCTGATATGATTTATCACACATTAGGTTGTGTTTGTTGGATCAGGCAATACTTAAGTGTTGGGCTACAATTATTTTAATAATATATTGTGTACACTTTGGTTTTTATTTGGCGAAATGAATGGTATTTTGGTATTTATAAATTTTCATGGGAATAGATATTCCATGGCTAAATTTTTAAACCTTATCGAAATGTGACTACGTAGATTATTTGTTTATTACTTATTTAAGCTTGAAGTGACGTTTCACGGGTGCGTGTACTTAGTATCTCAAGGTCTAGGGGTTGGTTGGATGCAAGACTTTTGAAATCCTTGTTTGAGCATTTATTGAATAGTGATTAAGACTTGGACATCTAGCTATGTGTGAGATCTATAATAGCATAAGTTGGTTCTTAATGGTCACAATAGCTATCACTTTAAGGAGTTACATTGTAGTGCTCAGTGTCACAAGAAGTTGTGGATTGTTCAAGAGGCGAATATTTCATGCACTACCTATATTGGTTTGGGTATATAGCACTAAGAGGAGATTTGTGCTCAGTACAGGTTCTTAATCAAGGATAGTACAAGCGTAAGTCACAAGTTTGGGGAATTTTACTTCATTCTCAAGTTTATCATATCAGGTTGTCTCCATACGTGGTCATTTACCATTAGCCAGTGGAAGTGAAAAGAGGTTTGATAAGAGGTTGATCTAAGGAGAATTGTAGAGAGAACAGGTATCGACATCAACTCATGAGGTATTGATTTGTATGTTGCTTCCAGTTGATATGTATATGTATACATATTTATGATGATTCCGAAAAATCATCATCATCCTGGAGGCAGAAATGTGTACATCGAGGCTTTTATTGAAGAACTGAAAGCATTCTAAGTGAGTTGAAGATGTCGATATGATGCTCCCCAAACAAATCTATGAAGAAGTTATAGTTTATCAGTCTATGATCCATTTTCCGTTGTGCATGACAAGATAAGAGACTGAAGACAATTTGGACAGAATTCAGAGAAACTTCATCTACAAGCATAAAGGTTATATCAAACGGGTTGTCAATTTGGGAGGGAGCATGTAAAAGAAATGGGCTTACTAATTGGGAGGGAGTAATAACCTAATTAGATTAGTACGTGATTCGTCTGCAAGTAAAGAAAGATTGCTGGGGATATTTATGAAGATAAAGAGCTATGAAGTCTTCCTCAGCATTGTTGCGCTTACTTTTATTGTTTTATTTTACTTGTAGGGATCATTGTAACCATTCACGTGTGATGCCATCTTGTAGGGAGATTGTTAGATTTGCTATTTTGTGAATCTTGCGTCTTACACGTGAAATGAACTAGAAACGTAGCTAGCTAGACTATATTTGTAAACGTGTAATAGTTATGTTATGTTTAGCCTATATAAACTCCTCAAGACTTCACTTGAGGGGTGTGGGTGTGTAACCATTTTATTCTTAATAATATCATCTTTGTTTCACCTCACCTTCTCTCTACTTTCTCTCTCTAAAACCATGAATAGATTCATCATCTTTGATCAACCTCGACCTCCCGAACCACATAAATCATGTATATTATCGGTCCTACATTTATGACCTAAATATAAATGAAAATTCCATATTATAAGCTTATTTATTGATACTAGACCAATACTGACGCAAAGCAACAGTGTATAGCGATAAAGAATTATACATGTGAACTTGTCGTTTTGGTGTGATCCTTAATGCAACACATACTGGTTTAATTTGTAGTAAATGCGAGAAAAAAAGTCTACATGTTATAAACGGAAAATGATAAAAGTTTGAGAATTTGAGGATTAAATAATTAAATAATATTTAAACTATTAATTTATTGGTGGATTTTGTGCATTTTTAAGTTTTTAAAGTTTCAAGTTTCAAGAAAAGTCACCTACCCCTTTATGTATAGTATAAAACTATAAATTATAGTTCAAAGTTAAAGCTTTGGTAAAAATTGCATTTTTATTTAATACTCGCTTAATTCGGCCGACCATAGTTGGGTACTGTAACACCCCCATTTTCACAGATAGGAGCGGATGCTAGATCTTGGGTATTACTTCAGGGAAACATAGTCACAGTAATAGAAAACGACTCAAAAGATACGTTTTGGAAAATAATGTTACCATTCATTTAAAATATCAGAGTTTTACAAAATGAGGTCCCAAAATCTATGTGAAACATAGATTTTGAATGATAACAGGTTTGGTCCTTCCTGTCCAGTGCCACTCCATGCCATAAGTTGCTCAATAACCTAGGATATATATTTAAAGGGGTCAATACAAAGGTTGAGTTAATTCATAGGTTTTAGTATGTAGTGGGTAAATACAAGTTCCACTGGGTTCAGTTGTTACACCTATCAAGGAAAATGTAATGTTTGTGATAATTGCAATGCATTTACAATTATCATGGGGAAATAGTATTATTGCACTAAGCTCATGAAACCCCACGTTAACATGTCCAGGTCATGGGGTACTGCAGACCCAACCATGACGAGACGTAATAAGGATTAACTTGCCAAGGTTAACCCTTTTAGTTCTCAAATATAGTTCTTATTGGTACCCGGCAGGGGGAAAAAAACGAGAGTTATCAAACTCTAAATAGATCTATTCATTATACTCGCTTTCACTCGCAAGTGATTATGGTTTATGAATTTTGTTATGTAATGGTGGCATAGGAAACACTCGTGCAATAACCAAAGAAACATACTTGTATTCGGTTTAAAGCATATATTCCCCTCACTGGGTTCGTAAAGCATTTAAAAAGTGAGGCTATGAACTCACCTGGGATTTGAGATGAGTGTGGGTGCTACAAGACGGTCTACTCAAGTAACCTGGTGTAGTGTGTATGTCAAGCCTGAGTGGGTGCATTCTAAGTTCTCCTAATTAAGTATTCTTAAGGTTTCTACATTTAGATATAACATAACACCGTTCGCGCCATCGTAATTCAGAAGTATAACTCCTCACATGAAGCTCCCTACTATTGTATTATGTATAACATAATACCGTTCGGGCCATCATAAGTCATAAGTATATAATCCTCACACAAAGCTTCGTACTATTGAGTCATGTTGATATATGCTTAAGTTATGAATAGAACACAACACCGTTCAGGCCATCATAATCCAGAGGTCATGTAGTAAACATTTGAGGAGCCAGGGCACCAAACTCGTCAAAATAAATACCAAAATGAAACCCCTCACATGAAGCTCCCTACTATTGTGTTATGTTTATTTAATAAATATAGGTTTTTATATTTGTGAAAATACTTCAAATATATCCTCAAGTTTAATAATTGACATAATATACCTTTAACCTAATAACTTTTACGGTCTTAGTCCTTAACGGTAATAACTATATATAACTATATCCTTATGCTATATAACTTTGTAAAATAGGTCTTAATGCTTTTTACTTCTAAGATATGGCAAAAACAGTCCCTATACCTAATATTTTCAGAAAGTTACAATATATACCCCTATGCATGAAAACATTTGCAAAACTAGTCCTTTTTCTACATAAACTATATTTTTATTAAACAAGAAGCTATCCTAGCTTATGGTTAACTAATATAAGCCTAACAAAGTATCCTAGACCAGCTCATGGCACATGAAAAGGGCTGGTTACATGCAAATAGAGTTTTGACTCATTTTAGGGTTTCAAAATGGAGTCGACAAAATGAAAATGACCAAGGCTCATTTAAGGGTTCCTAGGTGATCTAATACTCTTATATAGAATGATAGGTCAGTACTAAATATAAAATGATCAAAGTTTAAACATACTTGGGCGAAACTAGGGGTAACGAGAGTTTAAGGTTTCTCAATGGAGTTTTCACTTCGACAGGGGTTCTAGGCTTGCTTTGCTCGACTCCTACTCTTAGTAAGGCTTCTATACTACTGAATGTTTGAGGTGAAGAAGTGAGAAAGGTGTGATTTGAAAGGGAGAAGTGTTGGTGGTACTTATAGGGTGCGTTCGGTTTGTCGAGCATGCAAAGGGGACCAAGGTGGCAAGAGGGGGGGGGGGGGGGAGTGACCAACTACTATTATTAATGTCTCTTAGGGCCTATGGGGAGTGACTAATGATGGCTAGAAGTAGCTAGGATAAGTGGTGAGGGGTTGTTGGACCATAAGGGTGTCGCGGCCTATGGTTGTCACAAGGAGGTCACATGTAGGTGATGGTGGTATTTGGTTAGTTGCTTGGTAGTGTTAAGGTGGTGGATAAGCTACTAGGATTGTAGCTTGAGGTGCTTAAGTAGCTTAATTCTAAGTTTAGGGTTTAGTTTAAGCTTAATCTTGCTTAGTGAGTGATTAGGGCCTAGCTTAGGTTCTAGTGCCTAGATTAGGGTCCTATGAGTGCTTAGTGACTTAGGTTAGGTTCTAGGAAGCTTATACTAAGTGGTGGTAGCATAGACTAGAGATTAAGAAAGGTTTCGACCTAGTTCCGAGACTTTAAAGCCTATTTAGGGCTCTAAGCTTAAAGGACTTGTACTATGAGCTATTTATGAGGCGAAAAATGAACCACTTTTAGGGGGTCATTTAAGCCCAGAATTGAATTTATTTGATCAAATATCACCCTAAATCGTTCCTTTTGTGATTTTAGGTACTTTGGGAGTGAATTCTGGAAAAGGAAGCAATTTGAACGTTTTTGGAGCATAAAAGTGAAGAAAACGCCTAAGACTTAATTTTCCAAGCTGAGAACAGTACCTGACGGTGTCAAGAGGAATATCCTGACGGCGTCAAGAGTAAAAGTGGTGACGACCCAGTGCAAACCTGATGGCGTCACAACAAAGGCGTCAAGAGTTAATTTGGTGACGGCCTGCATAAGGTGTACACATGACGGCGTCAGACTCAGATCTAGGCAGTCCGAGGAACTATTTGGCGGCGAGATAACGGCGTCAGACATTTGTTCTTGACGCCGTCACCTATCAAACTCTATATATAGTTTTCTATTTTTCATTCATAAAGGGAGGAACTTGTGTGGAGAAACTAGGGCCGAACTTTGTAAACCCTAGCTCATATTTTACAGCACTTTCAAGGGTTTTCACCCCTTGAATCCTTCCATGT
Organism: Artemisia argyi; assembly: GCA_030686995.1. Classification (NCBI taxonomy): domain Eukaryota; kingdom Viridiplantae; phylum Streptophyta; class Magnoliopsida; order Asterales; family Asteraceae; genus Artemisia; species Artemisia argyi. The sequence goes on from CM060687.1 coordinate 64,701,369, forward strand.
GCTATTAAGATAAGTCTTCTCTTAATTCAATCAATATGTCTATGTGTTGGTTGATTATATGTTTTACTTGTCTTGATTTCAACATGCTAGGCTAGATCTATCTTGTGTTTGCTTCGATCTAATGAAACCTAGATGTTAATTATGTGTTGATTACTTGTTTATGGTTGTATTGGATGAATGATTTCAATGTTAGGCTTAAGAAAACTGGCAGATCTCCATTGTGTAACATGCTTGAACGTCTTAGGAAACATGAACCGATGTGTACTAGGTTTTATTGGTTGTATTTAATGCATGAGTAAATTCTAATGATCCCATGTTAGGAGCTTCTTAGCCGGCTCGACATAGGAGTAAAGTAGGCGCTCATAGGATTAGGGAAATAAGTACGCCACCCCATGAATGGTATTACGGAATACAATCCGTCATCCACGCAACTATAACAAGTAATTAACGTGTAAAAGATATCTAGGGAGTAGTGAAATCTAAGTAAACACATTTTTCCCACATATTGCTCACAACTTTAATTTAATATAGTTTATTTTCATTTTTAGTATTTTATTTTGATTGCATCTTTAGTATTGGGTTAGTTGATTAGCAACTAATTCCGCCAAACTCCTTAAAACCCGAGATTTTTAATTGCTTTCATAAAAATATAAAAATACAAAAAGAATCATCCCTCATCTCTAGACCTAGTCTTTAGGTTTTCTAATACTAGCGACACTATACCTAGTTGAACGATCAATCCCCCGATACTTGTCATTATACTATAGTACATCGATCAGGTACACTGCCTGGTGGGGGTTGTAAGCTTCTCAAGATCCCTTGAGAGGTAAAGCCTGGTGCAATCCCTACGCATCAAGTTTTTGGCGCCGCAGCCCGGGGAATAGTTATTGTCTAGGTTAGAATCTCTTTTTACTAGGTCTACTTGCTACATTCCTTTCTAGTAAGATTTTATTTTTATTTTCTAGGTTCTCTTTAGCCTATCTTATTTCTTCATGTTTTTGTTCGTAACTCTTCACCACCCGACATCATGGACGATGGGAACATCTTTGAACCCGTCATCCCACCACAACAAAACCCACCACTAGAACCTCTTAGGCCCCGAACCTTAGGAGAGTATTCCCGACCTAGCCACCAAGGCTATCGAAACACTATTGAGCTCACCGGAGCCAATGTGACCCCCTTGCGATCCGACACCATCCGGTTGGTGCTAACCGAATGTGCATTCTATGGACTTCCTTCCGAAGATCCAAACCAACATCTCAAGGACTTCCTTAAAATCGTAGATTCTATAGACCTTGATGTTACAACTAGAGAGTCAACCCGATTACGCCTATTCCAATTCTCTCTACGTGATCAAGCTAGTCAATGGCTTGAACGTTTACCCGCGGGATCCATCACTTCATGGGATGGTCTCACCAATCGCTTCCTTACCCAATTCTTCCCACCGGGGAAGACTGCGATGCTTAGAAATGACATTTTGATGTTTGAACAACATCAGGGTAAAACTTTCTACGAAGCATGGTCTCGTTTTAAGGATCTCCTCCATAAGGTCCCTCATCATGGTATAAACCTTTGGTTATTAGTTCAGATTTTCTACGACCATGTTGACTATCACACTAAACGTACAATCGATAGGGCCGCGGGAGGTAGATTGCGTGATAAGAACGCCGAGGAGTCCTGGGCAATTATTGAAGAGCTTATCGCCGATAATCAAGAGATGTGGGAGTTTAATCATACTATAAAGCGGCCATCAACGCAATCTCAACACCTGAAGGGACTACCGAAATCCCTGATGAACTCCTATGCAAACTCGAGGCAAAAGTTGACTATTTTGAGGAAAGGCAAAGGAGAACCCTGAGTCTTAGGCGGGCTACTGCCAATTCTGTCTCAAAACGACTTCAACACCGTTATCAGAGTCACCCTCTAGAGAGAATGTCGAGACTTTTCAAAACTATGCCCCACCTTATTCCCCTCCCGAGAAACTTAGCCCGGAGTTTGAAGCTAAAATGAGAGAATACATGGCAACTCATTCAGATCGGCTCGCTAGATTCGAGGAAGCAGTTTATAAGCAAAAAGATGAGATGCAAGAGAAAATGAATGAGGTGATGAGCCTGATGGAAGAGTATGCCAACCAGAGAACCCCCGAAAGGATGTTACTAAGGAAAGAAAGCGTCATCCCCACTACCCGATTTGTTAATTCCATCGCAATTGTCCACAAGGATAATGAGAAGGTAGAAACCCCTACTGAACAAACCGTAGAAAAGCCACCTAAATCCCAATCTCTAAGTTACTACCTGAAACATGATATAAACGAAAACACTATAACAAATTGGATAAAGGGTGACGGGCGTAACCAACCTTCCAAACAAGGTTCTAAGAAGGAGGAAGGGGAAAAAGATGAGTATGATACGTTACCTGGGGGCCAATATTCGAGAAACTATTGGTACAAAAAGTGGCTACTAAGCAGATGGCGTGTGGGAACTTTGAGATACCAGCTAGCATCGGGGATTTGAAATATCTTAGTGCTTTCTCCGACTAAGGATCGGAAGTAAATCTTATGCCCCTAACTATTTACATCCAACTAACGTAAAAAATGCCAGCCCCCACTCGTGTTAGGCTGTCACTAGCTGGACACTCTTACGTATACCCCCTAGGAATTGCAGAAGATGTGTTAGTTAATGTCGCAGGATTCATGTACCCCGTTGATTTTATGATCATCGATGATAAGGGAGATGGGTGCATGCCAATAATCCTTGGGGCACCATTCCTCACCATCGCTAGGGCTGTCATTAAGTATGAAGGCAGGAAAATTGAGCTTAAATCAGGAAAAAGAAAGATTAGCTTCCCCATGACCCCGCGATGTGGGCATGAGAGTTTAGGTTGGAGAAAGCTCAAAAACAACATTGACACATCACCTATTCATGTTCAAGAGAAAATACTTGCATGGGAGGCAAGAATCAGAAGCTACAAGGAGGCTAAACATGAAAGAAGCAAAAGCAATGAAGTTCATGTCGAGTTCGAACACAATCGACCAGCACAAAGCCATGTACCATTCGAGGAAGGGAACTTAGTACTCTTAAGACACTTGGAAATAACGATACCATCCAATAAACCGAGTCCTTGGTGGTATGGGCCTTTCACAATTGAGAGCATGAGCCAAGATGGGATGGCTAACCTGAAAAGTAAAGTAGGTGGAGAAGTGATTGCAAGTATCGACAGATTGAGGCACTACCACCACAATAGTAATGATCACAACTACATGGGGTACATCATCTCAAGGGATGAGATCACGTAGTAACCCATGACCTTGAGTCTAGCTACAAGACTCGTAAATAAAGAAAAGTGCTTCTTGGGAGGCAACCCATGCTTTGTGTGATTTTTATTTTGTTTGTTTGTTATTTGCTTCCGTATGCATGCTTTATTTTTATTGTTGGTAGATCATGTTTCAAAACTAAATAGTGGAAATACTTTATTTTGTTGTTTGGCTTAGTCTTAACTTCATCCAAAGGTATTTTTGCAAAAGATAAGTGTAAGGGGAAACCCCAAATATGTTTTTAAGAAACAAACTGATCATGATTCTCCACAATATTAAGTGAACATGTATATTCGTATTTGTTAGAGTCAAATGCTTGTATCGAGTCATAATGAAGTTTTGCAGGATTTTCCAGGAAGTAGGACCAAGTTTTTCCAGAAATTTTCTGGAAACTTAACATAAGAATTTCTGCAGGTGATGAGTGCTCAAACACTTATCATTTTTGGTCTAATCTGAATAACAAAAACATACAAAAACACTCAGTAATGCATCAAAATACTGAAAATATTTCAAAATTGTGTTTTATATGTTTTAGATGCAAAATGAGTAAAAACAAATGAAAAACGTACAAAGTTTGCAAAATTGGCAGTTTCAGTCCCCCAACTTTCATAAAATATCAAAACTAGTCCCTGGTTATTCAAAATATGGAAAATTATCACCAAAGGTCCTTTTAAAATCATAAGTTGTCATAATTAGTCCTTTGGTGAAAAATCTCAAAAGTTTTGGAAATTTGCAATTTAGTCTCTGAAGTTTCAGTTATTGACAGAATTAGTCCCTGGTGGGATATTTTTGAAAGAAAAATCATTTTTGGTCCTGGTTCTATTCATATTTGGCAAGAATGATCCTTGGGTGAAAATTTGGAGAAATTACAGTTTAGGTCCCTAAAGTTTCACAAGTTGGCAGTTTTGGTCCCTGGAATTTCAAAAGTGGAAAAATATCAAAATAGGACCTTGTACTATTCAAATTTGGTAATTTACACTCTTGTGATAACTTTGGAGAACTTACAAATTCAGTCCCTAACTTTCACCAAATTACATATATGGTCCTTGTATTTAATAAACAAACCAAATGGACCCTTTTTTTATTATCATAAGCCATAAACCAATAACAAACAAACCAATCACCACCCCAAGCCGGATCCAAGCCCAATCCACCACCCTTGGCCCAATCCCACAACACAAAGCCCACCCCCTTTAATATATAAAACCCGGTCAAAATTGGTCAACAAGCCAGGGTCAACAAACAGTCAAACCCATCACTCCCACCATCTCCCCTGTTTTCCTGAAACCTGTCTCACCTCCCCCTCCTCCTTTTCCACTAAACCCTCACCAACCTTCAATAATTACTCACCTACACCCAACCAACCCCCTCCTCATTAAAGCACCTCACCAAACCCATTATCTGTCAAATTTCTATTTCCCGCCAAAAAGGAATCAAGGGACAAGATCAAAAGATGTAATCCAATGGTCAAAAATTGGAGTGGGAAAAGCAGTGGAAGGTCCCAGGACTTATAAAAATGAAGAAAAAAGAAGAAACATTTATTAGTTAGTGAAGAATTTTTCTTAGTGTAGTTTTTAGGTCGAATTTATGTAATGTAAGTTTTTAGTTGTTGCAACTAGTTTAAAAGGCTTGAACTCAGTTCTTTAAATGTAATTCCATCTTTATTTTAGCTTAATTTCAGTTTATCTTTATAAAATTCAGTTTTCACCATTTTCAGTTAAAATCTCAAATCATTCTATGGTTGTTATAAGTGGTTGTTTATTGTTTGTTTAAGCTTACTTAGCTTATTTATAAGGGTTATAAGGTCTCCTAAGCACTCTAAACAAGTTTCATTCAAAGTTTCAAAAATACTTAAAAATCACAATAAATAGAGTAAAAATATAAAAATCAAGAAATAAGAAGGAATTGCAAGAAGCAGAATGGAAGAATGATGGATTTTGGTTTTAGAAGTCTCAGGGGAGATTCTAGGGTAGGTTTGGTCCTATGGTTCTTGGTTGTTGAATGCTCTGTGGGATACTAGTGTAAGCAACTTCCATACTTTGGCATTCATTTTTCATGTATTTACTTTTGAGCTTGTTGCAGTTTATTTATGCTTATTAGATGTTTGTAGGGGATAAAAGTTAGGTTCCATGGGTTATAATGTAGGTCTGCTTCATTAATTTATGAAAATCAGTTTATAAGGGGGTGTTAGGATCAGCACTATGCTATCTATTCTAGTTGTTGTTTTGTTGTTGTTTTAGTGTAGATGATGAGTGTATAAATACTCATCATTTTATACCAATCTGAACTGCCAAAACATCCAAAAATACTCAAATATGCATCATAATACTTATAATATCTTAGAAGTGTGTTTTATATGTTTCAAATGCAAAATATGCAAAAACAGATGAAAAACGTACAAAGTTTGCATAATTGGCAGTTTCAGTCCCTCAAGTTTCAAAAGTTGTCAAATTTAGTCCCTGGTAAATCAAAACATGAAAAATATCATCAAAGGTCCTTAGGGATTCATAAGTTGTCAAGAAAAGTCCTTTAAAGTTAAAAAATTACAAAATGACAACTTTAGTCCCCCAAGTTTCAAAAATGTCAAAATTAGTCCTTAAGGTTTTAAAAATGGGAAATTAATAGAATAAACCTTGAACTATTCTTAAATGACAAAATTGGTCCTTATGATAACATTTTGAGAAATCACATCTTCAGTCCCTTAAAAATCTAAATTTACAGAAATGGTCCCTGGAGTTTGAGAAATTGGCAGAAAAGGTCCCTGGGATTTTGAAAATGAAAAATTACATCTTTTGTCTTTGTGTTATGGTTTAAATACAGGTTTAGTCCTTGAAAGAAGTTTGGGAAAGTGGCAAACTCAGCCCCTTAATTTTGCCAAAATTACAACTTTGGTCCTTGTGTAAAAATAAAACCAACCGGACCCTTTTTGTTATTAAATCCAAATCCAAACACAACACAAAATCCAGCCCACCCCAAGGCCCATTCCACCCTCAGCCCACACAACCCTTAATAATATACACGGGCGTTGACCCGTTTGACCCTCCCAATACCGCCAAACCACTCACCACTATTCACTCTCCTCCCTCACCCCTGCTTCACCCAAAACCAGGTGGTTTTACCACCACCTCCTCATCTCCACCTCACCCCCTACTCCCCCTAACCTCCCTTCCACCTCACAGCCAAACCACATCAGCATTTAATGCATACCACACGCCTTTTCACTCCAAACCATGCCCTGTCCTTTGTTTTCTTCCCTATTGCCCCAACTTGCCTAAAAACCTTCCCATTTGTCCCCTGACACCTCCACAATACTCCAATAATCCTTAATTGTTCACCTTTGGCTCCAAGTTAACTTGGAGACTTTTGGCGCCAAAAACAGATTTGAAGGTCAGGATCAATTCAGAGCATTGGATGGCCAAGATTGAAGTGGGATATGCTCAGACTACTTCAAGAAACCCTAATGTGGGCTTATAAAAGGAAGAGAAGAGCAGAAGAAAAAGATATAGTTTAAATTAGCTTAAATAATCTCGTTAAAATTGTAATCTGTTGTTTCAGTTAGTTCTCAAGTTTTTAAACTTTGTGTTAATCAATTAAGGTGTAATCTTAACTTTTGTGATAATCAAATTCAAGTTTTAAGTCAGTTCTCAGTTAATGCAATTTTCAAGTTTATTTCAAATTTCTCAATAAGCTATATTGTTGTTATTGTTAGATTATATGGATTCATAAGCTCATATAAGCTCCTCAGGAAGCTCATTAAAGCATTTAGAAACCTTTAAATCAGTTATAATATAGAAACTCATAAATCATAAAAAAATAAGAAAAATAAAGAAAAAAATAAAAAATCATGGTTATGGTGATCATCAAGTAGGAGCAGGGTGTATTTTGGAAGGCCTTGGGTTAGTGAATCTGTGGAGATTCCATAGGATTGTTCTTGGTTCATGGTTTGAGCAGGAAAGCATCTTGTAAGTCTTTGAAATCTCATAATCTGTCTTTTTACTGTAGTTGTGCTTAATACTTTGCTTTTTCAGTTGTTTTGTGCTTATTCAGTCTTAATTAGTGATAAGACAACATAAAATTAATAGCTTGTTTGATAAATTCCTTAGTTGCTTAAAAAACTTAGTTAAACAGTCAACTAAGTATAATTAGTATTAGTGTGTATCTGTGGTCACTTTCTGTTTCTAAGTGCTTAATTGATCATTTTATATCAGTATAAGAGATTGTGGTTAGGGTTCATAAGCTGTCAAAGCCTTTTACTACTTAAAACCTAAAACAGTCTTGCTAAAAGGTGTGTTTGGATTAAGATAATACTAGGTGATACAGTGCTTAATTGTTGTTGTTTCTAGTTTATACAAGTCATATAGGGTAACACTAGCTCAGAAAAGCAAAAATATTCAAGTCTCATTTGGTTAAAAGTCAAAATCACACTCAATTCATCACCACAGTTAACTGTGGTGGAATTTGAGTCCAAATCTCACCATATCATCACATAAGTTAGTAACCTAGCCTAATTTAACTTAATCTTAGCTTATAACAACTTAATTAGTAGGTAGGATCAATCAGAAGTTCTTATAAGTCAATTGTTCATCAAAATCAAAAAGTCAAAAATACCAAGTCTGTCAAATTGGCAAGTTTTTCTTTATGATCTGTAGGACTCATTAGTGATTGGAAATCCAAACCAGTTGTTGAATTGTGTTGTTTGGTAGCTTAAATTCATCTGTCAAAAAGAAAATCCAAGTTTGAAACTCATTTGCTTATTAAAAAGCTCAATTAAAGTTGCCTAGTTGAACAAAAACCTCCCCTGTGTCTCAGACTTAGTACCATTCTCACAAGCTTGCATAGTGCTTATTAGTGGACCCCACTCTTTAAGTTTAGGCTTTTTAGAGAGCTTATAAGCTTAGTTGTTTAGTTTCAGGTTTAATTTGAGGTTTAGCTTATTGGATTATAGCTTTTAGGACCCTAGTTTGTAGCCTGTTTCCAAAAGCTACACTGAGCACTCAGCTTTTACACCTAATTTCAAAGGCTCACACAGAGCTCATTAGTGAGCCAAAAGCTTAGCTTCTTGGTTTAATTTGTAGCTTAACACCCCATATTTGGACCCCTAGATTTAGTTTGAACCTCCTTTTACTCTTGTGAACCCCACAAGCCCTGGAACACACTTGCAGGGAAAGGGTACTACCCTGCTACACAGACCATCATCTAACCACCACCACTTTGGTGGTTGATTATGACCACACCAGTGGGACCCATACCCCAAATCCTGGTCCTTTGAACCCCCCTCCTACCAGGCTTTTAAAGTTGACCCTTTGTTTGACCTAGTGATCAGTGGACCCCACCTAAATCACCCTCATAAGTCTGTCCCATTTGTGACTCAGAAACCAAATAAGCAGTTGCTTATTTTAGCTTTTTAGCTTATCCCATGAGCTTATCTCATCAAATCTAGTTTAAATAAGTCCAAATAACTTAGGTGTATCTGATTTTACCATTGTGGATCCCACATTCAGCCATTTGTGCTTATTTGCCTACTTGGTCAACCTTAGTCAACTGCATAAGCTAATAAGCACTCACAGTGCTTATTCTTAGTTTCTAAATTAGTTGTTTTTTTAAAAGTTTCATTATTTAAGTATTTAAATAGTTTTATAAAAGAAAAACCAGAAAAAGCAAACTTTAATTACGGTGATAGCTTCTATTTAATAGAAATTATCTATTTAATTTTCATCTCAGCTTATTAATAAGCACTTGTCCAATTTTATAATTTTATTAATTTCCTAGTACCTTTAAGTAGTTAAAATAATTTTATTAGATTTTTCCTAATCTGTTTACTATTTATTAGATTTAAAAGTAGTTTAAATAATTAAATAGGTAATATTAGTAATTAAATAGTTTTCTTTAATTTTAATTAACAACAGTAGAATTTTATATTTTTCCTAAGTTTTATAAAGTAGTTAAGACTTTTATAAAATAGTTTCATAATTTCCACTATCCATTTTCTAATTTTCTTATTTAAATTAATTAAAATAGATTTAAATTAATTAATAAGTAATTAATTAGTCAATTAGCTTAAATATAAATTTTAGCAACTTTTTATAATTTTTTAGGATTCCTGTAATGGTTAAATAGTTTTATAAATTTTATCATATTTTTCTAAGGTAATTTAGTATTAATAGTAATTTAAAATAGTTTAATTAGATTAATTAAGTTAAATAGTTTTTAATTTATAGAAAACTCATAAAAAGACAAAAATATTTATTTTCATTTTTTATACTTTCTTCAAGTTCTAATTAAGGTTTAGAAATTATTTTTACAAGTTTTTAGTTTAATTTGTAGTATTTATAATTTTTAGTTAGATTAACTTAGGTTTAATTTACTTATTAAATAGTTTTAATTAATTAAATAATATTTAAATATTAAAATAATCAATTTTATAATTTCATTTTCACTTTCAATTTTCTTTTTTAATTTTAAGTTTTAAAAAGTTTCAATTATACCCCCCTGTAGTTTGTAATTTGTTTAAACCCCACTTGTCTCTGTCTGTTATCTGATTTTCTTATTTGTGCTTTTACGTGTATCTCTGTTATTGTTTATATCTTTTCATATTATCTAAATACCAAGCAATCAGTAGTATAAACATCCATCAAATCATTTTTGTTACTGTCCTCAGTACCACTCATTCTCCTAATCGTTCCAAAATACAATTTCAATCTCGTTGGGATTTAACGACCCGGGGATTTCCCTATATTTCCACGGTCAATAATAACTTGCACTTTCTCCCAGGTGGGCCTATCAGCTGCACACGGTTGACTGGTTGGTTTGGGAGGAGTCAAAATTTGGCGCCGCTGCTGGGGGCACCTTTATGAAAAGAACCCCTGAAGAGTGCTATGACTTAATAGAAAACATGACTGCCCATCATAATTTTTGGGACTGCTCTGCTGAGAGGAATGACTCATTTAAGTCTGTCACTCCGGCAAGCAATGAAATATCAATCCTAGCTAAAAAGCTGGATGATTTGTCTACAACAGTTTTGCGTATCCATCAGACAAATCATAATCAGGTCAAAGCTGTTAACCCAAGTTGTGAAACTTGCGGTGGTCCACATCCCTACATAGAGTGCCCAGCCTCCGGTGGCTCAGCTCGTGAAAACGTGTATGCAGCTCAAGGTTCCTATAATACGGGAGGTAATTCTTACCAACCGCAAGGGGATCGAAACCTTTTGAGCTACCGATCTAATAACTACATCGGACCACCAGGGTTTAATCAGTCCCAGAACTAGAATGGTCAAAACAGAAACCAGAACTTTAACCAGAATCAGAACCAGAACCGAATGAACCAAGGTTATAACAACCAAGGGAATTTCAACTCTGGTCAAAACCAGGTTCAACAAAATCAGAACCAAGGGAATTATAATCGAAATCAAGGTCAGAACAATTACCCACAGGGTAATTTTCAACAACAAAACCACTTCCAGGGTAATAACAATCAGCAACATGGGAATTTCCAGAACAATCGGGCTCAAAATTTTCCAAACCAAAATAAGCCATTGTTCCAACTGGACCATCACATGATGAGTTATTAAAACAGTTTATGAAATCCCAAGAAGAACTGAACAAAATGCTGGTTAGTCAAATATCTAATTTGCAGAAGTCTTTAAATGATCGACCCTCGGGCTCAGGTACTACTTTACCTAGCAACACGATCGCTAATCCGAGGGGCGATGTAAAGGCGATCACCACAAGAAGTCGAGTTTCTTACCAAGGACCTACAGCTCCTTCTACATCTTCTTCTATCCCTGTAGAGGAATGTGAAACTGAGGATACTACGGATACGGTACTTCCTAATAATAACGGAGGTACCAATGACATCCCTCCTCCAGTTATCCCGGTCCCGACTCCTCCTAAAAGAGTCGTGTTTGAAACTACCGAAGGTCCTGTTGAAAATCCAAAAGCCAACCCAAAACCAACAATTAGTATTAGTGTGTATCTGTGGTCACTTTCTGTTTCTAAGTGCTTAATTGATCATTTTATATCAGTATAAGAGATTGTGGTTAGGGTTCATAAGCTGTCAAAGCCTTTTACTACTTAAAACCTAAAACAGTCTTGCTAAAAGGTGTGTTTGGATTAAGATAATACTAGGTGATACAGTGCTTAATTGTTGTTGTTTCTAGTTTATACAAGTCATATAGGGTAACACTAGCTCATAAAAGCAAAAATATTCAAGTCTCATTTGGTTAAAAGTCAAAATCACACTCAATTCATCACCACAGTTAACTGTGGTGGAATTTGAGTCCAAATCTCACCATATCATCACATAAGTTAGTAACCTAGCCTAATTTAACTTAATCTTAGCTTATAACAACTTAATTAGTAGGTAGGATCAATCAGAAGTTCATATAAGTCAATTGTTCATCAAAATCAAAAAGTCAAAAATACCAAGTCTGTCAAATTGGCAAGTTTTTCTTTATGATCTGTAGGACTCATTAGTGATTGGAAATCCAAACCAATTGTTGAATTGTGTTGTTTGGTAGCTTAAATTCATCTGTCAAAAAGAAAATCCAAGTTTGAAACTCATTTGCTTATTAAAAAGCTCAATTAAAGTTGCCTAGTTGAACAAAAACCTCCCCTGTGTCTCAGACTTAGTACCATTCTCACAAGCTTGCATAGTGCTTATTAGTGGACCCCACTCTTTAAGTTTAGGCTTTTTAGAGAGCTTATAAGCTTAGTTGTTTAGTTTCAGGTTTAATTTGAGGTTTAGCTTATTGGATTATAGCTTTTAGGACCCTAGTTTGTAGCCTGTTTCCAAAAGCTACACTGAGCACTCAGCTTTTACACCTAATTTCAAAGGCTCACACAGAGCTCATTAGTGAGCCAAAAGCTTAGCTTCTTGGTTTAATTTGTAGCTTAACACCCCATCTTTGGACCCCTAGATTTAGTTTGAACCTCCTTTTACTCTTGTGAACCCCACAAGCCCTGGAACACACTTGCAGGGAAAGGGTACTACCCTGCTACACAGACCATCATCTCACCACCACCACTTTGGTGGTTGATTGTGACCACACCAGTGGGACCCATACCCCAAATCTTGGTCCTTTGAACCCCCCTCCTACCAGGCTTTCAAAGTTGACCCTTTGTTTGACCTAGTGATTAGTGGACCCCACCTAAATCACCCTCATAAGTCTGTCCCATTTCTGACCCAGAAACCAAATAAGCAGTTGCTTATTTTAGCTTTTTAGCTTATCCCATGAGCTTATCTCATCAAATATAGTTTAAATAAGTCCAAATAACTTAGGTGTATCTGATTTTACCATTGTGGACCCCACATTCAGCCATTTGTGCTTATTTGCCTACTTGTTCAACCATAGTCAACTGCATAAGCTAATAAGCACTCACAGTGCTTATTCTTAGTTTCTAAATTAGTTGTTTTTGTAAAAGTTTCATTATTTAAGTATTTAAATAGTTTTATAAAAGAAAAACCAGAAAAAGCAAACTTTAATTATAGTGATAGCTTCTATTTAATAGAAATTATATATTTAATTTTCATCTCAGCTTATTAATAAGCACTTTTCCAATTCTATAATTTTATTAATTTCATAGTACCTTTAAGTAGTTAAAATAATTTTATTAGATTTTTCCTAATCTGTTTACTATTTATTAGATTTAAAAGTAGTTTAAATAATTAAATAGGTAATATTAGTAATTAAATAGTTTTCTTTAATTTTAATTAACAACAGTAGAATTTTATATTTTTCCTAAGTTTTATAAAGTAGTTAAGACTTTTATAAAATAGTTTCATAATTTCCACTGTCCATTTTCTAATTTTCTTATTTAAATTAATTAAAATAGATTTAAACTAATTAATAAGAAATTAATTAGTCAATTAGCTTAAATATAATTTTTAGCAACTTTTTATAATTTTTTAGGATTCCTGTAATGGTTAAATAGTTTTATAAATTTTATCATAATTTTCTAAGGTAATTTAGTATTAAGAGTAATTTAAAATAGTTTAATTAGATTAATTAAGTTAAATAGTTTTTAATTAATAGAAAACTCATAAAAAGACAAAAATATTTATTTTCATTTTTTATACTTTCTTCAAGTTCTAATGAAGGTTTAGAAATTATTTTTACAAGTTTTTAGTTTAATTTGTAGTATTTATAAGTTTTAGTTAAATTAACTTAGGTTTAATTTACTTATTAAATAGTTTTAATTAATTAAATAATATTTAAATATTAAAATAATCAATTTTATAATTTCATTTTCACTTTCAATTTTCTTTTTTAATTTTAAGTTTTAAAAAGTTTCAATTATACCCCCTTGTAGTTTGTAATTTGTTTAAACCCCACTTGTCTCTATCTGTTATCTCATTTTCTTATTTGTGCTTTTACGTGTATCTCTGTTATTGTTTATATCTTTTCATATTATCTAAATACAAAGCAATCAGTAGTATAAATATCCATCAAATCATTTTTGTCACTGTCCTCAGTACCACTCATTCTCCTAATCGTTCCAAAATACAATTTCAATCTCGTTGGGATTTAACGACCCGGGGATTTCCCTATATTTCCACGGTCAATAATAACTTGCACTTTCTCCCAGGTGGGCCTATCAGCTGCACACGGTTGACTGGGTAGTTTGGGAGGAGTCAGTAGACATACTACATTAGGTATAGTTAGGTTTAGTAAACCTTTAAATCCAAGTTCTAAACAACCAAAAGTCAAAATCATAAAAAAAAATCCCCCCACAGTTAACTGTGAGGGGTTTGGGGTCTCAAATCCATTACATTAGCTACTATGTCTGTTAATTTAGTTTGAATATAGCTTATAACTTCATTTAGAATCAGTAAGATGTGATCAAAGTCCAACAAAGTCAAAATTCCAAGTTTCATCAAAAAGTCAAATGGTATGAACTCAGTTTTTTTCCAAAACTTGGGGGATTTGTTTAGAATTGTGTAGTAGGTATTAGACTTTGATCTTTTCAGGACTTGTTGTCCACCACCTCACCTATTGAATCCCACCTTTGTTACATTTTTGGTAATTTTCCTCTGGGCCCCACCTTGGATCAAAGTCAGCTGCAGGGGTTGGTCTCTGCCCTGCTGCAGCAGACCTCATCACCACCACCACCACTACTTTGGTGGTGGTTTCTGACCTCCACAGTGGTCCACAAGCCACCCATTTGGTTTCTTTCAACCCCCCTCCTACCCCTATTCATGTTTTGACCTTTAGTTTGACCTAGGACCCTGTGGACCCCACCTGAATTAGCCACAAAAGTTTGTCCCATTTTCAGCTTTGAAACAAGAAAGCCAAGTGCTTTTCTTGGCTTATTTGCTTATTCTGTGGAACCCTTTTGCTTTTTCTAGCTCAAACATGTCCACACAACTTATTTAGATCAGATTTCACCTTAATGGACCCCACTTAAGCTCATTTGAGCTCATTTCCTTCCTTGGTCAACTAAAGTCAACTGCCAAGCAAATAAGCACTCAAAGTGCTTATTTTTGATTTCCACAAAAGTTGTTTTTGTAAAAGTTTTCTATTTTTAATTATAAAACAGTATTGTAAAAGAAAAATCAAGAAAAACCAATTTAATTTTAAGTGATAGTTTCGATTTAATGTAATTTAAATTTAAATTTTCATTTTTAAATTTTTGTTAAGCACTTAGCTTTTTTATATTTTTCTTAAATTCCTTTCATATTAAAGTATTTTTAGTAATTTTATCAGATTTTTATATTATCATTTGTTATTTATTAGATTTAATATTAGTTTTATTAGTAATTAATTAATATTTAAGTTTTAAATAGCATAATTAGTTTTTATTAAGTAAGACCTAGTTTTTATATTTTTCTTAGCTTTTATATAATGTAAAATCATTTTAGGAATTTTCTTATAATTTTTACTGTTCATTTGCTATTTTTTATAATTTAAAATAGTTTAATTAGGTAATTACTATTTAATTAGTAATTAATTAATATAAAAATCACAAAAAGACAAAAATAAATATTTTTAATTTTAAAACTTATTTTTAGTTATTTTATAATTTTATAAATTTAATTTTCATTTTTCTAGTATTTAATTAATATTATATTGTATTTAAGTGTTTTAAATATTAATAATAAGTATTAAATAGTAATTAATTAATAATAAATAATTAATTAGTGTAAAAATTTATTTTCTTTTTTCAAAAAATTTCTTTCATCCTTAGGTTTGTAAAAAAAAGTCATTTTCACCCCCTGTGGGTTTTCAGATTTCAGTTTTCACTTTTTATTTCGTACGTTCACGTAAATTTAAATTGAACGTACGCGTTTTTAGGTTTTAAACGTTTCTGGTTTTTCCTAATTTCAAGTCTTGTTCATATAGCTTATTTAAGCTATTTCTTTGTAGATTCCTAAGTTTAACCAATCTCAAACCCCTTTCTGTCCAAATTCACCCGATCACAAACCCGTTTGTTAACCATCCACACCTCGTCGGGACATAACGACCCGGGGAAACCCTATACTTCCGCGGAGATTTGGTCTGAGACATTTGACTTAGTTGACCACACATTCCATGGTCAATTTAGGTTGACCGTTTGGGACCAATCAAATTTTGGCGCCGCTGCCGGGGAGGTGTACGCGCTATTCTAAACGGTTTTGCGTATTAGTGAATCGGGATATATACTCATTGTATATTTACCCATCCTTGTTCATATTTCCCTATTATTGTTATATAAAAACAAAACCGTTCCCGAAAACATTTTAAACTCAGTTTTCAACGAACACAAAAACACAAAATCATTTTCTTTATCATTTGTACAAAATGTTTATCCAAAAACCCAAAAATATTCACCTTTACCCTCTCACATCTTTAATTCTTCATTCCTTACCCTCTGTAAACCTTTGATTCTTTCATATGTCATATCCACACCATTGCGGTTGCCAATGGTGTGGTGCTCCTCATAATGGTGGGAATTGTCCCGGTTGTAGCATGGTAGAGTAAGGAGATGGGTCTGTCTATAACCAAGCTCCCTATCCTTACCATGACACATCTGATTCATCTTACCAGCCACCACATCATGAGATACTGACATATCTGTGTGAGTTTTGTGGAGGTCCTCACCAAGGATTTGAGTGTCAATCTGGAAACACGTTTGTCTATGAACAGTTTTCCGGTGATGCTCAGAATTTTGGTTATGACCAATACCCATATGATTCACCAAATCTGCCACAACAATCATTTTGTTGTGATTACTGTGGAGGTCCACACTTCAGCTCAGATTGTCAAACGGGAAATCCATATCCTTGTGACAATTTTGACACACCTTATTACGACCAACCTCCACAGTATCAAATGATTCACACAACTCCTCATGATACTTGGCAAGACCTTTGTCTAAAGGCTCTTGAAATATTAAAAGAACTTAAGGAGGAGTTGAATAGCACAACATTTCAAAATGCTCCAAGTTTTTCTTGTGTATATTGTTGGGGTCCTCATGATGATTATCAATGTCAACCTTTCGGTTTTGACAAATCCCCATCCCCACAATGTTCTTTCATTCAAAATTCACATGAGAAATCCATGGAAGAATTGTTAGCTGAAGAGCAGGCTGCTAGAATAAATTCCCAAGATGCCTATGAAAAATCTGTGAGGGAATCCATTGCAAAAGAAAAAGCAGCCAGATCTAGCTCTCAGTTCCATTTTATTCCTGATGACTGTGATGATGAAGATACACTTGATATCCTTCAATTCTATAAAGATCCATCAAGGTCATCAGTTGATATCCCAGCAGTTGAGATTCCATCTCAAACAACTGCTATCACACCCGAGGTTCCCACTCACTCTTTGATCATGGGGGACGAGCATCTTGACACTGTTCCTAAAAAGGAATCGGACGAATTCATAAAGTCTAGTGTTGAGATCCTTGTCCCAATCCCAAGAGAGTCACAGGGAATTCTTGAGCATATGTGTGATTTACCTTCCCCTCTTGAGTGTTCAAACGATCATTTTGAGACTTTCTCAGATTTTAATGATGATTGTACATCTCATGGAGACATTGAGTATATTGAGGCATCACTCCCACAGTCTGATGCTGATCCTCTTCTTGAGGAGTTCGACGATGAACTTACTCACATCAATCCACTTTCATTGGAAAGTGATGATGGTCTCCTTGACTTCGAAGCCGATCTGGGAGAAATTGAAAGTCTCCTATATCATGATCCGCCACTCACTTCTGATCCCGACAGTCCAATAGAGAATGTTAATCTCTTTGTTCCCGAAACATTCAATACTACTCTCACCAATCCTCTGTTTGAATTCGAATCTGAATTCGCTTTGATTTCTGATAATCCACTCTTTGATATTCAGAATGAGTCTATTCCGGAACATGAATTCACAGATTCACATCTTGTGAATAATTCTCTTCATGAGGAGTTCTCCGGTGAACTCACTCATCATATCATGACTCCTCCAGAGTTTGATAGCCCGGGGGGAGATGCACTCAATCATGAGAATTTGCAAATTCCCACCCACCCTCCCGGGTTGTTTACGAGCTTAATCTTTGAAATCCAAATTCAGGCTACTGAGCCTGCTCTCGAGGAAGAATATCAAATCATGATTTTCATCATGGTTTTCTTCCTTTTCTTCACCTATAAGGTGATTTCTTCTCTTCTTCACTCCTTCGGGAATGAAGATGCCATCTTTGACCCCGGCATCACCGCTTATAGTTTATACTATCTTGAGCCGAGTACTTATCTCATTGGTGTGGAACTTTCACGTGCTTCAAATGTTTGTCCAAACATCTTGAATGAAAGTCCGATTGAGATTGTTTCTTCCACATCATGCTTCCCCAAGGACAAATGATTCGGGGTCGAGTCATGCTAGCGACTCGGTAAACAAAAACAGTAGCATGCTTATAGGGTTTTCACCCTAAGTGTGGGGGAGTTACCCCCACTGTGGTTACAAATAAAGTGAAAATACAAAATGGTGTTTCAACATTTAGATTGTAATATTGCCCTTTTACGTTCAAAATGTCGGCATAATAGCTAGCGACTCGGTAAACAAAAACAGTAGCATGCTTATAGGGTTTTCACCCTAAGTGTGGGGGAGTTACCCCAACTGTGGTTACAAATAAAGTGAAAATACAAAATGGTGTTTCCAAATTTAGATTGTAATATTGCCCTTTTACATTCAAAATGTCAGCATAATAGCCGGGACTTTGAATATTGAGGACAATATTCATTCTAAGTGTGGGGGGTATTTCGCTATTCTAGCGAATTTTATCACATTTTACTATCTAATACCCCCGTTTTTTTGCCAAAATTTCAAAAAATTTTAAAAATTTTTCACTGGTGCTTCAAAATTTTTGTGGTTATCAGTCTACCTTGTCTAAACGACAAAAGGATTGGCTAATCCAGGAGCAAACGGCTCTTGGTAAAGATATATCAAATCCGTTGATGGCTTGCAATTTGCCCAAAATTGTATGGTACCTCAACTCGCCATATCCTAAAAAGCGAATGAGTTGGCTAGCCCGCAAGATTATGGCTTGTGGTAAAGGCAGCGGAAAAACCATAATTGGTAATCAGCTAACCAAGATGTTGACTTTGTCCATCAAGAGTTGGCTAGTCCAGAAGCAAACGGCTTTTGGTAAAGACAAATCAAATCCGTTGACAGCTGGTGGTTTGCTCAAAATCACATGGTTATCAGGTAGACCATAGTTCTTACTTGAATCGATACATCTGGCTACTCCAGAAGTGATGGATTTTGGTAAAGAGTTTAAAATCTATTAAGTTTTCAAAACATTTTATTGCTAGGGACTAGCAATATTTTAGTGTGGGGGATTGATGAGTGCTCAAACACTCATCATTTTTTGTCTAATCTGAACTGCAAAACATACAAAAACACTCAGTAATGCATCAAAATACTAAAAATATTTCAAAATCGTGTTTTATATGTTTTAGATGCAAAATGAGAAAAAACAAATGAAAAACGTACAAAGTTTGCAAAATTGGCAGTTTTAGTCCCCCAACTTTCATAAAATATCAAAACTAGTCCCTGGTTATTCAAAATATGGAAAATTATCACCAAAGGTCCTTTTAAAATCATAAGTTGTCATAATTAGTCCTTTGGTGAAAAATCTCAAAAGTTTTGGAAATTTGCAATTTAGTCCCTAAAGTTTCAGTTATTGACAGAATTGGTCCCTGGTGGGATAGTTTTGAAAGAAAAATCATTTTTGGTCCTGGTTCTATTCATATTTGGCAGGAATGATCCTTGGGTGATAATTTAGAGAAATTACAGTTTAGGTCCCTAAAGTTTCACAAGTTGGCAGTTTTGGTCCCTGGAATTTCAAAAGCGGAAAAATATCAAAATAGGACCTTGTACTATTCAAGTTTGGTAATTTACACTCTTGTGATAACTTTGGAGAACTTACAAATTCAGTCCCTAACTTTCACCAAATTACATATATGGTCCTTGTATTTAATAAACAAACCAAATGGACCCTTTTTTATTATCATAAGCCATAAACCAATAACAAACAAACCAATCACCACCCCAAGCCTGCTCCAAGCCCAATCCACCACCCTTGGCCCAATCCCACAACACAAAGCCCACCCCCTTTAATATATAAAACCCGGTCACTCCCACCATCTCCCCCGTTTTCCTGAAACCTATCTCACCTCCCCCTCCTCCTTTTCCACTAAACCCTCACCAACCTTCAATAATTACTCACCTATACCCAACCAACCCCCCTCCTCATTAAAGCACCTCACCAAACCCATTATCTGTCAAATTTCTATTTCCCGCCAAAAAGGAATCAAGGGAAAAGATCAAAAGATGTAATCCAATGGTCTAAAATTGGAGTGGGAAAAGCAGTGGAAGGTCCCAGGACTTATAAAAATGAAGAAAAAAGAAGAAACATTTATTAGTTAGTGTAGAATTTTTCTTAGTGTAGTTTTTAGGTCGAATTTATGTAATGTAAGTTTTTAGTTGTTGCAACTAGTTTAAAAGGCTTGAACTCAGTTCTTTAAACGTAATTCCATCTTTATTTTAGCTTAATTTCAGTTTATCTTTATAAAATTCAGTTTTCACCATTTTCAGTTAAAATCTCAAATCATTCTGTGGTTGTTATAAGTGGTTGTTTATTGTTTGTTTAAGCTTACTTAGTTTATTTATAAGGGTTATAAGGTCTCCTAAGCAGTCTAAACAAGTTTCATTCAAAGTTTCAAAAATACTTAAAAATCACAATAAATAGAGTAAAAATATAAAAATCAAGAAATAAGAAGGAATTGCAAGAAGCAGAATGGAAGAATGATGGATTTTGGTTTTAGAAGTCTCAGGGGAGATGCTAGGGTAGGTTTGGTTCTATGGTTCTTGGTTGTTGAATGCTCAGTGGGATACTAGTGTAAGCAACTTCCATACTTTGGCATTCATTTTTCATGTATTTACTTTTGAGCTTGTTGCAGTTTATTTATGCTTATTAGATGTTTGTAGTGGATAAAAGTTAGGTGTTGGGATCAAAGTTTTACTATTTTATCAAGTCTCGGTTATTTATAATAATAGGTTGCTTAAGTTATTATTTACTTACATTTATGTAATGTTACAAGTTTACTAGACTTAAGTAATATAGTCCATGGGCTTGAAGCCCACACGAAATTCATGAAAGGAAGGAGAGGGAGTGTTGCCCTAGCTCCTTCCCTATATATAGTAACCTTAGGTCTCATGTAAACTTGGTTGGTTATGTGAAATATTAAGGAAACTCTTGCACTTTTATTTCTCTCATTCATTTAATGACCCAAATCCTTATATCTATCTCATTCTTGTTTGTGTGAAATCAATATGGTGACCTAACAAGTGGTATCATTCGCCGGAAGAAGGTGTAGTTCTTGTTTTTAAGTTGAATCCGATCCAAAACCTCTTTTTCTACTCAATTTTTTGTGAAATTTTTGTACTTTCTTGTTTGTTTCTTGGTTTTTATCACATCTTTGATTACAAACTTGTGCTACAAATCATAACAAACAAAAAAGTGTCAAACTTTCTTTCAAAAAAAGTGATTTGAGCTTGTGTGTTTCGAATTTTTTAAGCTCCTACACGTTTTATAAGAAAAAATCCCTACTTTTCTTGTTTTTCTTGGGTTTTAACACTTTTTTGATTACAAACTAGTGTTATAAACCTTTCCCAACAAGAAAGTTTCAAGCTTAAAAAATTCGATTTTGGTTATTGTACTTGTTTTCTAGAACACAAAAAATTTTCATAAAAATCATCAAGTTTGCAACTTTCTTCAAGTTTTGGTGTTTTTATAACTAGAAGTACAAGAATCTTGGAATACAAACTTCATTTGGGTGAGCTTTTAGCAAATTCAAAATTTTGGCAAACTTTCTAGAACACAAAAAAATTTCATAAAAATCATCAAGTTTGCAACTTTCTTCAAGTTTTGGTGTTTTTATAACTAGAAGTACAAGAATCTTGAAATACAAACTTCATTTGGATGAGCTTTTTGCAAAATCAAAATTCTAGCAATCTTTCTAAATCACAAAGTTTCGAGAACACACTTGCTCCCGTTGCTTACTCGGTGTTTCCCTTGCTTGTATAAGTGAAAAAACACTTCGACTCGTGGTATACTCTCTAAATTGTATAATTTAGAAAGTTTTGGTGCTAAGTTTCTAGAACACTGAAAAGTTTCTAAAACACTAAAAAGTTTCTAGAACACTGAAAAGTTTCTAGAACACTGAAAAGTTTCTAAAACACTGAAAAGTTTCTAAAACACAAAAGTTTCGAAAACACTCATTTTTCGAGAACACAATTTCGAAATTACCAAAGTTTCGAGATTACATATTTTTTGAGAACTCTAAAATTCTTTCGAGAACTGCTTTCTGACTAAGTTTCGAGAATTGGCATGACATCTATACCTTCTATAAGATCCATCTATCACACAAGTTTCTTTCTAACATCTTCTAACTATCTTCTTTCTATTTCTTAAAAAAAAAAAAAAAAAAAAAAAAAAAAAAAAAAAAAAAAATCGAATTTTTTTTGGTGGGAAAATTTGAGTAAAATTTATTTTTTACAGGAGACTAAACGTTCAATTTTTACGCGAAATTCAAATTTTGGTATAACGGTGAAAATTTTGGCCAAAAATTCAAATTTTTAAAGCAAAATTCAAATTTTTTCGGTAAAATTTGGCGGCAAAATTTTTTAAACTCAAATTTTCCTGTGACCTTAGAATAGCATTTTACAGTGATTTTCAAAATTTTGGAATAGAAAATTTTTCAAATTAATTTTGGAGGGAAAATCTGAAATCACTATTTTGACCTTGGTTTTACATTTTTGTTTGATTATTTCGATTACATCGCAACAATCAATGGGGAGAGAAATGTCGTTTACAATGTCTCAAGTACCTTCTGCCAACTACCTTCCTCACCAATATTCTCATCAGCAACAATATCATCAACAACAAACTCACAGCTCCTTCATTCGTCAAGTTCTGCTATTTGGCGATGAATCAAGGCCTCCAATGTTGCTACCAGGAACATATACTGATTGGAAATGGAGATTTCTACAATGGCTCACAGATCGTCCTGCTGCAGATCTTATGCTTAAATCTATTCAAGATGGTCCATACAAACTGATATTTCTTGCTGACTCAACAGGAATTATCAGACTACAAACTGATGAAGATTTGAATGATACTGAACTTGCTCAGTACGATGCTGACCAACAAGCGGCATGGTTCATGACACTAGCCCTTCCCAACTCAATTTACATGAATATGGACTTTCAAGCCAGTGCTTATGAAATGTGGAAATATATTGAAGCTATGCATCGTACAGAAGAACTTCATCACATCAGAATGAAGCAAGTTCTTGAATCCTGTTTAAGCATGAATCCTCTGAAGATCATCCTCCCTGCTCCACCACTTCAGCTGTTGACCATGGATCCTTAATTTACACTCCAAATGGTCTCTTCTTCAATCCTCCAAATGCACCTGAGCCTATTTGCATTCCACAGTACCTTCTTGCAACACTATATAATCATATGCAATCACTTCTGCAAAATCTTGTGAAGCTTGGACAGGTATCTTCTGAGAAAGGCAAATGCGTGATGATTTCAACTTATGAATGCTTTAACACAATGAAAGTTATTGATGACGAAGAAGATCTTATCGAACCAAGCATGGCATTTTTGGCATATACGGAAAATATTGCAGATGTGGAAGCTCAAGATTATGACTCAACTTCACTCTCTGACGATAATGTTGAATACAATGCCACACTTAGTCAAATGGAAGTTGAAGGGGGTAATCTCTATGATGTTTCGCAAAGTTTCATGGGAGATATTCCATCTGATGATGAATATGCAGATTTGGAATCCAATCATGCAGATTTGGAAACCGATATAGCAGATGTGATGTTAATGGCAGACATGTAGGAATCTCACATGAATAATACAGCTATAGCATTTGCTTATAAGGGGTTCGTACAAGCTATGATAACGAATTTACATAATTCCCTAAGAGTTAATAGACAAGGAAGGAATGCTGAAAGGCTTGTTGGGAATGGTGAGAATACTGCAGATGTCGTTAATGCAGGTAATGAGGTTAAAGTATTGGAAGCTAATTTGGGTGTCATGAAAAGCGATGGGACAGAATCAGAAGAGCAGGATGACAACAACAGATTGGGGAATGATACAAATGCAGAATGTGCAGAGATCAGACCCTTCTATGACTCAGAGCCCAACTTTGACAAAGAACAGATGGTTGAGAAAGATGTCATACCCATCTATGACACAGAACCTAATTTTGACAAAGAGCAAATGGTTGAGGTACAATCTACTGTTGATCATATTATTCCTGCAAATGAGAAACAACAATCTGAGCAACTTAACTTCAGTAATGAAGGAGAGGTTGACCAGGATGTTGTACAATGTCTTGACAAACGTTCTGAGTCTGAGTCCTTACCTGATAATCCAATAACAGAAACATCATACCAAACTCTTGAGTCTGAAAACATTCTTCTCAAAAAGACCATTGCCCAGTTTCATAAAGATTTTTCAAAACTAGAGGCACATTGCATCTCACTTGAACTTAAATTGCAAAACGAATCTTTAACTTCGGGCAACAATGGTCAAGTTTCGAATGAACTAAGTAAACGTGTGGATACATTAGTTAAAGAAAATGAGCTTTTAAAAGGTCAAATTCAAGCAAAGGTGTTTGCACATGCTGCATTGCAAAACAAATTAAGAAGACTGACTGGCAAGAGTGTGGATACTAAGTTTGCAAAACCATCAATCTTGGGGAAACCACCTTCTCAAACAAACAAAAAACAATCAGTGGTTAGACAACCAACTGCATTTAAATATGGACGACCTAAATTTTCAAAACCTCGGTTTGCCTCCCAAGTTGTTGAGAAAAACAATTTGACAAAACCAGTCACTCCACATTATTGGCCTAAGGTAAATGCATCTGTGTCTGCTAAATCTCAACACGTGATTATGCCTGGCTCATCTAAGATTAGTTCAACAACAGTGTCTAAAACGAGCATTAAAAGTAAAGATTCTTATGACACATTTGACATGTACAAGAACTATGATCTAGAAAAGGCTAGGAAAAAGGCACTATTTCAAAAGGATGGAATTCTAGGTTCAAAACCTCATGTGATGCCTTCCACTGTAGTACAGATTACTGCTTGCAGTAGCACACCAAAACCTAAGATTAATCAACAAACTAATAGGAATTGGCTAGCTTCTAAGAGTAGTTGCATAAATAATCATATTGTTTGTGCTTTAAAATATCTTCAAAAGGGAAATTCACTTGAAAAGGCTCAATCGACTAAGACATACAAACCCGTTGAACTAAAAGTCATAAGTCAGAAACCTAAGAAGTGGATCAATATAGGACGTAGGTTTTCTCAACCAAGTGATGCTCCCACTGCATCTAAAAAGAAAACATCTCCTAGATCTAACACTAGGTGGGTACCCACGGGTAGAATTTTCAAATCAATTGGTTTTAAGTGGATTCCTACAGGAAAGATTTTAGACATTTGCACCAAAGCTAATGTGAAATCCACAACATCTATCCCTGAGGCGAGAAAGGAAATCATTGATATAGTGTGTCCGAGTGTCAAGAAGATAATTGACACTACATCTTTATGCTTCTAACATCCGGAACCCAATTACACTTGGGGATCCATGTTCTCTGTTTTGTCTATTCTTTCTTCTTTTCAGATATATCAGCAATGGCTTCGGAACAAATCAGTTTCGGACCCGAGCTTAATGGAATGGCTTCTGAGCACAACAGCTTAGGACCCGCAGCCAACCATTTTATAAGCACTTCAGCAATGGCTTCTGAGCAAAACGGCTTAGGACCCGCAACCAACCGTCTTAACTTTCCAGTCTCTTCGACTGAACCATTGTCACTCTCTCGCAAGGAATTGGAAACCCTGTTTGCTCAGCTGTTTGATGATTCAATTGAAAACCGTCCTCAAGAAGTCTCACCAATTTCCGCTGCACACTATGAGAATATTCAACAAACACTGTTGAGAAAGACGGTCCTCCAAGTGAATCTTCAACAACAGCAAGACAAACCACTTCCAACTCCAGACAATCATCTGAAGATCCATAACAACAATGAGTACCACAACCTGCAGATTATGACGGAAATGCTTTCTTCAATCCATTTGCACCGACTCCAACCGTTCTTGATATAATAGAGTCGTCTTATCGCAATTTGGATCCGTCCAATATGCAAATGTTCTACCAACATCACCCTTCGACACACCATTGGAATTAAATGGATTTGGAAAACAAGTTGGACGCACTTGTTTAGTTACAAAGGGATACAGTGAATGAAGCAGGATTGTACATCACTGTCATCAACAAAAGCTTAGTATGTAGCCATGTCTGCTTTCTGTGCTCAAGTCATTTGGATGAGAACTTAGCTCACGGACTACGGCTATGTATTCGACTAGATCTCAATGTACGGCGACTCAAAGTGAGCTTTTGCAATCTCATGCAAAACCATTCATCATTCCAAAGCCCAACAAATTGCTCTCCGCTACCATTTCATCTAAGAGCATGTCAAGAAGGGTACAATTGAATTAGAGTTTGTGGGTATTGAATACCAGTTGGCGGACTTTTTTACAAAGGCATTACCTCCATCAAGGTTTGTTGATTTAGTTCACCATATTGGTATGTGGTGTTTGACTCCAGATGATTTGTAAAATTTTCTTAAAAACCAAGTGAGTCAAACATCTAACTCTTTTCTCTAAATATTTATGAATATTCTTTCTTTGTGTACAAACTTCGAATCTTCAAAACTATGTTCCTCCATGAAAATGGAACATGTTTTGAGCGGGAGAAAACTTTTCACAAAATCATGAAGTTTGCACACCTAATCATGAAGTTTGCACACCTCATCATAATTCTTCAAGGATAAAATGTTTTCTTCATCATTCGGATTAAAAACTCATTTTCAAAAAGTTCTATGATCTCTCGAATTAAAATGTGCAAAAAATGTTTCACAAAATAAATGCTAATTCGAGGGGGAGAAAAGAAATTTTTTCGGCAAGGATTCCAAGTTAACCATGTTTAGACTTCAAATGGAAAAGTAGTTAACCTTTAATGAGTAAAGTTCATAAAAGTCTTAAACTTAGGTAAAAGGACATTGCATGAAAAAAATAAAACAGGCTCGAATCAATGTTTTCACAAATGTTCTCAAAAGTTTCACACATAATTAAAAACCTCAACGAATCAGACTAACGATTTTTTATCCTCGATTTCTTTTCGATTGTGAGTTTCTAATTTCTTCATTGTTGTTGTCTAATCATTCCCTAAATGTTTCAAATGTTTTCAACGGTCAAAAAGGCATAATCAGAAACTAGGGTTCATGTAATTATCGATCGGGGCGTTTCTTTTTTTTATGTGTTTAGTCTAATTAATTATTTCATATAACTTTAGAGAACACTAAAGAATGCTCGATTGGTGTGTTTGCACGATTAGAAACAACATAGGTTTGAAATCAGTGATTTAGGGTGAAGATATAGATGTCTTTACTGCTACTAGGACGTTTGATTGTACAATATTCATGCATTATGATGCTAAAATGCGTGCAAAGTCTCTTATCATAACCCCTAACCATTTTCATAATTGAAAAATCTCGAGTGATAGAATGAATTAATCTGTGATCTTGTGTGTTAATTTGAGATTTCTGAGCATTTTGGTAGATTTAGAATGAGTTTCTTGATTCATCCGTATACTTGTTTATGCCTGATGCATTTTCTCTGTGAGCAAGTACATGTCATCTCATTAAAAGTCAAAACTTCAACAATTGTCAAAATGTTTCTTATGGAACATATTTGTAGGACAAAGGGCTAAATGTTTCATAAGGCTAAACTTGAAAAAGGATTGAAAATGGTGAGAAACAATTTTTTTTCCAAACTCTACACTCTCGTTTTACTCTGGTAAAGCAAGTGTGGAGACCAAACCAAAGTCATTCAAAACCTTTCAAATTTACAAAATGTGGAATGCTTTGGCTACAATAAAAGAATGACTCTGATTTGAACATCTCAAATACCAGAAGGTTTTCATTCATTACAAAATCAAATCTTCAAAAAGAACCCATGAGGTTCAACTTTAGATGGAAATCTTCTTCTTCAGATTTTAAAACTCAAAAGAGAGACTCTGGGTCTGAAACAACTTTCAAAAGTAAAAGAGTTTTAAATTTCCAATTGATTCAACGAGTGTTATATCAAAATGAAACAATGATTTTTCAATCCTCGTTGCAATTCAACCTTTTTTAATCGGATTGACACAACCTACAAATGGATTTCAAATTTTGGTAAACAAAGGTTTTCAGTCCTAAAGGTTGTTGTCTAATTTGACATTCAAACATTCTTTGTTGTATAATACTTGATTGTGTTTTCTAAAACCTTGAGCAGAATCATCTCACTAATTTTCTAAAAGTATTTCTTAAATACGGTTCAATATTCTGCTCAAGAAGACTATCTCTCGAATAAACTTCATTATTTGAGGGGGAGTACTTTGTTAAAAGAAAACAAATTTTGTATTAAAAAACAATGGCTTGTGCACTCCTAACAGTGTACAACCCATTCTTGTAAAGAAAGGACCCTGAGGTACGCATCAGTGCCTCAATCCTTATCTAAGGAGCGAAGGCTTCTTACTTTTGAGTAGAATTAATAAAACATTTTCTGATTTTCATAATTCTGCTCAAAAGACAAGTATTTCACCTCAATGAGTATTCACTTGTTGAGGGGGAGCACTTGAAAAAACTCATCGTTTGAAATACAAAAAGTTCTTGTTGATATCTCCCCGTAAGACTCAAAAAGCATATTTTAATCAAAAGTTTATCAAAAACAACATCTTATATGCTATTTTTGAGGGGGAGAAAAAGTGAATGTGATTAAAATATGAAAGTTCAAAGTTGCTTAAAAGTCAAATCTCATGCGAGCTAGACTCAGATTCACCCAAAAATTGACGAAACATAAAAGTTAGTAATCTCGAAAAGACTTATCCTCGACGGGTAATAACATCAAGTTAGTTACTAGAGCTAGTTGTCACCTAAAAGCTGACAATGGAACTCTTTAACTAGCCACGTAAGCGTGTCTCGAAAAGGATTTGTCTTAGTAGAAATGTACCGTTTCAAGAAACTTTCTGTGGATTTGACTAGGCCGGGTAATAACTTCAAGCTAGTCTAACTAGTGATGTAAGCGTGTCTCGAATCGGTCAGGTTCACAGAAAGTGGGTCAATTCAAAAAGTGCATGCTCCTCCCACATGTGCAAATTTATTGAACACTTATGAGCACATGTGAAGGGGGAGCCCTTCAAAAGTAAACACAAAACTCTCAAAGTATTAAACAAAATGTTTGATAATCACAAACACTTTGAGAGATTTTCAATCAAAGGTTTCTTGGCTATTGTCGGATAATCATGGAGTTATAAGGTGATTAAGATAGGAAATACAGTCCTATGATCCGCCAGAGCCGGAGGGATCTACCCAAGGACATCACCAATAGATAGAATTAGAAGTCCTTAGGTATGATACGATAAAAGGAGAAAAGAATGAAAGGGAAAGACGGAGTTGAAGAATTAAAAAGAAAAGTAAAGAAAAGGGTGAAAAGAAATAGCCCTCCATATGTTCAACCTTAGGGCAGACACCGGGTTCAACTCATATGCTACTGGTTGTTACTAAGGTGACACCGGTATTGAAGACAAAGACGTCATGGACCCAGTGACGCACTGCACTAAACTTTCTTAACCACTCAAGTTCTTTTAAAAGAGCTTGTTTCATTCTCACGGGGAACCGGTGTAATCTATCGACCTATCTCTTAGAGATGGTTGATATTGAAGCAGGAGACCCCTCCCTAGTCTCCGCATAGGAAACCTAAGTGTGCACTTTTCGAGTCTAGAGCCATGAGATACATCAAAAGATCTCTTAGGAACACTTAGTATTTCTACAACTGGTGTTCTACATCAATGGACATCAGCTGTAAATTATCGAGTCCTTCGCAGATCTTAGCAATCTACCGAGAACGTTTATGAGAGAATTTACATAAGTATTTCTCAATGATTGAACGGAAATCCTGCCAGGGTCAACATCAAATAGCCCTGACAGCAGGTCACTTCGGTAACTCCTTGTGGGTTACGCTTAGTATTTGCGGTGGTTTCTTAGCGATCTACAGTCGTGGAGTGATCCCCAGCGACTCACCCAGTCATTGAGCTACTTAGTAGGTCGCGTAAGCACCTTCGGGAGTATCTGACATGGGAACGGCCTTGATAAGGGTTAGAAGGAGTCTTCACACTATGCTGTTGACGATCTCTAATTCCTTATCTGTAAGTACCGGATGTTTTATTGCTAACTGTTTACCCGCAGGTACACATCATCTCCATGGCGACGGATTCCACATGCTCATACATACATCTTGAAGTCATCAAAAGCTCCCCCAAAGATCAAAGCAACACAAAGTTCAAAGAAAGATTCTACGCCAAAAAGAAGAATCTACAAAGTATAAAGACTAAAGATCAAATGTGAAAGAAAGGGAACTACGTGCATGTATAAGTCAGAATTCAAAGATGTATGAGCATGTTGGAATGGCGGACTACCACCACAGACGCAGAAGTGACGAAAGGCAGACAACTTCATTACTTGATCACTATCACAACAA
Organism: Artemisia argyi; assembly: GCA_030686995.1. NCBI lineage: Eukaryota > Viridiplantae > Streptophyta > Magnoliopsida > Asterales > Asteraceae > Artemisia > Artemisia argyi. The sequence continues at coordinate 64,731,808 of CM060687.1, forward strand.
CAATGAACAAAGCACAAAGAACGATGAATGATTATTATCTCATGATTTTTGAAAGACGTCTTAAACTATGAAAGTCAAAGATGAAGAAATGACAAAGACGTCAAGCAACCGTGATGACCGACCCTTAGGGGAGATTGTTGGGATCAAAGTTTTACTATTTTATCAAGTCTCGGTCATTTATAATAATAGGTTGCTTAAGTTATTATTTACTTACATTTATGTAATGTTACAAGTTTACTAGACTTAAGTAATATAGTCCATGGGCTTGAAGCCCACACGAAATTCATGAAAGGAAGGAGAGGGAGTGTTGCCCTAGCTCCTTCCCTATATATAGTAACCTTAGGTCTCATGTAAACTTGGTTGGTTATGTGAAATATTAAAGAAACTCTTGCACTTTTATTTCTCTCATTCATTTAATCACCCAAATCCTTATATCTATCTCATTCTTGTTTGTGTGAAATCAATATGGTGACCTAACATTAGGTTCCATGGGTTAGAATGTACGTCTACTTCATTAATTTATGAAAATCAGTTTATAAGGGGGTGTTTGGATCAGCACTGTGCTATCTATTCTAGTTGTTGTTTTGTTGTTGTTTTAGTGTAGACATACTACATTAGGTATAGTTAGGTTTAGTAAACCTTTAAATCCAAGTTCTAAACAACCAAAAGTCAAAATCATAAAAAAAATTCCCCCCACAGTTAACTGTGAGGGGTTTGGGGTCTCAAATCCATTACATTAGCTACTATGTTTGTTAATTTAGTGTAATTTAGTTTGAATATAGCTTATAACTTCATTTAGAATCAGTAAGATGTGATCAAAGTCCAACTAAGTCAAAATTCCAAGTTTCATCAAAAAGTCAAATGGTATGAACTCAGTTTTTTTCCAAAACTTGGGGGATTTGTTTAGAATTGTGTATTAGGTATTAGACTTTGATCTTTTCAGGACTTGTAGTCCACCACCTCACCTATTGAATCCCACCTTTGTTACATTTTCGGTAATTTTCCTCTGGGCCCCACCTTGGATCAAAGTCAGCTGCAGGGGTTGGTCTCTGCCCTGCTGCAGCAGATCTCATCACCACCACCACCACCACTTTGGTGGTGGTTTCTGACCTCCACAGTGGTCCACAAGCCACCCACTTGGTTCCTTTCATCCCCCCTCCTACCCCTCTTCATGTTTTGATCTATAGTTTGACCTAGGACCCTGTGGACCCCACTTGAATTAGACACAAAAGTTTGTCCCATTTTCAGCTTTGAAACAAGAAAGCCAAGTGCTTTTCTTGGCTTATTTGCTTATTCTGTGGAACCCTTTTGCTTTTTCTAGCTCAAACATGTCCACACAACTTATTTAGATCAGATTTCACCTTAGTGGACCCCACTTAAGCTCATTTGAGCTCATTTCCTTCCTTGGTCAACTAAATGCAACTGCCAAGCAAATAAGCACTCAAATTGCTTATTTTTGATTTCCACAAAAGTTGTTTTTGTAAACGTTTTCTATTTTAAGTTATAAAACAGTATTGTAAAAGAAAAATCAAGAAAAACCAATTTAATTTTAAGTGATAGTTTCTATTTAATGTAATTTAAATTTTAATTTTCATTTTTAAATTTTTGTTAAGCACTTAGCATTTTTATATTTTTCTTAAATTCCTTTCATATTAAAGTATTTTTAGTAATTTTATCAGATTTTTATATTATCATTTGGTATTTATTAGATTTAATATTAGTTTTATTAGTAATTAATTAATATTTAAGTTTTAAATAGCATAATTAGTTTTTATTAAGTAAGACCTAGTTTTTATATTTTCCTAGCTTTTATATAATGTAAAATCATTTTAGGAATTTTCTTATAATTTTTACTGTTCTTTTGCTATTTTTTATAATTTAAAATAGTTTAATTAGGTAATTACTATTTAATTAGTAATTAATTAATATAAAAATCACAAAAAGACAAAAATACATATTTTTAATTTTAAAACTTATTTTTAGTTATTTTATAATTTTAGAAATTTAATTTTCATTTTTCTAGTATTTAATTAATATTATATTGTATTTAAGTGTCTTAAATATTAATAATAAGTATTAAATAGTAATTAATTAATAATAAATAATTAATTAGTATAAAAATTTATTTTCTTTTTCCAAAAAATTTCTTTCATCCTTAGGTTTGTAAAAAAATCATTTTCACCCCCTGTGGATTTTCAGATTTCAGTTTTCACTTTTTATTTCGTACGTTCACGTAAATTTAAATTGAACGTACGCGTTTTTAGGATTTAATCGTTTCTGGTTTTTCCCAATTTCAAGTCTTGTTCATATAGCTTATTGAAGCTATTTCTTTGTAGATTCCTAAGTTTAACCAATCTCAAACCCCTTTCTGTCCAAATTTACCCTATCACAAACCCGTTTGTTAACCATTCACACCTCGTCGGGACATAACGACCCGGGGAAACCCTATACATCCGCGGAGATTTGGTCTGAGACATTTGACTTAGTTGACCACACATTCCCTGGTCAATTTTGGTTGACCGTTTGGGACCAATCAAATTTTGGCGCCGCTGCCGGGGAGGTGTACGCGCTATTCTAAACGGTTTTGCGTATTAGTGAATCGGGATATACACTCATTGTATATTTACCCATCCTTGTTCATATTTCCTTATTATTTTTATATAAAAATAAAACCGTTCCCGAAAACATTTTAAACTCAGTTTTCAATGAACACAAAAACACAAAAACATTTTCTTTATCATTTGTACAAAATGTTTATCCAAAAACCCAAAAATATTCACCTTTACCCTCTCACATCTTTAATTCTTCATTCCTTACCCTCTGTAAACCTTTGATTCTTTCATATGTCGTATCCACACCATTGCGGTTGCCAATGGTGTGGTGGTCCTCATAATGGTGGGAATTGTCCCGGTTGTAGCATGGTAGAGTCAGGAGATGGGTCTGTCTATAACCAAGCTCCCTATCCTTACCATGATACATCTGATTCATCTTACCAGCCACCACATCATGAGATACTGACATATCTGTGTGAGTTTTGTGGAGGTCCTCACCAAGGATTTGAGTGTCAATCCGGAAACACGTTTGTCTATGAACAGTTTTCCGGTGATGCTCAGAATTTTGGTTATGACCAACACCCATATGATTCACCAAATCTGCCACAACAATCATTTGGTTGTGATTACTGTGGAGGTCCACACTTCAGCTCAGATTTTCAAACGGGAAATCCATATTTCCACCCTAAGGGTGTGTATCGCTACTTCCACCCGCACTTAATTCAAAGTGTAGGGAAAACCTCCCCTATTTCCATTAAATAAGGGTAGAGTCAGGCTCGTGACTCGAACAAAAACAAACGCTTATTGGGAGGCAACCCAAGATTTATTTATTTATTTGTTTGTTTATTTGTTTCCGTATGCATGCTTTATTTTTATTGTTGGTAGATCATGTTTCAAAACCAAAATAGTGGAAATACTTTACTTTGTTGTTTGGCCTAGTCTTAACTTCATCCAAAGGTATTTTTTGCAAAAGATAAGTGTAAGGGGAAACCCCAAATATGTTTTTAAGAAACAAAACCGATCATGATTCTCCACAATATTAAGTGAACATGTATATTCGTATTTGTTAGAGTCAAATGCTTGTATCGAGTCATAATGATGTTTTGCAGGATTTTCCAGGAAGTAAGACCAAGTTTTTCCAGAAATTTTCCGGAAACTTAACATAAGAATTTCTGCAGGTCACTTCTGACGGCGTCACGAGTTTCCTCTTGACGGCGGCACGTGTAAAAATCTGGAAATTTTACCAGTTTTGTTTTTCTAACGGAGTCTTAAAGTTTTTGTTGAATTATTAGTTTTATAATCTCTAGGAAATCTGCAAACATCATTCCACAAGCATTCTATCTTATTTTGTTTTCTAGTATTTATTAGTATATGCAGATTGCCGCCGATTTTATGCGAGGTTGCCTTGTCTGTTTTCTCAGGATTTACAGGTTATGTATGACAAGAAGATGATTATTATTCGGGAAGGGAAGCTTTGATTGTTCATTTTCTTGGAGAAAGATTTAACCTGGCCAACTTATTATCCATACCGAGCGAATCAGGGGAGTATTTGATTTCATTCGTTTTACTTATTTCACTTTTACATTCTTTACTTGAACATTGGGGACAATGTTCATCCTAAGTGTAAGGGGAGGGTAAAATGATGATACCTTACAGATACACTTTCGCTTGAGTTTGTTTATTTAATAGTAGATGTGTAATAAAACTATGAGAAATACTTGTTAGTGTAATTTTAGTGCCAAATTTAAAATTTTTTACAACATTTAGGAGTGAAACTTTAGCCACAGCAAGCGTCTCATGGATAGGAGATTGTATGACTAGCACATAACCGTATCATTCAGAAAAATTTTCCACCCAAATATGTGAGGTTCGCCTTTAGATTTGATAGGAAAAGCATTTACTATTAGTGCTTATGAGTGTACCGGTAGCATTTAGATTCTAGAACTTGCGTTAATGATGCATCCCGAGACCGCTAGTGAGACTACATTCGTGTGGTAGGATTTTCTACATGATAAGAGGCATTAGGATCACCCTTGTGTTAAACCCGTATTATACTTACTTGACCATTTAAGTCATATTACTTGGCTAGTTAAGTCAACTAATTTTTCCCACATCTTAGCGTTGTACTCATTTTTAGTACACGAAACCCCTAGTACACCCCTCCGAGCCTATCTTTTCGTTTCTAACTTTAAGCATTTTACTTAAAGGAAGAATTTGTTACACCCCACTTAAATGTACACCCAAATCGCCTTAGCCTTCTGTGTATGCACTCATCTTTAGTGCATTATTGTTATTTGTAAACCATAAGTTAGTTATCTAATTGATTACATGGTTGCTAAGTCGAGTCATATCCTTGTACATATTGTTTTGGGACGATTAGGACTCATGGGTAAAGTACTTATTTTATGGAGTAATGGGGAAGAACATAATATTATTACCCCCATATGTACGTTAATCTTAAAAGTACTCCAAGTGTTTTGATTTTCTTAATTCGAGTCATTAGATTAGTTTATTGTAAAGTATGTAAAAATTCAAGTGTAAGGGGAATTTACATTCCCTATGATGTATTATTTTTGATGGTAGGGTAAGAGTGTATGCAAAAAAAAAAAAAAAAAAAAAAAAAAAAAAAAAAAAAAAAAAAAAAAACAAGAAAAAGAAAAGAAAAAAATAGAAAAAGAAAAGAGAAAAACATACGGACTACCATCCCTTTTTATTCTATGTTCATTTTATGTTTTTGTTATTTTTCATTTATTAGCTTAAGTCGAGTCTAGTCTTGGCTTAGCAACGCCATATTGTACATGTAATTAACCAAGATTGTTAACTCGCCACCAGTAAAGACTGCCTATATCCAACAAAACTGTGTATTCCATATCCCTACAACTAACGTTACAACCCATTGAAAAGACCTCTTTGATAGTTTATCCTAGGTGCTTACGCCATGTGGTGGAGGTTTGATCCTTTCCCAAGCCTATGGTAATCTATTTTGCTATGACAGGTAGTGAGAGATATTTTCCGTTTCCATATTGTGATATTACTTTATTACACCCGAGAGATGTGAGTATCTAAACACTGTTTGTGAGGTGCTAGTGTATGACCTCCGTGCTTGTCTTTGGTCTTTAGTGGAACGATTATTTGTTGTAATTACTTTTATATTAGTGTTAAATGACCCCTAACTTGTATTTTGATTAGAATAAAAGCGCATTTGCTTGAGGACAAGCAAATCTCAAGTGTAAGGGTATATGATGAGGCGAAAAATGAACCACTTTTAGGGGGTCATTTAAGCCCGGAATTGAATTTATTTGATCAAATATCACCGTAAATCGTTCCTTTTGTGATTTTAGGTACTTTGGGAGTGAATTCTGGAAAAGGAAGCAATTCGGACGTTTTTGGAGCATAAAAGTGAAGAAAACGCCAAAGACTTAATTTTCCAAGCTGAGAACAGTACCTGACGGCGTCAAGAGGAATATCCTGACGGCGTCAAGATTAAAAGTGGTGACGACCCAGTGCAAACCTGACGGCGTCACAACAAGGGTGTCAAGAGTTAATTTGGTGACGGCCTGCATAAGGTGTACACATGACGGCGTCAGACTTAGATCTAGGCAGCCCGAGGAACTATTTGGCGGCGAGATGACGGCGTCAGACATTTGTTCTTGACGCCGTCACCTATCAAACTATAAATATAGTTTTCTATTTTTCATTTATAAAGGGAGGAACTTGTGTGGAGAAACTAGGGCCGAACTTTGTAAACCCTAGCTCATATTTTACAGTACTTTCAAGGGTTTTCACCCCTAGAATCCTTCCATGTGCTATTAAGATAAGTCTTCTCTTAATTCAATCAATATGTCTATGTGTTGGTTGATTATATCTTTTACTTGTCTTGATTTCAACATGCTAGGATAGATCTATCTTGTGCTTGCTTCGATCTAATGAAACCTAGATGTTAATTATGTGTTGATTACTTGTTTATGGTTGTATTGGATGAATGATTTCAATGTTAGGCTTAAGAAAACTGGCAAATCTCCATTGTGTAACATGCTTGAATGTCTTAGGAAACATGAACCGATGTGTACTAGGTTTTATTGGTTGTATTTAATGCATGAGTAAATTCTAATGATCCCATGTTAGGAGCTTCTTAGCCGGCTCGACATAGGAGTGAAGTAGGCGCTCATAGGATTGGGGAAGTAAGTACGCCACCCCATGAATGGTATTAAGGAATACAATACGTCATCCACGCAACTATAACAAGTAATTAACGTGTAAAAGATATCTAGGGAGTAGTGAAATCTAAGTAAGCACATTTTTCCCACATATTGCTCACAACTTTAATTTAATATAGTTTATTTTCATTTTTAGTATTTTATTTTGATTGCATCTTTAGTATTGGGTTAGTTGATTAGCAACTAATTCCGCCAAACTCCTTAAAACCCGAGATTTTTAATTACTTTCATAAAAATATAAAAATACAAAAAGAATCATTCCTCATCTCTAGACCTAGTCTTTAGGTTTTCTAATCCTAGCGACACTATTCCTAGCTGAACGATCAATCCCCCGGTACTTGTCATTATACTATACTACATCGATCAGGCACTACCTGGTTGGGGGTTGTAAGCTTCTCAAGATCCCTTGAGAGGTAAAGCCTGGTGCAATCCCTACGCATCAGCTATGAATAGTATTACTAGGGTTTTGATGAGGTAATGTAACTAAGGTATCATATACATGAGCCTTGAACACTTTCAAACTAGTTTGGTTGAGAAATTAGGGTTTTTGAGAGAACCGTAAACACATAGGGCTTGTTTAGGGTTTGTAATAGCTATAGTATACTAGAGTAATAGAATGCTTATTGAAATGATGTTTAGAACTTAGGCTTGACATACTAGGAGGTTTACAAGGCATAACCTTGATGATATTTGGAAATAGTGGTTACGTGAGTCGTCTAGGGGGTTATGTAAGTTACTTTACATACTAGATATGAGTAATGATACTTACGGGAATTTGTAATGAAATTGGTGTTGAGATATAGTCGGGAAATGTATTCTAGTATTATGCTGAGGCATAGTGGAGATAGCTAAGGCATAGTGGGGATAGCTAAGGCATAATGGGGATATCTTAGGCCAAAATTTGACCTTGAAAAGTGCTATATATATAGTATAAGTATAGTGACGTAGGTGAGTTTTGTGAGTTGTTTCAGTCTTCCCTCCTAAAAGGGAAATCTCGTCCCGAGATTTATTTATAAGTGATGGTTGAGATGGATGAACAATTTTAGGATTTGAAGGAAATGGAGGTAATGATGATGAAGAAAAGGAATCATTTCTTACAAACGGTTTATGAATGGTTTATATGAATGCTATATACTTAGGTCCACTTTTTTATAATTTGTTACTTACATACAGAGGTGTCCCAATCCTTGTAAGTAAGAATATATAAATTTATGGTTTGGTGGTTTATAATTTCCTTATTCAAATAAAGAAGCGTCCCAATTCATTTCAGTAAGATGATTATAAATCATCCTTAAGTAATCTCGGCCAAAATATGGTGTGGAAGTGATGATAATTAGAAACACGATTCTTATGATTTTCTCCTAAATCATAAAGAGTGACGAGAAGAGTGTAAGGATATCCTAGAATGAGATGCTAGGAATATTTTTGCTATCAAATTAGCAAAAATATTGGTGAGGTGTACAGACGTGTGTTAAAAGTGCGGGGTGAGTGTTTCAACTTAGAGTTGAATATCTAGGAATCAATAAGATTGACATACCATGCCAAGTTTCGATATCATCTAGAATGATATTTTACGAAAGAAAGAGTTGGGATGAACGGGGTGTTTGGGAAAGTTTTAAAGAACCTGGTGAAACTTACAATGTTTTAAGGGACGGGTTTAGAGATTTTTGGGACTTATGGGTTATGGGCCTATTGACTAGACACGGGTTTCTATTTGCGTTATCGGTGTTAGCCATATTAGCAACTCAGAATTCTAGTGCCGCAGTTACATTGTCAACAACTAGTTACCGGATGGCATCCTGAGCTTTGGTGGGAGTAATCATTGACAATATCGTGAGAGCCATTCCAACAAGGTGTGTAGAATAACACGAGATAAAAGGAATAGCATAGGTCGGTCATAATATGAAATTATGAGAATTCCGACAGAGATATTTTGTTTGATACAAGTTCTAACTAATAGAACATTGTAGGGAAAGATGAGATTAGGAGTGGAGTAATATCATAAGTCGACCATAATGACGATTATGAGATCGATGTAGATATTCTTACAATGTTCTAACTAATAAAACATTGTGAGGGAAACGGAAGATTAGAAATACACTTCTAATGCTTAGAATAATGTAGGATAAAACGGAAAAGTGAAGTTATTTAGAACATGGTAAGATATAACGGAGGAATGGAAATCTAAAACTATAGATAGGATTCCTAATAAGCACTAGATTCCTTAGAGGTTTGGTTATCTCCTAAAGGTCTCGGTATGATCCATAGTGAATTATCTAATTCTCTAATCATAGATTCCTCAAAGGAATAGTGAGGTGTAGCTGGTCTAACTGGGGATGAAGATCCTACAAAGGATGATGGACTAAATGGGGAAGAGGATCCTACGGATGATGAGGGACTAATTGGTGAAGAAGATCCTATAGAGGAGGAAGGGCTAGACGGATATGATTCTATGGCTAGGGATTTAACAGAGGTATCACTATTTCTAGGTAAAATTTCATGCTTAATTCCTTTGGTACTATTTTCTTTCTATCATATGTCCTAGGTACTTATATAGGAGTAGGGTGACATCCATAGTAATTCCTGAGATGAATTTCTAATACGAGACATGTAACTTAAGAAACTAGGTGTGGAAAAACTATAAACTTATAATGACTTATCCCTATAGCTTAACAGTACCCGTGTGTGACTAAACTTAGAATTTCTAGGTCGATAGTATACTAGTCTAATCCTTTAAATTTCCTATATCATACCTAAAGGTTCCTTATACCTTATTGATAACTAACTTAAATATACTCATTGATCATAAGAGTAAAAAGCCTAATACAATCTAGGACATGTCTTTCATGCTTTTTCTAATTTGGGTTTTAATTTATTGAAGTCTCTTTAGATAATGATCTTATTTTCTATTTCCTTGATATGCTCTAGAGGTATCTTATCTAGGTGCTTTAGAATTTCCTTAATTTGTTCCTCATGCCTTTATAAAGGACTCTTATAAGAATTATTTCTAACCTCAAATATGGGATACCTAGGGGGTATAATACGGATTTCACTAAGAGGGGAAACTACTTCGGGAATATAGTAATCCTAGGAATCAAAAAGTGGTAACGGTAGAGTAGGGAATAAAGAAGGAACGATATGAATATCTCTATTATATACTTTCATATAACCGTTATATACTTGTAAATAGAGATCAATCGAGGAGGGTTCTTTAGCTAAGGCAACTAAGAGAATTGAGATAATTCTTTAAAAGAATTAGTGTCAGGGGAATAGCTTATTGAGTTCAAGATGTATTTGGAGCAGTATGATGCAGAATAGGAATTCTCATCGTTAGTATCATATGTAATGATAGAGTAAGTGATTTTTATAGGAGGCTTAGTGTTTCTAAGGAGTGTAGGTGATGAGAAGTCATGACATAGGTTAGACAACCATGATATCATGAATTATCAAAAGATAAAATCACAACTAGGTTATGTCATAAATAACGTGTCAGACTTAAAAATGACAAGTGTCGTTATTTATGCCACACGTCTCATAGTTGGATTTGACAAAAAAATTTGAAAGGATAAGGATTTGGGCTAATTGTCTGGGAGGAAAATTAGTGGTGAAAGAAGAATAAAGAATGGATTTGTTTCTTAGGGCCCACTTTATCAGCACCAACTAAATATCTAAAGGGTGATATCCAAGATTTAACCTTAAAATGCCTAAAGTTCAAGAACAGATATTCCTACAAGATAGTTTTCTATCTTAAGAGGTTTTGGATTTAGAATCAAAGTATCGAAACTACTTAGCATAAAAACCTATGGGTTGTAAGTAATACATATCCTTTAGTATTACTTTGCAGAATCTAAGATGGGTTATAACAAGTATCCAACTTGTTGGGTTTCTGATGCGTGGGAATTGCACCAGGCTTTACCTCTTGAGGGATCTCGAGAAGCTTACAACCCCCTCCAGGCAGTGTACCTGATCGTTGTAGTATAGTATAGTGACAAGTACCGGGGGATTGATCGTTCAGCTTAGGAATAGTGTCGCTAGGATTAGAAAGCCTAAAAACTAGGTCTAGAGGTGAGAGATGATTCTTTTTGTATTTTTATATTTTTTATAAAAGTAATTAAAATCTCGGATTTTGGAAGAGTGGGCGGAATTAGTTGCTAGTCAACTAACCCAATAACTAAGATGCAATCAAAATAAAATAACAAAAATGAAAATAAAGCTAATTAAACTAGTGGTGTGAACAATAAATGGGAAAATTGTGTTTACTTAGATTTCAATACTCCCTAGATATCTTTTACAGGTTGATAGTTTGTTACAATTGCGTGGATGACAGGTTATATTCCTTAATACCATTCGTGGGGTGGCGTACGTACTTCCCCAACTCTATAAGCTCCTACTTCACTCCTATGTCGAGCCTGCAAGAAGCTCCTAACATGGGATCATTAGAATTCGCTCATGCATTAAATACAACCATAAAAACCTAGTACGCATTGGTTCATGTTTCTTAAGACGTTCAAGCATGTTACCCTATGGAAGTCTGCTAGTTTTCTTAAGCCTAACATCGAAATCATTCATCCATAACAACTATAAACAAGCAATCAACCCATAATCAACATCTAGGTTTCACTACATCTAAGCAAACACACAAGAGATCTAGCCTAGCATGTTAAAATCAAGACAAGCGTAAGATATATTCAAACAACACATAGACATATTGAATGAATTGAAAGGATACTTATCTTAATTGAACATGAAAGGTTTCAAAGGGTAAAAACCCTTGAAAGTACAGTAAAAATCGTGCTAGGGTTTCTCCAAGTTATCCCTCTACTTGTACTCTCTTTTATGAATGAAAATTACAAAACGATATATAGATTTTCCATCGTGACGGCGTCAAGAAGAAATATCTAACGCCGTCAACTCGCCGCCCATAGTAATATCGGATTGCCTAGATCCAGATCTGACGCCGTCAAGTGCAAATTTTCTCTGGGCCATCACATGTAATGGGACCATGACGGCCTATGGTGACGCCGTCATGCCCCTAGTGTAAAAACTCTCTGGATCGTCACAGACTCTATCCACTTCACCTCTTGTTTTACTCTTGACGCCGTCATATAGAACTTTGTTTCCCAGCAAGGAAAATTAAGACTTTGCCGTTTTCTTCACTTTTATGCTCCAAAAACGTCCAAAATGCTTCCTTTTCCAGAATTCACTCCAAAAGTACCTAAAATCACAAAAGGAAAGATTTAGGGCAATATTTGATCAAATAAATTCAATTCCGGGCTTAAATGACCCCCTAAAAACGGATCATTTTTTGCCTCATCAGTTTCTTAGAAGCTATTCAATCTCTAGGGGTGGTGATAAGGTTCGGAATAACTTAAGATAATCTAGTAAGGGAATGGTCGGGTGAGGGTGTTCCTATCCTAAGTGATGATTAAGGAATGACAACTAGGAATGTGCATAAGGGGATAACAAGGTATAACTAAGTCATAACTTATCTTATATCATAGGTAGCCTATCTTACATATCCTATATCTAGTAAGTATTCTTATCTATATTATATATCCTAGGGTGGAATTCTAACCAGAAGTTGTAGGTAATAACTAAAGGTTTCTTAGGGATTGGAATCGGAAGGGCTTCCTATCTCCGATTGAATAAAAACCTGATTATCATTAATAATCTTTTCTAAGGTAGTAATCCTAAAGCGGGCAAAAAAAAATTATTTTTGTGCCTCATTTGTTCATTCTGAAGTTTAGAAATTTGGGTATGGGTTTGTTGAAGTTTGGTCTTTAATTCACAAAAATCTTGTTGGGTTACTACCTGGCTATTACTATGACCTTCTTCTATCTTTTCAATAAGGTCAATAGAGAGTTCATCTAACTTATTCAGAATATCCTCAACCTGATCTTCCTAGAGTTCTAAAGGTCCTACGAAAATCTCTTCCAACCTCAAATTTCCAAGGTGAGGTAGGAAGATTTGTAGTGATATAGGGAGGTGCTAAAGTATAGGAACGTTTCCTAAATAAGCTAGGCTCATTTCTAGGTAAGTGTGATAAAGGATAAGTGTGTCTCCTAGGAAACATTGATCCTTCAGGAATAAAGAATCCTTGGGGATCAAATGTTGATGAAGGCAAAATAGTGGGAAAAGAAATAGGGGCTGGTGGGGGATTTGTTGAACCTTAGACCTTGATAGATGATGAGGCGAAAAATGAACCATTTTTAGGGGGTCATTTAAGCCCAGAATTGAATTTATTTGATCAAATATTGCCCTAAATCGTTCCTTTTATGATTTTAGGTACTTTGGGAGTGAATTCTGGAAAAGGAAGCATTTTGGACGTTTTTGGAGCATAAAAGTGAAGAAAACGGCAAAGACTTAATTTTCCATGCTGAGAACATTACCTGACGGCGTCAAGAAGGAAATTGTGACGGCGTCAGGAGTAAAATCCATGACGACCCAGAGAAAACCTGAAGGCGTCAAGAGAAGGGCGTCAAGAGTAATTTTGGTGACGGCCTGCAAAAGGAATACACGTAACGGCGTCAAACCCTGATCTAGGCAGTCCGAGAATTTATTTGGCGGCGAGATGACGGCGTCAGACATTTATTCTTGACACCGTCACCTCACAAAATCTATATATACTTTTCTATTTTTCATTCATTAAGAGAGGAACTTGTGTGGAGAATACTAGGGTCGAACCTAATAAACCCTAGGTCGTTTGTAACAGTATTTTCAAGGGTTTTCACCCCTTGAAACCATTCATGTTCAATTAAGATAAGTCCTCTTTCAATTCATTCAATATGTCTATGTGTTGTTTGAATATATCTTATGCTTGTCTTAATTTCAACATGCTAGGCTAGATCTATCATGTGTTTGCTTAGATGTAATGAAACCTAGATGTTAATTATAGGTTGATTGCTTGTTTATAGTTATAATGGATGAATGATTTCAATGTTAGGCTTAAGAAAACTGGCAGATCTCCATTGTGTAACTTGCTTGAACGTCTTAAGAAATATGAACCGATGTGTACTAGGCTTTTATGATTGTATTTAATGCATGAGTGAATTCTAGTCATCCCATGTTAGGAGCTTCTTAGCCGGCTCGACATAGGAGTGAAGTAGGAGCTTATAGGATTGGGGAAGTAAGTACGCCACCCCATGAATGGTATTAAGGAACACAATCCGTCATCCACGAAACTGTAACAAGTAATTAACCTGTAAAAGATATCTAGGGAGTAGTGAAATCTAAGTAAACACAATTCTCCCATATATTGCTCGCATCACTAGTTAATTTAGTTTATTTTCATTTCTAGTATTTTATTTTGATTGCATCTTAGTTATTGGGTTAGTTGACTAGCAACTAATTCCGCCCAACTCCTTCAAAACCGAGAATTTTATTTGCTTTTTTAAAAACCTAAAAAATACAAAAAGAATCATCCCTCATCTCTAGACATAGTCTTTAGGTTTTCTAATCCTAGCGACACTATTCCTAAGCTGAATGATCAATCCCCCGGTACTTGTCACTATACTATACTACAACGATCAGGTACACTGCCTGGTGGGGGTTGCAAGCTTCTCGAGATCCCTCGAGAGGTAAAGCATGGTGCAATCCCTACGCATCAAGTTTTTGGCGCCGCAGCCCGGGGAATTGTTATTGTCTAGGTTAGGATTTCTTTTTATTAGGTCTACTTGCTAGATTCCTTTCTAGTAAGAATTTATTTTTATTTTTATTTTTTAAGTTCTCTTTAGTCTATCTTATTTCTTCGTGTTTTTGTTCGTAACTCTTCGCCATCCGACATCATGGACGATGGTAACATCTTTGAACCCATCATCCCACCACAACAAGACCACCCACAAAACCCACCACTAGCTAACCAACCTCTTAGGCCCCGAAGCCTAGGAGAGTATTCCCGACCTAGCCACCAAGGCTATCGAAACACCATTGAGCTCACCCAAGGAGCCAATGTGTCTCCCTTGCGATCCGACACCATCCGGTTGGTGCAAAGCGGATGTGCATTCCATGGACTTCGTTCCGAAGATCCAAATCAACATCTCAAGGACTTCCTTAAAATCGTAGATTCTATAGACCTTGATGCTACAACTAGAGAGTCGACCCGATTACGCCTATTCCAATTCTCTCTACGTGATCAAGCTAGTCAATGGCTTGAACATTTACCCGCGGGATCCATCACCTCATGAGATGATCTCACCACTCGTTTCCTTGCTCAATTTTCCCACCGGGGAGAACTACCAAGCTTAGAAATGATATCTTGATGTTCCAACAACGTCAAGGTGAAACTCTATATGAAGCATGGACTCGATTCAAGGACTTACTCCAAAAAGTCCCTCATCATGGCATAGATCTTTGGCTCCAAGTCCAAATCTTCTATGACCATATCGATCTCTCCATAAGGCGAGCCATTGACCAATCGGCCGGTAGTAAGCTACGTGATCTAAGTGCGGAACAATCATGGGAACTCATAGAAGATGTTGCTCTCTGTGACAACGAAAGTTGGAATGATCCCCGTGATTTGAACAAAACGGTCAAGGCAATATCTTTGCCTTCGAACGATTCTAGCACTTCCGACCGTAGGATCATGGAACTTGAGGACCAAGTCAAGTTTCTCATGAAATCTTATGAAGCTCCTAAGCCTTCAAGCCAAGTGAACAAAATCACTTCTTTATGCGAATTATGTAGTGGTCCCCATGACACTCGTGATTGTGTGGAACTCCCCGGAACAGCTTTTGCGGACTACGCATCCTTGCGTACCGACGAAGCAGGAGATAAGTGGTACACTTTCAAACCCGAGCCAAACCCGTATGGTGATTCCTACTACCCTTCTTGGAAAAATCACCCAAACCTTAGGTGGAAACAAAACCAACCCAATCCTTCCAATCCGCCTAATCATTACCAACCAAACGGTCCACCCTCCAACCGTACTTTCAACAACAATCCTTCTAACAACTATGGTAGTACCAACAATCTTGAAGGATTGATGTCTAAGTTTATGCCATCTCAAGAAGCTCGCATATCTAAGTTTGAAGCCGATTTCAAACAAAAGCAAAGCGAGATGACCACCAAAATTGACACATTGTTGAAAGTTCTCAATGACCGAGAAATGGGAGCACTCCCAAGCGACACGGTCAAGAACCCGAAACTAAACGTTAATTCCATATCATCAGTTTCGTCACCCACTTCTTGTCCGCAATACTACTCGGTTAAATCAACAAGCACGTGTTTCAAGCAAAACCAAATTCTTCAAAAGGACCAATCAAATAAAACACCCGATATAAAACCGGTCAAAAGCATAGTTGAAACACCTCCTACGCAAAACCTTGATGATGAATTCAAAAAGCTTCACCTTGAATGCCCCGTCATTGATGTCTTAGCCCGTGCTCCCTACTATAGTGCCTTCCTAGAAAAGTATGAGAAGTTTAAACTAGGAAAAAATGGGACCGCCTTCGTTCAAAAAAAGTTGCCTAAAAAGCTTGATGATCCGGGTATATTTGTTTTGCCTTGTAAGATAGGAAGATCCGAAGCTTTCGACACACTAGCTGATTTAGGGTCAAGCTTCAACTTGATTCCCTTATCCCTTTTCACCACTCTCAAGCAAGGAAAGTTAGAGGAGATGGAGGTATTAATTGGTCTAGCGGATGGGAGTATTGCCCACCCGGTTGGAATGATTAAGGATGTAGTTGTTCACGTAGGGAAGTTAACTATCTTAGCGGATTTTCACGTCCTAGACATGGTTATTGACACTACATGCCCATTGTTGGTAGGAAGAGGATTTTTAGCTACTGCTAGCGCCATGATAGATTGTAAAGAGTCTAAGATAGCGGTAGGTGAGGGCGATACTTGGTCGGTATATGATGTTAAGAAACATAGCTACGATTGTGAGGATGAACCGACACCACATTGGGTAGAGATGAATAGGAGACCATCTAGATATGGACCTTGGATAGAAAGGAACTTTATAGGACCTCAATGCCCATTCTATCTAGAAAAAGATTTCATCGATAAGACACATTTGGTGGAACAACTCATAGCTAGAGATGAAGAGCTAGACCCTTTTGAGGACCCCTTAGTCTTTAGGAAGATGATTGAGTTCTTAAGTGTAATGCCTATTAATATAGAGATGAACAAGTGGAAAAGAGAGGGAGATAAGTGTAAATGGAGGTGGGACAAGCCACCTAAGGAAGGTGACGGATCATGGCATATGAAGATGATTTTGTATGATCCAGATGGAGAGAAGTTTGAAAGGTCATACCGTACTAAGAAAACTAATAGGAAGTTAAAACCTAAGTTTGATCCCAAAGATGTCCTCAATGAGGAACTCACCCGTATCACGTAGTAACCCATGACCTTGAGTCTAGCTACAAGACTTGTAAATAAAGAAAAGCGCTTCTTGGGAGGCAACCCATGTTTTGTGTGATTTTCATTTTGCTTGATTGTTGTTTTCTTCCGTATGCATGCTTTATTTTTATTGTTGGTAGATCATGTTTCAAAACTAAAATGATGAAAATACTTTATTTTGTTGTTTGGCTTAGTCTTAACTTCATCCAAAGGTATTTCGCAAAACATAAGTGTAAGGGGAAACCCCAAATATGTTTTTTAAGAAACAAAAACCGATCATGATTCTCCATAATATTAAGTGAACATGTATATTCGTATTTGTTAGAGTCAAATGCTTGTATCGAGTCATAATGATGTTTTGCAGGATTTTCCAGGAAGTAGGACGAAGTTTTTCCAGAAATTTTCCAGAAACTTAACATAAGAATTTCTGCAGGTCACTTCTGACGGCGTCATGTGTAAAATTCTGGAAATTTTACCAGTTTTGTTTTTCTAACGGAGTCTTGAAGTTTTTGTTGAATCTTTGGTTTTATAATCTCCAGGAAATCTACAAACATCATTCCACAAGCATTATATCTTATTTTGTTTTCTAGGATTTGTTAGCATATATACATTGCCGCCGATTTTACGCGAGGTTGCCTTGTCTGTTTTCTCAGATTTAACAGGTTATATATGACAAAAAGATGATTTATATTATGGAAGGGAAGCTTTGATTGTTCATTTTCTTGGAGGAAGATCTAACCTAGCCACCTTATTATCCATACCGAGCGAATCAGGGGAGTATTTAATTTCATTCGTTTTACTTATTTCACTTTTACATTCTTTACTTGAACATTGGGGACAATGTTCATCCTAAGTGTAAGGGGAGGGTAAAATGATGATACCTTACAGATACACTTTCGCTTGAGTTTGTTTGTTTGATAGTAGATGTGTAATAAAACTATGAGAAATACTTGTTAGTGCAATTTTAGCGCCAAATTTAAATTTTTTTACAACATTTAGGAGTGAAACTTTAGCCATAGCATGCGTCTCATGGATAGGAGATTGTATGACTAGCACAAAACCGTACTATTCAAAAAATATTTCCACCCAAATATGTGAGGTTCGCCTTTAGATTTGATAGGAAAAGCATTTACTATTAGTGCTTATGAGTGTACCGGTAGCATTTAGATTCTGGAACTTGCGTTAGTGATGCATCCCGAGACCGCTAGTGAGACTACATTCGTGTAGTAGGATTTACTACATGATAAGAGGCATTAGGATCACCCTTGTGTTAAACCCGTATCATAATTACTTGACCATTTAAGTCATATTACTTTGCTAGTTAAGTCAATTAATTTTTCCCACACCATTAGCGTTGTACTCATTTTTAGTACACGAAACCCCTAGTACACCCCTCCGACCCTATCTTTTCGTTTCTAACTTTAAGCATCTTACTTAAAGGAAGAATTTGTTACACCCCACTTAAATGTACACCCAAATCGCCTTAGCCTTCCGTGTATGCACTCATCTTTAGTGCATTATTGTTATTTGTTAAACCCTAAGTTATTTAACTAATTGATTACATGGTTGCTAAGTCGAGTCATATCCTTGTATATATTGTTTTGGGACGATTGGGACTCATAGGTAAAGTACTTATGTTATTGAGTAATGGGGAAGAACATCATATTATTACCCCCGTATGTGCGTTAATCTTAAAAGTACTCCAAGTGTTTTGATTTTCTTAATTCGAGTCATTAGATTAGTTTATTGTAAAGTATGTAAAAATTCAAGTGTAAGGGGAATGTTCATTCCCTATGATGTATTATTTTGGATGGTAGGGTAAGAGTGTATGCAAAAAAAAAAAAAAAAAAAAAAAAAAAAAAAAAAAAAAAAAAAAAAAAACATACGGACTACCATCCCTTTTCATTCTACGTTCATTTTATGTTTTTGTTATTTTTCATTTATTAGCTTAAGTCGAGTCTAGTCTTGGCTTAGCAACGCCATATTGTACATGTAATTAACCAAGATTGTTAACTCGCCACCAGTAAAGACTGCCTATATCCAACAAAACCATGTATTTCATATCCCTACACCTAACGTTATAACCCTTTAAAAAGACCTCTTTGATAGTTTATCCTAGGTGCTTACGCCATGTGGTGGAGGTTTGATCCTTTACCAAGCCTATGGTAATCTATTTTGCTATGACAGGTAGTGAGGGATGTTTTCCATTTCCATATTGTGATATATACTTTATTACACCTGAGAGATGTGAGTATCTAAACACTATTTGTGAGGTGCTAGTGTATGACCTCCGTGCTTGTCTTTGGTCTTTAGTGGAACGATTATTTGTTGTAATTACTTTTATATTAGTGTTAAATGACCCCTAACTTGTATTTTGATTAGAATAAAAGCACATTTTCTTGAGGACAAGCAAATCTCAAGTGTAAGGGTATATGATGAGGCGAAAAATGAACCATTTTTAGGGGGTCATTGAAGCCCAGAATTGAATTTATTTTATCAAATATTTCCCTAAATCGTTCCTTTTGTGATTTTAGGTACTTTGTGAGTGAATTCTGGAAAAGGAAGCATTTTAGACGTTTTTGGAGCATAAAAGTGAAGAAAACGGCAAAGACTTAATTTTCCATGCTGAGAACAGTACCTGATGGCGTCAAGAAGGAAATTGTGACGGCGTCAGGAGTAAAATCCATGACGACCCAGAGAAAACTTGAAGGCGTCAAGAGAAGGGCGTCAAGAGTAATTTTGGTGACGGCCTGCAAAAGGAATACACGTGACGACATTAAACCCAGATCTAGGCAGTCCGACAATTTATTTGGCGGCGAGATGACGGCGTCAGACATTTATTCTTGACGCCGTCACCTCACAAAATCTATATATACTTTTCTATTTTTCATTCATTAAGAGAGGAACTTGTGTGGAGAATACTAGGGACGAACCTAATAAACCCTAGGTCGTTTGTAACAGTATTTTCAAGGGTTTTCACCCATTGAAACCTTTCATGTTCAATTAAGATAAGTCCTCTTTCAATTCATTTAATATGTCTATGTGTTGTTTGAATATATCTTATGCTTGTCTTGATTTCAACATGCTAGGCTAGATCTATCATGTGTTTGCTTAGATGTAATGAAACCTAGATGTTAATTATAGGTTGATTGCTTGTTTATAGTTATAATGGATGAATGATTTCAATGTTAGGCTTAAGAAAACTGGCAGATCTCCATTGTGTAACTTGCTTGAACTTCTTAAGAAACTTGAACCGATGTGTACTAGGTTTTTATGATTGTATTTAATGCATGAGCGAATTCTAGTGATCCCATGTTAGGAGCTTCTTAGCCGGCTCGACATAGGAGTGAAGTAGGAGCTTATAGGATTGGGGAAGTAAGTACGCCACCCCATGAATGGTATTAAGGAATACAATCCGTCATCCACGCAACTGTAACAAGTAATTAACCTGTAAAAGATATCTAGGGAGTAGTGAAATCTAAGTAAACACAATTCTCCCATATATTGCTCACATCACTAGTTAATTTAGTTTATTTTCATTTCTAGTATTTTATTTTGATTGCATCTTAGTTATTGGGTTAGTTGACTAGCAACTAATTCCGCCCAACTCCTTCAAAACCGAGAATTTTATTTGCTTTTATAAAAACTTAAAAAATACAAAAAGAATCATCCCTCATCTCTAGACCTAATCTTTAGGTTTTCTAATCCTAGCGACACTATTCCTAAGCTGAACGATCAATCCCCCGGTACTTGTCACTATACTATACTACAACGATCAGGTACACTGCCTGGTGGGGGTTGCAAGCTTCTCGAGATCCCTCGAGAGGTAAAGCATGGTGCAATCCCTACGCATCAATAGATCTTTGAGCACTCGTGGATCGTTAGTTATGTTAATGTAATCACTAACACACTAAAAGATAATCTCTGTAACTTGTATTCTAAAGCGGAAACAAACACAAGTATGAACAACTGAATACTAAGAACAATTGATCCTCTATGGATCTTTTAATAATATTGAAAGTGTTTTCTAAAACCGTGTTTACAATACATAATCGTGTGTTCCTTTTATACACAAGGAACCCTAAACCGTTTCACAAGAAATGTATATTCTAAAAACTTTAAAAGATATGCATTATCACTTCCTAAATAAACTCATGCATATCCTAACTATATTACATAAAATACGGAATATCTATATCCGCAGAAACTGATAATGCTGAAACTAGTCTTCAGCAGATACATTGCATCAGCAGGAACAAGCTCGTCAGCAGTATCCTTCAGTAGTCACCGTCAGCAGAATTCTTACCTAGCAGAATTCCCAACAATCCTCCCCTAATCTTGAATATGACATGGTTAAGTTCAAGATTCTTGATAGATCTTTAAAGTTACAAACCAAGAGGATTGAATTCGAACATCAGCAGCAAAGAATCATCATCAGCAGGATCTCTATGATCAGCACATACTTGAAAACTCTATTCTTTGCAGCAACAAATGACTAAATGTACATCAAAACATATTAGTTTCATACTATTCTCATTGCATCCAGGTGTGTTAACTCCTGTGAGAGGTGAATCATTGAAAATAATGGATTTGATGTCTCTTTACCAATAGCCATCACTACTGGAGTAGCCAAATGTTTAAGTTCGAAAACCATGGTACACTGATGACCATATGATTTTTAGCAAATCATCAGCTATAAATGGATTGGAGTTGTCGTTACCTGTAGCCGTTTACTCAGGATTAGTCAATTATTTGGTTGAATAAATCACCTTGGTCAATTGAATACCAAATATGGTTTTCCACTGCCTTTACCACAAGCCATACACTTGTGGGCTAGCCAATTATTAGGAATCCATAAAGGAAAAATCCATGGTCAATTGACAACCATCCAACTCTCAGTTGTTAAGCATGGGTGAGTTGAGTATCCAATAGGTTTTAGCAAACTATTACAACTATCAACAGATTTGACATGTCTTTACCAAAGCTGTACCCTTTGGACTAGCCAACTTTTTGATGTAATAGTCAACATCAGGTAAGTTGATAACCAGAGAAGGTGTGGAAATAACCAACACCAAAACCTGGATACAACATACACAATACTATACAAATCTGTTAGTTTTTTTTTTTTTTTTTTTTTAATTAGAAGAAATAAAGAAATATATAACAAAATACCATCAAGTAGAAGCAGCTCTGGAAGTCCTGATCCTTAGTTTGAACACTTTAACCAGAGATTCAGCAAACAACCTAGCATTCCAAACCGGATCAGGAGGAATCACCAACTTCTATTGAAGCATTTTCTCCATAAGAGACACTGTCAGAGGATACCTTTTACCAAGAACCATGAGAAGCCTGAGTCCAGATGTAGTTTCCAACACATGAACATAGGGCATAGGATAAAACTTCCAACTCTGAACTTTCCACCTCTGATTATTTTTCCACACATCAGAACCAGCACCAGTGGGAGTAGAAGAATCCAAAAGCACTCTGAGATCACCCAATAGATACAATCCTAATCCTGTAGGAGTATGAGTAGCATAATATTTGTGAACCAAATCATTTAGAGTGAGCAAATCCTGATGATCCACAAGATGTAGTATTTCTTGTAGGAATGTGAATGATAGAGAAGTTTTATCAAGTCTATAAATGGTATTGATCTGACCATTCTTAGATAATTCCCAATGAACCAAAACATCTCTAACACCCTCTGGCCAATCATCAGGGGATCCTTCTTTGATAAAGGAAGCATCAGGAGCATTAACATCTACTAGTCTTTGTACTGAATGTGAAGTTCTCACTCTAGCCATTCTCTTGGCCCTTCTGCCAGGAACATAAATAGCATCATGTGGTAAAGAAGGTTCCTCAGGAGCTACATCCTCAGTAGGTATATCTTCTGTAGCATTAGTTTCCACTGATGGAATATCCAATTGTTCATCAGTATAATCCTGAGGAGAATCAAGTGCAGCAGTTGCATATTGTTCATCCGTGGCCTTCCTTATCTGTTTAGCCCTAGCAGCTGCAAGCTCTACTTCTCTTTCCTTAAGCTCATGAAATCTTGCCATTTCAGCTTGTTGATCATCAGCTAACCTTTTTGCAGCCTCTTCACCCAACCTCTCCTCCTCCATTTGTTTCCTGGTACTCTTTCTAGAAGGAAGAGCTTCTGCTACAACTTTGGCTTTACCTTTATCAACAATAGATGAAGTAGCAACAGTTGTCACATCAGCAGAAGTAGCAGGTAAAGATACTTGATCAACAACAGGAACATCCATATCCATAGTAGAAACAGCATCAGCAGACAATGATGGAGACCTAGAAGGCATACTAGAAGAAACAGCTTCATCAAGTTGAACTTTCTGAGAAGATGGTTCTGCATCATTAGCAAAAATGGTAGGAACAAGCTTAGGAGCACTCATTCCATCCTATTATACATAAGAACCAGTTGTTCATCTGAAAGAGCCCAAACTTGTTTCCTAGTCCAAGCATTATTATAGAGAGCACTGCTTTGACTTTTCACATAGGTTCTCATATAATCCCTCTGTTGTGCTTGAGTCATTGGTTTATCCCTTTTTGCTTTGGCTTTTTGCTCATCTGCTTCTTTCTTTCTTAATTTCATCTTCTTCACTATTCTAGAAACCCAGTCCTCTTTATTCACCTCATTTCCAAGAATTTTTGCAGCTAAACCAGGAGTAGTAATCACTTGTTCTCCAATATGCTGCCAGTCTGACTCATCAAAATTTGGAATAGCAGCATCCAATTCTCTCTGTCTATCAATGGGCAAGGTAGAAATATATCTCTTTGTAGCAGACTGATATTCTGAATAATATTTGGCTTGCTCTTCCTCTGCCAAGTCTGTACTCTTCTTATAATCTTCCCATTCTTTCAAAAGTATTTCTTGTTCAAGTCTTTCTTCTTCCGAGATAAGTTCATCAGCACACACTTCATCACCTTCAGCAGAATCATCATCAGGAATGTCTAAACCTTCCATAGGATCAGCAGTTAACTCTTGATCATCTGAATCAAGTAGAGTTTCAGCAGATCCTGTAGGCTTAAGAGTTGCAGTGGTGTCATCAGGAGAAACTTGCTTAAGAATAGATGGATCATGGTCAGGTGAATCCATATACTCTTTACCAGCTACAAAGAATGTATCTACTGATGCATGAATCCCATCAGTAGTCTTGTCAGTAGCAATGTCACTAGTTGGTTGTTTCTCCTGAAGAGTGTCACCAGCTTCTGCCATAAGAATCTCATCACCACTAGACACCTTGGAGGATTCAGCAGCTTTCTTTGCCAAATACTATCGTCTGCTTCTGCTGCTGAAATGAATTGTCTGCTTGGGTTGTGAAAATTCAGCAACCTTAGCAGAAGAAGCATGAGTTTGTCTAGCAACTTCAGCCAAAATCTCAAGGGAATCCAAATTACCCTCCTTAGGCACTTCAGCAGCATCTGTCACAATCTTTCTTTTCGTCTGTTGATTTAGTTATGCCTCCAAATCCTGAACCTTGCTTTTCAGCATTTCAATTTCACCACCAAGAGTAGATTTGGTATCTGCAAGCTACTTTTGAAGAGCATCAGTCTTTTGAATATACCTACAAAGCAAATCATGTACAGAAGTGAGAGTAACAGGGTCCTCTGCTCCACCAACAGATTGCTCAGTGGTAAAAGGAGCTTCATTGAACCTAGCAGGAGAAACAGACATATGTACAACATTGGGAGAGCCTTCATCAAATGGCTCTCTCACAGGACTAGGTGTAGGTAATCTAGTAATCTCAGGCTCAAGAGGTGTAGGTACTTGTGTACCAAGAGACTGAATTGTCTCTTCAACCTCAGGAGTTAGCTCAACAGGAGCAACCTGAGATGGTGAAGGAACAGAACTAGGTGACAGAGGTAAAGGGGGAGGTGGAGGTTGGTCAAAAGAAATAGGTAATGGTTCAGCAGTTGTAGATGGCTCTCCCTCATTTACCACTGAAGGATTACCATCAGCAGCAACACCAGAAGATGATGGATTACCATCATCAGTAGCATTTGGAGAGGGCATATGACCAGTAGCATCACCCTCAACTGCATCATCATTGCCAGGCAACATAGCAGCTAACAGAGGGCGATGTTTCCCATTATAGCTAGTTTGCATAGAGGCAAATAACTTAGAACCAAGACTCTTAATGGGCACATGAATTCTGTCTTCAGTAGTTATGTCTAAAATAATTTGTAGAAACCTAGTGTACATTAAAAACTTATGACTTTGTTTCTCAATATTTTCTAGCATATTAGCAAAAATAAACTTTGAGAAATTATAAGTTAACCCTTTAGAAAGACAGACAATACCATAACTCAATTGGGCAGAGAACTGATCCCAGCCACCACACTTATTGCTGATACATTGGAGCAGCAAATGCACCAAATACCTCCACTTGGGACAGAACTGATTCTTCAGCCAATTAGTTGTGTCAGTGCTTTGATAACCAGCTTCCCTCAACCCAGCAAGTATCTCTTCAGTGTTGGAGTGAAAAACACCATTCTCATCATCCAAATGAAGCTTTGTCCTTATCAAACTTTCAGTCACCACATACTCATTACCATCAATGTCAGCCACGATCTCTGTGTCAGATCTTTTCCTAGCAGATGCCCAAAATTGCTTCACCATAGATTCATATATCACATTTGGAGAATGTGTTAAAGCATAATGAATCTTTGAACGCTGTAGAAACTCCACCATTGAATCATACTCTTCATGACCCTTAGCCTTTTTCAGAATAGCAAACTTGTTATGATCTTTCTTGAATTGAAGTCTTGCCATTCGAATGTTTTATGAGAGATGGTTATGAATTATGAAAAGAATGATGGGTTTAAATGGAGTGATGGGAGAATAATTTAGTTTGGGAAAAGATATGCAAAGTAGGTTATATTTGGAAGCTCCCCAATCGTGGTCAAAATTATCGGAACAAACTGTTGACCATGTCTGATATGTAAAGTGGATCCATCCAAATTCAAAATTACCCTTCAGCAGAAATGAAAGTCAATCTGCTGATGGATGGTCAATCAGCAGAAACCAATCAAGAGTAAAAATATCTTCAGTGAATATCTTAATTTTTACTGTGCCAGCCAACTCGCATTAATGATCATAAAGCCTAGACTTCGCCTATTTAATAACCCCCAAATCACACTTCTCAGATATCAATTACCCCCAAATCATATCAAAACCCTAATTTCATAATTAACCCCAATTCATCACCAAATAATGTCTTCCAAACAAGAAATTATTGACCTGACCTCCTCCTCTTCCTCCTCTTCCTCATCAGATGATCTTCTACCGTATCCTTCTGAATTAGATGATTCAGATTATGCTAGAGAGTTGGAAAGGTAATGGAATGCACTGGAGAGAGGTGAACCAAGCAATGTCTCCATTCCTGCTGAGAGACAATATGTCTCTCCCTTCATCTTAACTTCTGATGAAGACTCCTCAGAGGATGAAGACGAAGATCCATCATTCCTTCCTCCTTCCACACCAGAGAGACCCCAACCAAGGCCAAGGAAGAGGAATCCATCTCTTCCAACATCACGGGGTGTGGTGTTGGGTCTTCCTACTCCAGGATCTGGTGCTTCATACCATGGACACAGGGGAAAGGGCAAGAAGGCAGAGGTGGTGGGTAAGGGGAAAGGGAAAATGGAGTAGTTGATGATGGGATGTTGCCAAGGACCAAAGATGTAAAATGATGAGGCGAAAAATGAACCACTTTTTGTGGGTCATTTAAGCCCGGAATTGAATTTATTTGATCAAATATTACCCTAAATCGTTCCTTTTGTGATTTTAGGTACTTTGGGAGTGAAATCTGGAAAAGGAAGCAATTCGGACGTTTTTGGAGCATAAAAGTGAAGAAAACGCCAAAGACTTAATTTTCCATGCTGAGAACAGTACCTGATGGCGTCAAGAAGAAGAGCCTGACGGCGTCAAGAGTAAAAGTGGTGACGACCCAGTGCAAACCTGACGGCGTCACAACAAGGGCTTCAAGAGTTAAATTGGTGACGGCCTGCATAAGGTGTATACATGACGGCGTCAGACCCAGATCTAGGCAGTCTGAGGAACTATTTGGCGGCGAGATGACGGCGTCAGACATTTGTTCTTGACGCCGTCACCTTCTAAAATCTATATATAGTTTTCTATTTTTCATTCATAAAGAGGGAACTTATGTGGAGAAACTAGGGCCGAACTTTGTAAACCCTAGGTTATATTTTACAGTACTTTCAAGGGTTTTCATCCCTTGGATCCTTCCATGTTCTATTGAGATAAGTGTTTTCTTTAATTCAATCAATATGTCTATGTGTTGGTTGATTATATCTTTTGCTTGTCTTGATTTCAACATGCTAGGCTAGATCTATCTTGTTTTTGCTTAGATCTAATGAAACCTAGATGTTAATTATGTGTTGATTACTTGTTTATGGTTGTATTGGATGAATGATTTCAATGTTAGGCTTAAGAAAACTGGCAGATCTCCATTGTGTAACATGCTTGAACGTCTTAGGAAACATGAACTGATGTGTACTAGGTTTTATTGGTTGTATTTAATGCATGAGTAAATTCTAATGATCCCATGTTAGGAGCTTCTTAGCCGGTTCGACATAGGAGTGAAGTAGGCGCTCATAGGATTGGGAAGTAAGTACGCCACCCCATGAATGGTATTAAGGAATACAATCCATCATCCACGCAACTATAACAAGTAATTAACGTGTAAAAGATATATAGGGAGTAGTGAGATCTAAGTAAACACAATTCTCTCACATATTGCTCACAACTTTAGTTTAATATAGTTTGTTTTCATTTTTAGTATTTTATTTTGATTGCATTTTTAGTATTGGGTTAGTTGACTAGCAACTAATTCCGCCAAACTCCTTCAAAACCGAGATTTTTACTTGCTTTCTAAAAAATATAAAAATACAAAAAGAATCATCCCTCATCTCTAGACCTAGTCTTTAGGTTTTCTAATCCTAGCGACACTATTCCTAGCTGAACGATCAATCCCCCGGTACTTGTCATTATACTATACTAAATCGATCAGGTACACTGCCTGGTGGGGGTTGTAAGCTTCTCAAGATCCCTTGAGAGGTAAAGCCTGGTGCAATCCCTACGCATCAAGTTTTTGGCGCCGCAGCCCGGGGAATAGTTATTGTTTAGGTTAGAATTTATTTTGATTAGGTCTACTCATTAGATTCCTTTTTAGTGAGATTTTCTTTTTTATTAGCTTTCTTGTAGTCTATCTTTTTCTTTGTGCCCTTTGTTTGTAAAACCATTTTCATTTGTCACTATGGCGGATGAAATTCCAATTAGATCACTGACAATAGAGGAACAATTATATTTCAAAAAGAGATTTATTTCTTATCATTCTTATGAATTTTTGCGTGATCTTTGTGTTATCCAAATGAAGTTGGGGGTAAGGTTAGATGGGTTTAATGAATTCTATGCATGTGATAATTCTGTTAGACGATCATTAACTGGATCAATTCCTTTTAGTCGGACCCTTTGGATGAATTTTCAGGAAAGCTTCCTAACCATGACCCATAAGTGGAACGAATTGGTGGATTCATATGAGCAAAGAGACCTAGTTTCTAAGAACATGGACTTAGAATCAAGCCAAGATTACAAGATGGTTAGTTCTGAACCACCTAGTTGCATGAGTGGGATAGATTTCACCAAAACATATGACACACATGAGGTTAGAGTTGAGCCACCTAGTTGCATGTCATGGTTAGGCACTACCATAATACAAGATGAACACATAGGTGATATTGATGTGATGGAAGAGATAGTAGAAAACCCAAGCCCACAAAATACTCAACCATCATTTGAGGCACACACACCGCCCGTGACTTACCCGGAAGAAGTAGAAGAAACTTTAGGAATTCCGATGAAGGTAGAACCCTTGGACCAGGCACCATTAGAGGATATAGGTTTGAATACTTGTAGTGATAACCTTACTCCTAGTTCTAGGGAATTTCCTAATGTCGATGAACCGGAACCTCAACCTTTACACAACTTTCCATCCTTAGATATACATCTAGGTGACAAAAGAGGAACCGACCCACCCATCAACCAATATTATCCGGGTAGTTTTAGGATGAAGGAAGCCATTCACTCACCCCCTTCACCTCACGTGGCATATTTCCACCCTAAGGGTGTGTATCGCTACTTCCACCCGCACTTAATTCAAAGTGTAGGGAAAACCTCCCCTATTTCCATTAAATAAGGGTAGAGTCAGGCTCGTGATTCGAACAAAAACAAGCGCTTATTAGGAGGCAACCCAAGATTTATTTATTTATTTGTTTGTTTGTTTGTTTGTTTGTTTGTTTGATTTTATTTGTTTCCGTATGCATGCTTTATTTTTATTGTTGGTAGATAATGTTTCAAAACCAAAATAGTGGAAATACTTTACTTTGTTGTTTGGCCTAGTCTTAACTTCATCTAAAGGTATTTTTTGCAAAAGATAAGTGTAAGGGGAAACCCCAAATATGTTTTTAAGAAACAAAACCGATCATGATTCTCCACAATATTAAGTGAACATGTATATTCGTATTTGTTATAGTCAAATGCTTGTATCGAATCATAATGATGTTTTGCAGGATTTTCCAGGAAGTAAGACCAAGTTTTTCCAGAAATTTTCCGGAAACTTAACATAAGAATTTCTGCAGGTCACTTCTGACGGCATCACGAGTTTCCTCTTGACGGCGTCACGTGTAAAAATCTGGAAATTTTACCAGTTTTGTTTTTCTAACGGAGTCTTAAAGTTTTTGTTGAATTATTAGTTTTATAATCTCCAGGAAATCTACAAACATCATTCCACAAGCATTATATCTTATTTTGTTTTCTAGGATTTATTAGTATATGTAGATTGCCGCCGATTTTATGCAAGGTTGCCTTGTCTATTTTCTCAGGATTTACAGGTTATGTATGAAAAGAAGATGATTATTATTCTGGAAGGGAAGCTTTGATTGTTCATTTTCTTGGAGGAAGATTTAACCTGGCCAACTTATTATCCATACCGAGCGAATCAGGGGAGTATTTGATTTAATTCGTTTTACTTATTTCACTTTTACATTCTTTACTTGAACATTGGGGACAATGTTCATCCTAAGTGTAAGGGGAGGGTAAAATGATGATACCTTACAGATACATTTTCGCTTGAGTTTGTTTGTTTAAAAGTAGATGTGTAATAAAACTATGAGAAATACTTGTTAGTGCAATTTTAGCGCCAAATTTAAAATTTTTTACAACATTTAGGAGTGAAACTTTAGCCATAGCAAGCGTCTCATGGATAGGAGATTGTATGACTAGCACATAACCGTATCATTCAGCCCAAATATGTGAGGTTCGCCTTTAGATTTGATAGGAAAAGCTTTACTATTAGTGCTTATGAGTGTACCGGTAGCATTTAGATTCTAGAACTTGCGTTAGTGATGCATCCCGAGACCGCTAGTGAGACTACATTCGTGTAGTAGGATTTACTACATGATAAGAGGCATTAGGATCACCCTTGTGTTAAACCCGTATCATAATTACTTGACCATTTAAGTCATATTACTTGGCTAGTTAAGTCAATTAATTTTTCCCACACCCTTAGCGTTGTACTCATTTTTAGTACACGAAACCCCTAGTACACCCCTCCGAGCCTATCTTTTCGTTTCTAACTTTAAGCATTTTACTTAAAGGAAGAATTTGTTACACCCCACTTAAATGTACAACCAAATCGCCTTATCCTTCCGTGTATGCACTCATCTTTAGTGCATTATTGTTATTTGTTAAACCCTAATTTAATTATCTAATTGATTACATGGTTGCTAAGTCGAGTCATATCCTTGTACATATTGTTTTGGGACGATTGGGACTCATGGGTAAAGTACTTATTTTATGGAGTAATGGAGAAGAACATTACATTATTACCCCCATATGTACGTTAATCTTAAAAGTACTCTAAGTGTTTTGATTATCTTAATTCGAGTCATTAGATTAGTTTATTGTAAAGTATGTAAAGATTCAAGTGTAAGGGGAATCTACATTCCCTATGATGTATTATTTTGGATGGTAGGGTAAGAGTGTATGCCAAAAAAATAAAAAATAAAAAATAAATAAAAAAAAATTGAAAAAAATTAAGAAAAAGAAAAAAAAAATAAAAAAAAAAAAGAGAAAAAACATACAGACTACCATCCCGTTTCATTCTATGTTTGTTTTATGTTTTTGTTATTTTTCATTTATTAGCTTAAGTCGAGTCCAGTCTTGGCTTAGCAACGCCATATTGTACATGTAATTAACTAAGATTGTTAACTCGCCACCAGTAAAGACTGCCTATATCCAACAAAACCGTGTATTCCATATCCCTACACCTAACGTTACAACCCTTTTAAAAGACCTCTTTGATAGTTTATCCTAGGTGCTTACGCCATGTGGTGGAGGTTTGATCCTTTCCCAAGCCTATGGTAATCTATTTTGCTATGACAGGTAGTGAGAGATATTTTCCGTTTCCATATTGTAATTTATACTTTATTACACCCGAGAGATGTGAGTATCTAAACACTATTTGTGAGGTGCTAGTGTATGACCTCCGTGCTTGTCTTTGGTCTTTAGTGGAACGATTATTTGTTGTAATTACTTTTATATTAGCGTTAAATGACCCCTAACTTGTATTTTGAGTAGAATAAAAGCGCATTTGCTTGAGGACAAGCAAATCTCAAGTGTAAGGGTATATGATGAGGCCAAAAATGAACCACTTTTAGGGGGTCATTTAAGCCCGGAATTGAATTTATTTGATCAAATATTACCCTAAATCGTTCCTTTTGTGATTTTAGGTACTTTGGGAGTGAAATCTGGAAAAGGAAGCAATTCGGACGTTTTTGGAGCATAAAAGTGAAGAAAACGCCAAAGACTTAATTTTCCACGCTGAGAACAGTACCTGACGGCGTCAATAAGAAGACCCTGACAGCGTCAAGAGTAAAAGTGGTGACGACCCAGTGCAAACCTGACGGTGTCACAACAAGGGCGTAAAGAATTAAAT
This sequence comes from Artemisia argyi, assembly GCA_030686995.1. Taxonomy (NCBI): domain Eukaryota; kingdom Viridiplantae; phylum Streptophyta; class Magnoliopsida; order Asterales; family Asteraceae; genus Artemisia; species Artemisia argyi. The sequence goes on from CM060687.1 coordinate 64,763,947, forward strand.
TGGTGACGGCCTGCATAAGGTGTACACATGAAGGCGTCAGACCCAGATCTAGGCAGTCCGAGAAACTATTTGGCGGCGAGATGACGGCGTCAGACATTTGTTCTTGACGCGGTCACCTTCTAAACTCTATATATAGTTTTCTATTTTTCATTCATAAAGAGGGAACTTGTGTGGAGAAACTAGGGCCGAACTTTGTAAACCCTAGGTCATATTTTACAGTACTTTCAAGGGTTTTCATCCCTTGGATCCTTCCATGTTCTATTAAGATAAGTCTTTTCTTTAATTCAATCAATATGTCTATGTGTTGGTTGATTATATCTTTTGCTTGTCTTGATTTCAACATGCTAGGCTAGATCTATCTTGTGTTTACTTAGATCTAATGAAACCTAGATGTTAATTATGTGTTGATTATTTGTTTATGGTTGTATTGGATGAATGATATCAATATTAGGCTTAAGAAAACTGGCAGATCTCCATTGTGTAACATGCTTGAACGTCTTAGGAAACATGAACCGATGTGTACTAGGTTTTATTGGTTGTATTTAATGCATGAGTAAATTCTAATGATCCCATGTTAGGAGCTTCTTAGCCGGCTCGACATAGGAGTGAAGTAGGCGCTCATAGGATTGGGGAAGTAAGTACGCCACCCCATGAATGGTATTAAGGAATACAATCCGTCATCCACGCAACTATAACAAGTAATTAACGTGTAAAAGATATCTAGGGAGTAGTGAAATCTAAGTAAACACAATTCTCTCACATATTGCTCACAACTTTAGTTTAATATAGTTTGTTTTCATTTTTAGTATTTTATTTTGATTGCATTTTTAGTATTGGGTTAGTTGACTAGCAACTAATTCCGCCAAACTCCTTCAAAACCGAGATTTTTACTTGCTTTCTAAAAAATATAAAAATACAAAAAGAATCATCCCTCATCTCTAGACCTAGTCTTTAGGTTTTTTAATCCTAGCGACACTATTCCTAGCTGAACGATCAATCCCCCGGTACTTCTCATTATACTATACTACATCGATCAGGTACACTGCCTGGTGGGGGTTGTAAGCTTCTCAAGATCCCTTGAGAGGTAAAGCCTGGTGCAATCCCTACGCATCATAAAACTAGGTTCTTGAGCATCTTATTGCCTTGAACTAAAGATATAAAACTCGGTTCTTGAGCATCTTCGTCGTCATCATCATCATTCTTCTCTTTCCATTTTCACCTTCAGCTTCTTCATCATACTGGTCATGCATATCCACCAGCCTTTTTGTAATAGATGATAGAAGCTTAGTATTGATTAGGTAGACTTAGCATAGGAATGATCTTTGTATTCCACTTTGAAGTTGATTGTAAGCTGTAAATTGTTTCTTGAATGAATGAACAACATTTCTTATTTGTCAATTTATGAATTTTACTTCAGTAGAAGCAATGAATCTTAGCATAATTGACTCTTCAGTAGAAACAATACTCAGCATACATGACCATATTCCCTTTGAGACAGCTCTTGGTAAATTTCAAACAATAAGGACATTCTGCAAAACAGACACAGAGTAACACAACAAACAAATCTTACAGAAACATTAGTTGGTTAGTGTTAGCCAAACAATAATATACATAAGTTATACAAAGTTTACAATGACAATCATCCCCTGAGGCTTATGCCTCCCCTCAAACTTTGCATTCAAGGGTTAAGCATACCAATATTTACCACTAATTGTTGAAACCTAGGTCCATCAAAAGCTTTAGTTAACAGATCTGCCACATTATCATCTGTGTGAATTTTAACCACTTTAATTAAATGTTTTTCATAAGCATCCCGGATAAAGTGGTGCCTGATTTCAATGTGTTTGGTTCTATTATGAAAAACTGGATTTTTAACAATGCAAATGGTACTTTGATTGTTAATAAAAATGGTGGTATTCATGAAATTATACCCATAATCCAGCAATTGATTCTGAATCCATAGAACCTGTCCACAACAATTGGCAGCAGCAACATACTCTGCTTCAGTAGTAGAGGTAGCAACAATGGTCTGTTTCTTGAATTGCCAAGAAATCAATCTTCTTCCAAGGAATTGGCAACCTCCAGTTGTGGATCTCCTATCCATATTGGCACCAGCATAGTCACTATCACTAAATACTTCCAGCTTAAAAGGAGATTCTTTTGGGTACCAAAGACCTAATTTGGGTTGGCCTTTTAGGTACTTGAAGATCTTTTTGACAGCATTCAAGTGAGAAGTAAGTGGAGTGACTTGGTGCCAAGAACAAGCACTCACAACAAAGGTAATATCAGGTCTAGAAGCAGTCAAATACCTCAAAGAACCAATCATGGACCTGTACAAATGGGCATTCACAGGAAGATCAGGTTCAAGATTGTTCTTTGGTTTGGGAGCTTCATAGGGAGTAGTGGCAGTTCTCACATTGTCCATATCAAATTTCTTCAACATATCTCTTACATACTTATCCTGACTGATAAAGATACCATCAGGTTTCTGCTGAACTTGTAAACCCAAAAAGAAAGTGCTCCCCCATGGAACTCATCTAAAATTCTCCCTTCAATAAATCCTCAAACTCTCGACACCATTCTTCTTTAGTGGAACCAAATATGATGTCATCCACATAAACTTGCACTAGAATGATATCACTGGAGTCTTTCTTAAGGAAGAGAGTCTTGTCAATGGCACCTCTTCTGTAACCATGCTTCAGCAGAAATGTAGAAAGCCTAGCATACCAAGCTCTAGGTGCCTGATGTAGTCCATAGAGAGCTTTAACAACCTTATAAACATAATCAGGATGATCTGGGTTTTCAAAACCCTTGGGTTGAGTCACATAAACCTCCTCTTCAATCTCACCATACAGAAAAGCACCTTTTACATCTTTTTGATATACCATAAAACCCATATAAGATGCATAGGCCAAGAATATCCTGATTGCTTCAACTCTGGCCAATGGTGCAAAGACTTCATCATAGTCTATGCCTTCCTCTTGCCTGAACCCCTGAGCTACTAACCTTGCTTTTTTTTTCACCGCAATACCCCTTGCATCTCTTTTATTCTTCAAAATCCATTTTGTCCCAATTGCATATTTACCATCAGGAAGAGGGACCAGTATCCAAACCTGCTAATTCTTAAATTGCAGCATCTCTTCTTGCATTGCTTCAAGCCAACTTGAATCAGCAAGAGCTTGAGGAACACTGGTTGGCTCTATTTGAGAAAATAAGCAAGCAAACAGACAATGTTTAAAGTTTGTATGATTGTCCCTTTGTTGATTGTAGACATAGGAAATGAAAGCAACTTCACCATATTTAGTGTTCTTCATAGTACTTCTAGTTCTAACAGGTGCTTGAGGATCTCCAATAACCTTTGATAGGGGATGAGCAAGATTGATCCTCTTTGTTGCTGTGGGGTTGACATTGATGGTGGTGTCAAGGTTGTTTACAGTGGGTTCAAACTCACTGTCATAGGAAGAGGAGTTGAAGATGCAAGCCTTGGGTTGATAATTACCAAGATCAGAAGGACTTGGAAATCGTGTAAAGGGTTTCCCAAAGTCTGTAGACACTTCAGTAGAAATGGTAGATTGTGTAGCAGGACTATCAGCAGTTTTGAGGACATCAGAAGAAACAGGAGAGCCTTCAGGAGAACTGTCAGCAGCATCCTGGTTTCCATTGACTGCTTGTGCTGATTGTTGAAGTAAGGCATCAGTCTCTTGTGCAAACTTTTCACTGAGTCTCTTAGCTTCCTGAGTGGCTGCATGTTCTTGCTTCTTGAGTCTAGCAAGATCCTCTGCATAATGTGACTCATCTTCATGCTCAGCAGCAGAATTATCACCTGCAAAATGGTTAGGGGGAAAAAAGGTACAACAAGGGTTTGTTCATCTTTCTCAGAGTCACTCTCTCTGAGTCATCATCCAGGGAACCTGCAGGGTTAGTAGGAGACTCTTTTGTTCCTGCAAATTGATTAGAAACATGTCTAGTATAACCCAAGTGATCAGTTAAGTAATCCAAGTCAAAATACCAAGTATGACCATGTCCTTGAATATTAGGCTGATATTCTATGAATCTTAGGTTAAGGGTCTCCTCTATCCTTTTAGCATTCAAATTGTACACCCTATAGGCCTTGCTATGAGCTGAATAACCCACAATATATCCCTCATCAGCTTTCCCATCAAACTTTCCCAGTGTATCAGCAGTAAGCAAAATGGTCACATTGCAACCAAAAGGTTTAAGGTAATGAATATCAGGAAATTTCCCAGTGAGAAGTTCATAAGGTGTCTTGACATGAGGTCTAGTGATGGATACCCTGTTCAAAACATAACAAGTAGTGCTTACTGCTTCAGTCCAGAACATAGTGGGTAACTTAGAGTCTGCAAGCATGGATCTTGCTACCTCTATTAAGGTCCTATTTTTCCTTTCAACAACCCCATTTTGTTGTGGGGTCCTTGGAGTGTTGTAGTCCCTTTTTATCCCTTTAGACTTACAGAGTTCTATTAAGATCACATTTTTGAACTCAGTCCCATTGTCATACCTAATGCCTTTAACCTTTTTATTTAGCTGGTTTTCAATCAGGGTAATGAATTCTTTTAAAATAGGAGTTGTTTCATCTTTAGTTTTCAAAAAGAATACCCAGCAAAACCTACTATAATCATCCGTGATAACTAGGCAGAAGTACTTATGATCAATACTTCTGATAGGAGTTGGACCAAAGAGATCCATGTGCAGCAACTGAAGAGGTTCTGACATGGTGCTCATGGCTGTTATGGCTTTGTATGAGGCTCTGTGTTGCTTTCCTTTGTTGCATGCAACATAATTATGTTCATTGGTGAAGACCTTTAAAGGAAGTCCCTGAACCAGACCAAGTTTAGAAAGCTTGTTAATGGTCTTGAAATTCACATGAGCCATCCTCCTATGCCATCTTGTAGATTCATATAGGGAAGCTTTGGCCACCAAACATGTTAGATCACCTTCTGGTTGAACATCATTCAGATTGAATGTGTACAAATTGAAGGTTCTAGGAACTCTTAGCAAAATGGTTGTATCTTCTGGAAGTTTGAAGTCCTTTGAGAGCACAAGACATTCATCCTCAAAGAAGAAAACTTTATTCTTGGTGTCACATATTTGTGATACAGAGAACAGATTGAAGTGCTGAAGTTCCTTCACATAATATACATTTTCAAAATCTAACAGAGGTGTTTTAATAGTGCCTTTCCCAGTGATTTTTCCATCTCCTCCACCAAAAGTCACATTGCCTCCTCCTTCTATAGGTACAAAGTCATGCATCTTATCCTTGTTCCCTGACATGCTTTTGGAACAACCACTATCTACTATACCTACTTCAGTACTCTTCAGGGGATGATCCTACAACAACAACAATAAAAATATACAAAAGTTAGTACACTTTGGAGACTCAAGTCATTGCTGACTTGAGCCTGCCTTGTGGATCATAAGAGGTAGGCCATGTAGATGTATTAGATCTACCATTGTTCTTGGGCCTGTACTGAAAATTAGGTCCCTTCTTTGTCCAAGAAGAACCTGCTGAGGGCTTCACAGCAGTATCCCAATACCCTCCACCAACATACATAGAGTCAAACTGTCTAGGCCAATAACCATTATGAAAGTAAGAACTAGTGGATCGCACATAAGGTCTAGTACCAGTTCTTCTCCATAAAGAATGTTTTTCAGCAGAATTGTGTTTCTGCTGATGTGGAACAAAAGATGGTATATCATTAACATTTTTCCACATTTGCCTAGGTTTTCTTTGACTAGCACATACACCCATTTTTGCTCATGAAAAGTACAATCCTTAATCAAATGAAATTTACTTCCACACACAAAACATTTCTTCTTTTTAGAAGATTTATTCAAAGTGAAAGATGTTCCATAACATGAAAAAGAATTCAAACCACAAACATTAACAGAATTGTTTTTAACAGAACTAGAAACATTGTTTTGCAAAGAATTAAATAACAAGTCTTCAGAAGAAACTGTCTTGGTATCAGCAGTAACTCTAACAGGCTTGTAGGGAGTCTTGGGTGATGTCTTGGGTGTGGTCTTGGGAAGGTCTGAATTTTCACTTGAATCACAACTGGTATAAGCAGTAGACCCTTGGTCAGAAGACTTGTCACTGTCAGAACAAGAGACAAAGTCAGTAGATTTAGAATCAGGGTCTGGCAAGTCAATTGACTTTTTGCCATAAAGATGGTGTGATCCATCAAAGTCAACAGTTTTGGACAAGTCTGTGGGCATGTGTTCTCCTCTAATAGGTCCAGGTACAGCATTCATTCCCCCTTCCTTAACATATTTTACAGGTTTTTGAAATTCTAGGACAGGTTCAGGGTCAAAAACACTGGATATATCAGGGTAAGTTAATTCCTCTGGATCTATATATTTATCATACCCTAACGCTTTTCTAGACCTAACAGATTGACTACTATCAATCAATTTATTTAAATGAGAAGACCCTTCTTGCCACTTCTTACGACTAGCCACTTCATTATCAAACTTTACTTGCAATTCTTGTTTCTCTAGTTCTACATTAGATTTATCTTTATCAGTACGCCTTAAATCTATCTTTGCACATTCTAAATCACTTTCTAAAACTCTTATCTTTTCTTCATATTTAAGCTGATTCTTTTGAAACCATACCTTATGTCTTTCTAAAGTTTTTAAAGCCTTTTTATAAGCCTCAACTTCTACATAACACTCAGTATATTTAGGTTTCAATTCATCATATTCTTGTTTAAGTTCATTATATCTTACACTACAGTCAAAAACACAGTTATGTACCTGAGAGATGCCCATCAAGGAAACTTGATCCTTCTTATCCTTTGTGGGGCAGTATGCCAGCATATTCACTTGCTCAGAACTAGGAGCTTCCTCCTCAGCAGGTTCATGAACAGTCCAATTGACATGTTCATCCACAGTCACCAAGGATTTGGAAGTTCCAGGTTTAGAAGTTCCTGCTTCCAATAGATATGAGCCATATCTAACTTCATCACCAGGCTTTCTATCCTTGCACTCTCTTGAGAAGTGACCCATCTGACCATAAGTGTAGCACTTAACCTTCCTTCTGTCAAATCTTGCTGCATCTCTTCCCTGGAAACCAAACTTTCTCCTAGACTTATTCTCAAACCTTTTGATATTTAGAGAAATCATTGCCAACTGCCATTTCATGTTCATCTCTTCCATCTCCAATGGATCCAACTGTTCAAAATCCTCATAAGCTAGAAACTGCTGATGTTCATATTCAGCAACAAAAGAGTGAAGAACATCTTCCATTATATTGTTGGACTTTGATTTAGGAGTTGGTTTAGTGTGGGTATGAAAAGATGATGCTGAGGTGTAAGAGCTTGAGGCATGATGCACCGGATTGGATGTGGTGCTAACAAAGGCTGAGTGAGTGGACGGACGAATGGGACTTCTAACATCAGGTTCAAGAGATTTAAGCTTGTTGTAGAGGTCATCAAAAGAGATCATGTCCAATCCACCTTTAGTTTTGAGAGCAATGCTTACTTGCAACCAGGATGGTGGCAAAGATCTTAGAAACTTAGCATTGCAGTCCTCATTATCTGGCCTAGCCTTCGGCTAATTAAGTTGACTCAAGATCTTATGGAACCTGTCATAACCCTTGTGGATTCCATCTTCCTCAGATATCTGAAACTCTTGAAACTGTTGCTTCAGCATTGACTTCTTCATCCTTCTTGACTCATCATTCCCACCAATCTAGCCTTGATGGCCATCCAAATGTCCTTGGCGTCTTCCATGAAGTGGAAGTCACCCATGTGGTCATCTGGTATAGCCTGAAGGAGAATTGTTCTGACTTTATTCTCCCTCTATATGGCTAGAACTTCTTCAGCAGTTTTAGGACCTACGATGGTAACAATCCCATCAGTATCTTTGACATGTTTCTTCAAGCTGTTACCTTTACGGACAACTTCCCAAAGATTCCAGTCAATGTTTGTGATCCAGTTTTGCATCTTCATGGACCACAATTCATACTCCTCTGCATTCTTAAGGTATGGGAATTTGGCATTACTGTTTGAGAGAGTGGGTTGTTGGAGAGAAGTGGTGTTTTGGTTCTGAGTTGCATCAGATTCATCATCTGTTCCAGGCATTGTTTTTGGTTGTTTATTATTGAGAGGGTGTAAGATTGATGTTTCTTAGTATCACAGAGACTCTCCCGAGGCTCTGATACCACTTGTTGAACCTTAGACCTTGATAGATCTTTGAGCACTCGTGGATCGTTAGTTATGTTAATGTAATCACTAACACACTAAAAGATAATCTTTGTAACTTGTATTCTAAAGCGGAAACAAACACAAGTATGAACAACTGAATACTAAGAACAATTGATCCTCTATGGATCTTTTAATAATACTGAAAGTGTTTTCTAAAACCGTGTTTACAATACATAATCGTGTGTTCCTTTTATACACAAGGAACCCTAAACCGTTTCACAAGAAACGTATATTCTAAAAACTTTAAAAGATATGCATTATCACTTCCTAAATAAACTCATGCATATCCTAACTATATTACATAAAATACGGAATATCTATATCCGCAAAAACTAATAATGCAGAAACTAGTCTTCAGCAGATACACTGCGTCAGCAGGAACCAGCTCTTCAGCAGTATCCTTCAGCAGTAACCGTCAGCAGAATTCTTACTTAGCAGAATTCCCAACAGGATTAGGTGAGGTATTGGCATAGAAATCTCTCAAGTGTTTTAGATGCGGATCATCTAGAAAAGGAGTAAAACCTAGAGGTGATGACGTAACTACACTATTCCTAGGATCTTCCATGGAGTTAGGGAAAAGTTGTTTCGGGGTATAATCCAGAAAATTTTGAGAGGGAAGAGCATTCTCCATATGTAAACTGGATAGGAGGATAGTAGGATAGCGGGGAGTAGACACAACTACATAGCAACCCGATAGAAAATAACCTAAGTTACTTATATAAATAACAGTTATGGAATATCTACTTAGGCTAACCTTCTGCACATAGTGTTTCGGGGAAAGGCAGTGGCATTGAGGACTTTCTTGGGCTTAGGAAAAAATAGTTGTAGTTTAGGTTTTAACCTTGTTCTCTACAACCGAGGCTCTGATGCCAATCTGTAACACCCCTATTTTCACAGATAGCAGCGGATGCTAGATCCAGGGTATTACTTTATGGAAACATAGTCACAGTAATAGAAAACGACTCAAACAGACGTTTTGGAAAATAATGTTACCATTCATTTAAAATATCAGAGTTTTATAAAATGAAGTCCCAAAATCTATGTGAAACATAGATTTTGAATGATAACAGGTTTGAAAGTCCTTCCAGTCCAGTGCCACTCCATGCCATAAGTTGCTCAATAACCTAGGATATATGCTTAAAGGGGTCAACACAAAGGTTGAGTGAATTCATAGGTTTTAGGGTGTAGTGGGTGAATACAAGTTCCACTGGGTTCAGTTGTTACACCCATCAAGGAAAATGTAATGTTTGTGATAATTGCAATGCATTTACAATTATCACGAGGAAATAGTATTATTGCACTAAGCTCATGACACCTCACGTTAACATGTCCAGGTCATGGGGTACTGCAGACCCAACCATGACGGGACGTAATAAGGATTAACTTTCCAAGGTTAACACTTTTAGTTCTAAAATATAGTGCTTATTGGTACCCGACAGGGGCAAACCAACAGGAGTTGTCAAACTCCAAATAGATCTATTCACTATACTCGCGTTCACTCGCAAGTGATTATGGTGTATGAATTTTGTTATGTAATGGTGGCATAGGAAACACTCATGCAATAACCCAAGAAAAACGATTTAAAGCATATATCCCCCTCACAGGGTTTGTAAAGCTTTTAAAAAGTGAGGCTATGAACTCACCTGGGATTAGAGATGAGTGTGGGTGCTACTTAACGGTCTACTCAGGTAACCTGGTGTAGTATGTATGTCAAGCCTGAGTGGGTGCATTCTAAGTTCTCCTAATTAAGTATTCTTAAGGTATCTAGATTTAGATATAACATAACATCGTTCGAGCCATCGTAATTCATAAGTATAACTTCTCACATGAAGCTCCCTACTATTGTATTATGTATAACATAATACCGTCCGGGCAATCATAATTCAGAAGTATATAACTCCTCACACAAAGCTCCCTACTATTGAGTCATGTTGTTATATGCTTAAGTTATAAATAGAACACAACACCGTTCGGGCCATCATAATCCAGAGGTCATATAGTAAACGTTTGAGGAGCCAGGGCACTTTAACTCGTGAACCCAGCAAACTCGTCAAAACGAATACCCAAATGACACCCCTCACATGAAGCTCCCTACTATTGTGTTATGTTTTGTTTAAGAAATATAGGTTTTTATATTTTTGAAAATACTTCAAATATATCCTCAAGTTTAATAATTGACATAATATACCTTTAACCTAATAACTTTTACGGTCTTAGTCCTTAACGGTAATAACTATATCTTTATGCTATATAACTTTGCAAAATAGGTATTAATTCTTTACACTTCTAAGATATGGCAAAAAAAGTCCCTATACCTAATATTTTCAGAAAGCTACAATATATACTCCTATGCATGAAAACATTTGCAAAACTAGTCCTTTTTCTACATAAACTATATTTTTATGAAACAAGAAGCTATCCTAGCTTATGGTTAACTAATATAAGCCTAATAAAGTATCCTAGACCAGATCATGGCTCATGAAAAGGGATGGTTACATGCAAACAGAGTTTTAACTCATTTTAGGGTTTCAAAATGAAATCGACAAAATGAAAATGACCAAGGCTCATTCAATGGTTCCTAGGTGATCTAATACTCTTATATAGAATGCTAGGTCAGTACTAAATCTAAAATGATCAATGTTTAAGCTTACTTGGGCGAAACTCGGGGTAACGAGAGTTTAGGGTTTCTCGTTGGAGTTTTCACTTCGACAGGGGTTCTAGGCTTGCTTTGCTCGACTCCTACTCTTATTAGGGCTTCTATACTACTGAATGTTTGAGGTGAAGAAGTGAGAAAGGTGTGATTTGAAAGGGAGAAGTGTTGGTGGTACTTAAAGGGTGCATTTGGTTTGTCAAGCAAGCAAAGGGGACCAAGGTAGCAAGAGGGGGGAGTGACTAACTACTGCTATTAATGTCTCTTAGGGCCTATAGGGAGTGACTAATGATGGCTAGAAGTAGCTAGGAGAAGTGGTGAGGGGTGGTTGGACCATAAGGGTGCCGCGGCCTATGGTGGTCACAAGGAGGTCACATGTAGGTGATGGTGGTATTTGGTTGGTTACTTGGTAGATGTGGTGGATAAGCTACTAGGATGGTAGCTTGAGGTGCTTAAGTAGCTTAATTCTAGGTTTAGGGTTTAGTTTAAGCTTAATCTTGCTTAGTGAGTGATTAGGGTCTACATTAGGTTCTTGTGCCTATATTAGGGTCCTATGAGTGCTTAGTGACTTAGGTTAGGTTCTAGGAAGATTATACTAAGATGTGGTAGCTTATACTAGAGATTCGGAAAGGTTTTGACCTAGTTCCAGGAATTTAAAGCCTATTTAGGATTTTGAGCTTATAGGACTTGTACTATGAGCTATGAATAGTAGTAATAGGGTTTTGATGAGGTAATGTAGCTAAGATATCATATACATGAGCCTTAAACACTTTCAAACTAGTTTGGTTGAGAAATTAGGATTTTAGAGAGAACCGTAAACACATAGGGCTTGTTTAGGGTTTGTAATAGGCTAATAGCTATAGTATACTAGAGTAATAGAATGCGTATTGAATTGATGTTTAGAACTTAGTCTTGACATACTAGAAGGTTTACAAGGCATAACCTTGATGATATTTGACAATAGTGGTTACGTGAGTCGTCTAGGGGGTTATGTAAGTTACTTTACATAGTAGATATGAGTAATGATACTTACGGGAATTTGTAATGAAATAGGTGTTGAGATATAGTGGGGAAATGTATTCTAGTATTATGCTTAGGTATAGTGGGGATATCTAAGGCAAAAATTTCACCCTGAAAAGTGCTATATAGATAGTATAAGTATAGTGACCTAGGTGAGTTTTGTGAGTTGTTACAGGTACTGGGTCAACATGACAAATTACTTTTAAATTTAATGGTATGTATACATTAAGACAACTATTTAATAATTATAATTGTTAAAACAAAGCAAATTAACGACTACTTGATACAAAATAAAAAAGAATGACATGCATGAACTTACATACATGCAAGTAAATATAGTACATACTGATAATAAACTGGTTAGACTAAATTTTAGAACTACAATCAAATGTCGATGCACAAAGAAAGCGTCTTCATCGCACTAAATGAGCCTTTCACTTAGAAGTTTAATCTTAAATTCATGTACATCTTTACTAAATATAAAAGGTAAATCCCTTTTTTTGAATTTTGAATTCTTGAAATTTTTGAAAACTTAAAATCTAATACAACTTATATATGAAAATATTATATAACTTTACTACATAAGAAACACTAGACGAAATTATGGCTACAGATAAACAATATTAATAATTTAATACAACCTCATCTACTATCTATACTAGAGCTGGCATAACAGGTGCACACGACACGAACACGGCAGGAACACGATAAGACACGGATCTGTTAAGCCTTGACACGAACATGACACGATAAGCTAATCGTGTCAGATCTTAAAACACGAACACGAACACGAAAATTAACAGGTCACACGAACACGACACGATAAGAGGTCTTAACAGGTCTTGACACGCTAAAACACGAAATCTTAACAGGTCTTAACAGGTCTTTAACAGGTCTTAACAGGTCCTAACAGTTTTTTAACAGGTCTTTAACGGGTTTTAACAGGTCTTAACAGGTCTTATCGTGTCTTAACAGGTTACATGAGGTCTTGACACGAACACGACACGTTATCTTATCGTGTCATCTTACACGAACACGAACACGACACGAAACACGATAAGCCCAAACACGAAACCTGTTAACTTCGTGTCGTGTCGTGTCGTGTTTTCGTGTTTCGTGTCGAAATTGCCAGCTCTAATCTATACTACAATATACTACTTATAATGCATGCATAAATTTTCCTTAATATTAAAGTTCTTAAATTTGAGTAATGTGTAAACCCTATAATATTCTTGATTAAAATAGTAACAACATCTACCACTAAATTACTATTCTAAATAGTGTTTTATCCTCAAATTTTTACTGTAGCATTTTTTGTTTATAACCCATAAACTATTTTTTTGCAATAACTACAAATTGAACTTGTATATGTTGCATCAAGAGTCACGCTAGAATTACAAGTTCGCAAGTATAATTATTTGCCACTATACACGGTCACTTTACGCGGGTATTCGTATAGTTTACTCTTCTGTAAAAGAACAATTAAACAACTGGGTTGAAGATGCACAATTTTGGTTCAACTAAAATGTGCATTTCATTCTCTTACAAGATCTAGATGCAAATCCAATCATTACTTATCAACACTTTTTCAACATAAGGAAATAATGTGAGACAAAAATTGAAGGGTCAATCTGGGTCACCAGCTACACAAATACAGACCAAAAATATAAGAAAGTGAGAAAGATTTCAAGTAATATGAATGGAAGAATCAAGAACAACGGAATTCCTAACTATGCCCTACCTTCGTCTAAGAATCTTGTTCTAAAATCCATAAGATAGATACAAAAAAGCAATGAGCATCATAGCGCATACAACCTATGGACCCTAACAATTTATAGACATGCGCCAAAATCCTTAAAAACGTGTAGAAAACCCAAAAGGCTCATTAGAAGCATGTCGACCACCCTAATTTATCGACAAATATTTAATTGAATGGAATTTGCCCATTAACAACTAATAGCAATGTACCCGCGCGATACGATGACGGGTACCTGTAATTTAATTTTTTCGGCCAATAATTTATTTCATAAATATGTTTTTGACAATTGTTTGTTTAAGGATTATAAGCAGTAACATATGTTTAGTGGAGTTTGTTTAGTTTGTATAATTGTTGTTGTTATTATTATTGTGTTTAGTAGCTTGTTTGGTGTATAAAACGCTTTTTATTTGTCTTTTTCATTTTTTATTTTTTTATTTTATTTATTATTATTATTATTTTTTGTTTTGGGGGAGGGGGCAAGTGATATATGTGTTGATGCATCAATCGATTGATGTGAAAAGTTGTATTCCTTAATTTCAACTATCTTAAGGGGTGTTTGTGATTGTGTTTCGTGCCTGCTTATCTGATTATTTCATTTCGGAAACGCAATAACTTGACGGATAGTGTTTGGGAAAGAAAATAAAAAAACGTGATTTTTTTTGCGTTTTGAAGTCTTCATAACGTGGTTTTGGAAAAGCAGCTCCATTCATGTCAATTTACTGAATTACCCGCATATAATTTCTGAACATTTGTGCTACTGTGAGGTTGCGCGTATATATTTAAAGCCCACTAAACCAAAAAAGAAATGTTAGTAAAAATTTCTATAGAAACTATTAGCTAACTGATAAAACTTTTTTTTACGAGCAACATGTATAGAATATATTTTTATGTGTTTCACAAGATTAATTATGATGTGCATTAGGATGATTCAAGAAAATATACTAGTGTAATTTTTGGTAATTTTAATAGTTGCCTTTCTACCTTAGGTAGAGGTAAGGCATGTCTACATTTCAAGCTCCTCAAACGTTGTTGAAAACGATATTCGGACCAATAACCCGTGAAAAACTATAAAATATGAATGAGAGTTTTAAATATGTAGAAACTGAGTTATTATATATTTATATATATTTCCTTAAGATTTTCTAAGACAATAATCTTAACTACATATATTACACTAAGGGGGTGTTTGGGATTGGTTATTTAAAATAGATTATACATTTTGATATCGCATAATCAGATAATCAGCTGTAACAAAACGTGATTTTAAAATATAGTGTTTGGATATGATTATGCTTTTTGAATTAATCAGTCTTTTAGTGATTGGCAAATCAGATTATTTAATACATTTGCTTCCGGTTCTACCAAAGGTAAAAATGAACCTCCTGCCTTGTAAGAAGTAAGGATTGAACACTTGACTTTTGTCTCTAGAAACAAGAGTGTTAACCACTTGATCCATGTAACACTTCGCCAAGCCTTGCTATTTCTTTCTATATATTTAAACCTCTCATTCATAGTTTATAAGAGTTACACTTGTTCAAAAACCGTTGCATGGAAAGGAACTTGCTACGTTGCATGAAAGGCGTGTTTTATTGTTTTCTAAAATACAGAAATGAATAATATAAAGAAAACTGTAGACCACATATTGAGTAATGCATGTGATCTCAAAATCAATGGAGGCAATCATCCAAAAGGCCTATCATATACAACACAAGAAATCAGTGGCACAAGTGTCCCCTGTTGCCTCCCATGATCGAGTACTACCCAAAAGGCTCGATAGAGGCATGTCGACCACGCTAATTTATTGACAACGCTTTTTAACTGAATGTAATTTTCCCATTAACAGTTGATAGCAGGATACCCGCGCATTGTTGCGACGGGTACATGTAATCAATGTTTTCGATTACATGTTTTTGTGAGAATAACGTTACGTATAGCGAGAATTTTAGGAAACAAATTTGTCGCGAACTATGCATACTAAAAATGTTAGAGTACTTGTGCATCACGATGCAATGCGATACGAAAACGATAATTAGTAGTATTATGAGATTGTGTCGATTAGCGGTGAAAGATACTTGCTAGTTACTAGTTGTTGTGTAATATTCGTCGCAATGTTATATAACATGTATACATCAAGATGTATAAATTAGTCCCTGCAATATATGATTAAAAAATCTGTATATGACATTACTTAGCTAAATATAGATTACGATATTCAAAACTTACACATTTTCATACTTTAATCATCTGAAAATCTTTGTACTTTAACATGTACAATTCTTTTTAATCAAATTTATTAGCAAAATAATCATGACTTCACTAAACTTTTACTAAAATACATATATAGATGATAAATGTTTTGTGTATATGCAATTCTCAAAATTTTTAAATGTTCACATCTAAATAAAAAGAATTACATTAACGCATATTTTAAATAATTATGTGTAGCAATTATGTTTGACGTACTATACATAACATTAACCTTTTATCTATCTTGTATATTAATTTGTATTTTTTATAAAATGAATTAAAGTAAATTAGGAGAAAAAGTTGTTCCTCTATTAAATATAACATATATAATTAATTTTATATACTTTTTTTTTTCGGCTTTTTCATTCAAGCATATATATTTTTCCAAATCCACTTTCGTTTTTTTTTTTTTTTTCTCACAACTTCAAATTAATGCTAACAATAAAAACCTAAAAATTGAGATTTCTTAATTGGCGTGAAAATAAAAATGAATCCTTTATTTTAAGTTAAATATTACAACATTAATACACTTATTATTTTTCAACAATCTTACCAAGTGAAACTGAACAAATACATTGTTTACTTATTTTGAAACATTAAATTACTTTAAAATAAGTTATTGAAAGAAGGTATGCTAAGAAAACGTACAATATGTTTTGAAGAACTCTAACTGAATACAAATTAGGGTGGCCAAACGATGAGATTATACATAAGGCAAATAAAATTGAAGGTACCCTTTGTAATTTTATTATAGGATATCTTTTTGCATTTCTATAACTGCTTTTGTATCTTTTGTTATTTCAAGTGTAGAAGATGAAATGTTTAATAAACGAACATACTTGGCACAATACTTGTTAACAAAGGCAATAACACAATATAGTTTGTCTCATGCATCCTAAATCACGCAGTTCTTTGTAACAACCTTGTGTGTGTGTGTGTGTGTGTGTGTGTATATATATATATATATATATATATATATATATATATATATATATATATATATATATATATATATATATATATATATATATATATTTAGGGTTTTGGTATTTGTAGCGTTAAAGGTTATTGTTAAAGCGAAAAAAAAATGCATATGTAATTGTATAAGGGTGAGTGGTTATTTTTTGACGTATAATAACATATAGCATGTCCAAACATAACAGCACCCTTATTGCTATGTTTGACATTTTTTTATATCTTTAAGATCAAATTAAGTCATGCATTAATAATAGATTTTTTTTTGTTTGTGATTAAAAGTACGTCATGTAAAAGGCCAAAATTGAGTAACTATTATTAGTTTTGTAAACAAACATTATTTAGTTTTACATTCTATGTAGATTGATTGTTCATATCCATATGATATTGTACTTTCAAATTAAACATAAGGATTGGTTTTAAAAAATATATATATAATGAACATCGCATGGTCCGGTTGAATTATTAAATGTTATAGAAAGTGAATTTCATCGAGCTTCTGCTTTTGATCTTTTTTTGTTGCTGATATACTTTAGTAGCGCATATTAGCCTTTCAAATTAGTTGTGTTATTTCTTTTATTATTGGGCAAAGTTTTGACATTTACACATGTACGCATGTGTAATTAGTTTTGTAAAGGTACGTAAGTTCTGTTTAGCATTGTTTGTATGTGGTTCAAGCATATATCACGTTTAGTAGAAGCTCTAGAAATATATAAAATTATGTTTGTTGTTTTAAAATTTTAAAGGCTTTGAAGGATGCAATCAATTGAGTGTGACATATGAAAAATTATGTAACTAATTAAGACTTGTCTTGTAAATGCATGTACCATAAGCTTTAGTGAATGTTTTACTTAGATTGTTGGTTGTTGTGTTAAATTGGCTTGTACCAAGTGCTATATTAATTGTAAGTGAAAGAATATTTTAAAACCAAAATTAGTTACAATTTATATATATATTAAAGTAGCTGCAAATGGGCCCAAATTATTTTAATATTTTTTTTGGGTTGATTTTCCAGTCCAATAAAGCTTCCTCAGGCCCAGGCCCGTTTCAAAATAGTTACACATCCACCAAGTATGGACCAACTTACAAAAACGACCCAAACTTTTAGAAAAGCCAAAAAATAAAGGAAATAAGTATTTAGCCGAGCTACTATCAACCATATTACATTAAAAAAAATAAACGAAACAAGTATATAGCCGGTCTACCATCAACCATATTACATTAAACCAAAAGACAAACCCAAACGTTGTAAACGAGAGTGGAAAAAAAGAAAATTTAGCAAAACGAAACAACAAAAGTCTAAAAAAACATGCCAAGAAACACTTTTATCCGAAAAAATAACTTAACGACCAACTTTTATCCGAAAAAATATCGAAAAAATACTCGCCGCAACGCGGCGGGCGCAAAATACCTTGTTAAGTTTTGAAGTTACAATACATTCAGTGTTACACATTTTGAAATCATGCTATAAAAAGAAAATGTGTTATGCTTAAAAATTAAAACTTCATTTTATTTCGTAGGAAGTCCATAAAGTCGTGTAGACTATAGACTATAGAGTCTTCAAGAATCTTAAAGATATATATATATATATATATATATATATATATATATATATATATATATATATATATATATATATATATTTTTTTTTTTTTTTTTTTTTTTTTTTTTTGAACGGCATATATATATATATATATATATATATATATATATATATATATATATATATAACTCAGTTTCTATATATTTAAGTCTCTCATTTCATATATTATAAGTTACAATTGTTTAAAAAGTGTTGCATGGAAGGGAACTTAATATGTCAACTTTTAGATATAATAATTTCGATTTTACAATAAGTTTATGCATATGAAGTTATGCCATTAACAACCACATTGAAAGCATGAAACTCTAAGTTTTAGATAAGATATAGGACAAACAACCAAAGGGCCTACCATATACAACACAAAAAATCAGTGGCACAATGGTCCCTCGTTACCTCCCGTGATCGAGCACTACCCAAAAGACTATAGAAGCATGTCGACCTACCTAATTTATTGACAAAGCTTAAATTGAATGGAATTTGCTCATTAATAGTTGATTATAGTCTTAAAGAATTTTAAAGAACTACATAAATATATAATAACTCAGTTTCTATATATTTAAACCTCTCATTCATATTTTATAAGAGCTACAATTGTTTAAAAAGCGTTGCATGGAAGGGAACTTAATACGTCAACTTTTAGATATAATAATTTTGATTTTACAGTGAGTTGATGCGTATGAAGTTATGTCATGACCAACCACATTTAAAACATGAAACTAAAGTTTTAGATAGGATAAAGGGCAAACTTCCAAAGGGCCTGCCATATACAACACAAAAATCAGTGGCACAATGGTTTCTCGTTACCTCTTGTGATCGAGTACTGCCCAAATGTCTTAATAGAAGCATGTCGACCTACCTAATTTATTGACAAAGCTTTAATTGAATGGAATTTGCCCGTTAATAGTCGATTATGGAGTGTAAAGAATTTTATAGGAGTTACAATTGTTTAAAAAGCGATGCATGGAAGAGAAAATGCACACTAATAGGCCAACAAGATTGTGCAAGATATACAACCAGTAGATTATGACGGGATAGTACGAAGAAGAAAAATTATATGGAACGGCAGCAATGGTTGTATGATCCTGGAAGTGTCGGCTCGCCAATTAATCATTTTTTTAATTTTATTATCATTATTATTATTATTATTTTAGAAATGATACATGTATTTGAAGTGGACTTAATTATAGACCTAAAAACATTTGTTATAATCTTAATGCGTTGTAAAATAAGTGGGTCCCGGCCTGCAGCCTTCAAGATGATGTCACATGTTTTTTTTTTCCAAAGTTAGGTCTACTTTTAGGTCATCTATCATTTATTTATTTTATTTTAAATTTTGGCACATGTGTTTTCTGTGTGGACTATATGTGTGAGTCCATAAGGCTGCACGGTGTGGGTCATGGGAAAAGGCAAAGGACCCTCTTTTTATTCCTTTCTTTGCGGGAACACTACACCTCTTGTAGCGGTAAAACCAAGAAAAAAATGGTAATCGCACTCAAATTTTACTAAAGAATTATCACATATACACATGTCGTTTAAATATAAAGAGTGAAAGTAAGAAAGAGAAAATATAATAAAATTTGACTGGTTCATCTCATTTGGCACATGTGTATGTAAGATTTTTTTGTAAAATTTGTTTGATTTTAGCATTTCTTCCAAAAAAAATCTTAAGCGGGACTTAAGTCCTAAAAGAATAAGGAGAGAAATAGATTTTTCAAAAAGAAAAAAGAGATTTTTAAAAGAAAGATTAATTTATTGGTTATTGTGTGTGGGTGTTTTCGTTTAAATGTATTTTTAAATGATATAAAAAAGAAAAAAGTTAACGAAAGAGAGAAAAAGCGCTGGAGTAGTTAAAAAAGAATGCTAAGAGAAAACATTTTTTTTCTTTTTTTATAATATGAAGCTTATGTAACAAAAAATAACATCAACCATACTTTTTTTTTCTTAGCAAAACACCCTCGCACTAAGGGGGTTGCAGTAGGCTCGGCATGGAGCATGCCGCTAGTCAACACCGCTGCCACCTACGCGGCATGGACTTGGCATGGAGGAGCTCGGCATAGATTGCCGTTGAATCATGGGAGAGGGGAAGAAAAATAGAGTTGTTGAACGGCTAGAGAGAGGCATGAAATGAGGTGGGGCATGAAATCATTGTTCCACTAAAAATGTATGGTGAGGCATGAGAGAGGAATGAAATGAGGTGACAGAATATTATTGGTGGGTGGTGAGGTATGAGAAAGGCATAGAATCATGACCGACACCCCCTAAATGAATTGTTTATGCATCGACTGGTTTTGCCCTTTTTTGTTTGTTATAGGACAGTGTGTTTGTCATTTGATGGTGTTAGTGATTTTGTTAGTTTAGTCCCCTAGCAGGTTGGTAGAGATGTAGAAGTGTCGCCTCGGGCTCAAACATCTTTTTATATACTTATATTTGTTCTTTCCTTGTGGTTGTATTTCTTGTTTATTACTATCAGAGATTATGCATACCAAAAAATATACTATTTGAAAAAATTATACTCTTCGTGACTTAAAATCTGGTCAGCCTTGTGCTCGTGTCACCCGCCACCAACTATCTAGTTGTTTAATTATTGTCCTCACACAAAAGAACACACAGTTAAGAAAAACATAATTATTACTGCTTTCTCTATCTTACTTTTGCCAAAATGACATTTTTACCCTTAGGTAATTAATTAATATCTTATTTAAAGTTTGTAATAATAATTTCAAGTAAGGGTAATAGAGTAAACTTGATTAAACTTCTCTATTTATATTTAGTAATAAGACAATTAAATTTGGACGTCTAAAAAAAGAAATATGAAGAGTACATTGTAATGACACTGATTTTGAGGTGCATTGTGATATTGCATCAAAAACATTTTCAGAACTTATTAATCATGATTGTATTAAGATAATGCAAAGTATCTTTTTTTGACCCACATATGCACGCATGATGTTATCAAATATTACAATGGAAATAACATCCCTAATGCTGACAGTAGACAACTTGCTGTTGTTTGAAAATGAATTTTAACATTTTTCTATTTTACACTATTGACCCCCATTTATATTTAGCAGCAGGGATTATTTTCTATAGTTGACTGCAGGGATGGTTTTCCATATTACAATTTATACCATACTGAAATCTTGAAATGAAAATGTTACATCTTATTTGTTGATTGGACAAAAAGATGGGAATTTAAACACAGTACAATGTACATATTTATTCTATCGAATGTGCTACATAAAGATCAAAATCCAAAAGCTTTACAGAAAACTCATTGTATATATTGCTAATAACGATCCTATATTGACCTCTAACCACTTGTCTATCATAAACGGACTAAAAGATAAGAATTTATTCATAGCATTGTTAAACAATATTGTAAACCGTATCAGCAATACGTTTTATTGATATGATATTTATAGAGACAAATACTTATAAACCCTAATCGACCTGAAGCCTACAAACGAGCTTGGACAACTAAATACATATAATACCCTCCCACAGTACGAGTGACGAAATCACGACAGCTTGAGACTGAAGCACTAACTTTAAAAATAAAACCTAAAGCAAATAAGCTAATGAAGACATCTTGTAGCAAGCACAAATAGGTCTTCACAATCTTTGAATTGCAGCAAAAGCAAACAAGATAACGGGCTATATATCAGTGTCAAAACAAAAAAGGAAGCGAATAACATGATTTATTTTATGAGTATGATCTTAAACATTAGTATTGGAGGAAAACAAAATAAGAAAATTGCTTATAATGCACTTTAAGAGCTATTTGGTAAATGTGAACAAGAGAAAAGAGAAAAAATAATTTGATTGGATAAATTTTGGCAAGGAATTGTTTGATTGTCATTGATTGTGTGAGTAGAAAAAAATAATTCTGCATGGACGGGTTGCTAGAAAGTGGCTCATGATGCCCAACTAAAGGGTCAGATCAATACAATACTCCCCCTTCTCATATTAAATGTCCGATTTTAACTTCAGAAGTCTTTCTTTTTCAACTATAACCTTAAATATTTTTATTTGTGTTATATAAAATTTGATAAAAATTATACGAATGAAAATACGTTTAAAACCAAATCTATTCATATATGTTGCACTATATAACACAAATAAAATTATTTAAAATCAAAGTTAAAAAAAGAAAAACTTAAAAAAGTCAAACTGAATATTTAATATGGGACGGGGGATTGTTCAACATCGTAAACTTGGTCGATAATACGTTTTATTGATAGAATATTTATAAAGAAAAATAGATACATACCCTAATGACCCGAAGCCTACAAGCGGCTTGGGCCAAATAAATACATCTAATAAGTACAATGTACACATTCGTTCCATCGAATGTGCTACTCTTAAACATCAAAATCCAAAAGCTTTACGAAAAACTTATTGTATATGTTTCTTACAATGGATTCTATATTGACCTCTAACCACTTGTCAATCTTAAACGGGTCAACACGAATCCACCAATTAGCAAAAATCATAGCAAGCACAATTGACGATAAGATGACACTGGTAGGGATCCCATTTTCACGTTGCAACAAACCTTCAATAAACGGGTATAAATGGACAAGGACCCATATCGTGAAAAACAGTCTCATAATCAGTGGGATCCACGACTCGTAGCCATCAATAATTGCTGATGAAACACTGAACGCAAGGCCGGCTAAGTTTATAATGATGATGATGGTTGGTGGGACGAGAAGCCAAGTCCACTTGAAAACATAGAGTTCGTTGACCTTTTGGTCATCGACTTTGGATGTAACGGTGAATTTGGTGTCGATTCTGGTGAAAATTTTTAAGAGACCTTGACATATGGCAAAAGGTTGAGCTGAGGTGCCAGCAATGAGCCAAAATTGTTCGTTTCTCCACCAGTCTCGGAAACTTACATTACTCCATTGGAGCTCCAAGATAACGGTGGCGATAATGGAAATAAAAAAAATTAACCACCACATACCATAAACGTCCTTTGTCTGCAAGAAAATACACAATCAAGTACATACATGTCAGACACGTTTGCTAACAGGTTCAAAACATGTCAGTTTTTAGTACATGTCAAAATGTGTCAGGTTGGATTCGTAATTTTAGTCTATATTTTAATATTATTGTATTAACAATAATAGATGTGTAACTATGATTACAAAAACAATCTTATTTCAAGAATAATTTTCTAAGAATTTGTCGAGGTAATACACAGCCCAAATCGACCCGATCAGAATTAAATGTGTTAAAATGGTCACCTTTTCTCGTTTTTTTTCTTTTCCTAGTATTAGTAGCGCAAATGAGCATGAACACATGGGTTATTTTGACTTTTGAGGTCAAACTACCCCAACTTTAAGTTATACGTAATTTATAAAGAAGTATATGACACGATTTCTAAGTAAAGTTTTAGCTCTCAGTTTTTAATTTGAGAGTATGTTGTATACTCCAATTCACCACATTATTGTTTTCTAATCTTGAAACTTGAATTAGTAACATACCTCAGGACTAATGAACTTCCCAGTTAGAAGACAGATGGCTGGAAGTACGCAGTAAACAACCAGTGCTATTGATGTGAGTGGATATGTGGCATTATTTATGTAAGTAACTCTTTCCATGAATCTTAATTTACCATTATACCCATACCATATCGGGCAATGCCTACTAAGCAAGAAGTTGACTGAACCAAAAGCCCATCGATGAATCTGACCCAAACGATCCGAAAGATTGATAGGAGCACAACCTAAAAAACCAGGACGTGAAGGCATGCCGTATATTGAGATCCATCCCCTCGTATGCAATTTAAATCCTGTTAAGATGTCTTCTGTAACGGATCCGTACATCCATCCAATCTAATCATTTAGAAACAAAAAGAACGTGAGTATTTTCATTGTGAAATGGATGATCATGTGTGGCTGTCACTTAGTATAGCAGAAGGGAAAACTTTTCCATAGTCACATAGTATTTCAACGGTAATATAGTCATTTCAAACCAAAAAACCGTAAACTGAAAGTGAATGTTTATGTGGTAAAAACACAATAAATCACTTTGCTCCCATACGTGACAAGATTTTGAACTGATATCAAGTGTTAAGTCCCTGATGTTAACAAGGGAAAAATAGCCATTCCACCCTGAGATATTGAAAGTGCCATGTTTTGACTTTTGATGCAGAAAATAATCTGCAACAAGAGCGTTAAAGACAATATTTACCTCTTCTCCCCACTCGGTTTCGTCTTCATAATTATAACTAATAACATTTGTTGCCTCCTTCAAAAGGGTAGCAGCATTTGTTGTCTCGGTAACCGTTGCACCACCGAGCAATGGACATTGACCAAAGCGTTTTGTGAAGCTCTTTTGAGACATGAGTAACGATTTTTCCACGGCATCCCCTATTAGGCAAAGATGTTGATCTACATCAATGGAACCCACAAAGTAAAATGATTAATCAACACATGTAAATTTGTTGTGAGGTCAAACCTGCAACAACAGGATCGTATCCGTAAAGAGCTTGTCGGTTGAAACAGCAGCCAGTCCCCACATACATCGGGCCCTGAATACCATCCAGGCCTTTCATGATGATCTACATAAACAAGATGCAAAAAAATAAGGATAGAACACAAGACAAATATCCACATTTGACTTCTAAAAGTCAAGTAAGTTACTTTTTAACTTCAAAATTTAAACAAAGTATATTATCCCCAGGTAAAGGAGCTTATTACATATTCGACTAATTGAAATGTGATTGAAAAATTGTAATTTCGGACAATAACTGAAAATTATGAATGTCAGAATTTTGAAGTCAAAACGTTTATTTTCAACTCAAGAAAGTCAAAATCAGAATGTGATTTAGATCATCATGAAACTCACATTAAAGAAGACCATACTATGATTAGCATATCGATCATGCAAATCAACATCATAGAATCTTTGTGGGAACTGAACAAAACCTGTCCTTTTTTCATTAGCAGGATCCATCATGAAACACATTGCTTCTTTAATAACTTTGCTGTTATTAAAGTAGTGATCACAATCGACGTTCAAGATATATGCACCATTAGTCAAGACTGCTGAAGCCCTCATCTGATACACCCCGAAAGTCCCATGATTAAAAAAAAGGAAGCACAGAACATACATAATGTGCATAAAGTTAAAACTTTATTATAAGAATAGATACCAAAGCATTCATAGCTCCTGCTTTCTTATGATGATTGAATCCTGGTCTCTTCTCACGAGAAACATAAACTAGACGAGGCAGCTCGTTGCCATCTGTGTCGAGACCTCCATCGTGTCCCAAGTACATCTATCCAAGTATTATGAAAAAAAAAAAAAAAAAAAAAAAAAAAAAAAAAAAAAAAAGACGATTTTTAAGAATCGGACCTTGTACACAACTACAAATTTCTAACAACAGTCATTAATATAGTGATTAATAAAAAAAACCTTGATCATTCCTGGATGATCTCTTGGGTTGTTTCCAGGCCTAGGAGTTCCATCTTGCATTGTCCAAGCTTCTTTCGGCACCTTTTGGGCTTTGGCTACAAGCGCATTGATTCGCACCTTAAGTTCTTCATATTCTCTCTGTCATAGGTATTTTCAATGGATATTTTACGTATATGCGTAAAGGACTAAGGCATAATATGGTAAATTTAAGGGAAAATGAAACACACCTTCATTTCTCTACAGTCTTTGATAAAAGAAAGGTCGATATCGTCCTTTACATAATCTATCTTCTCAGTAAAAAAGAACTCAGGGGCTCTTGGCTCGATACTATACTTTTTACTAAAGGGGACCCACTTTTTTGCAAACTCAGCCGTCTCAGAAAGTGACTCAAATGTCTGCATTGCATAACCATCATCAGATACATAACACGTCACTTTCTCCACAGGATAGTCCACAGCAAGAATAGATAACACTGTGTTTGCAGTAACGAGTGGAGGCTCTCTTGAAGGATCAGCTGTAGTCACAAACACGTCTATATGTGGTAATTGTGAAGGCACTCCATCCTTATCGTACCTTCAAAAAACAAATTACATTACAGATTATTGTCACATACGACCACGAAGAAAAGCCAAAATTTACATAGAATTCAAAGTTGCAAAATGTAATATTAAACCTCAAAGCAAGCCTGTCGAGGTATGTCTCACGTTCGACAGGTGACCATTTCGGTAACTGATCAAGAAGCCAAGATATGGCGAACCATGACTCACAAAGGACAGAAATGAGCCACAATGCATACGCATCATTAACAGGATGAGTGTAACGGTATTGTAAGTAAAATCCCAAGATAATCAGTCTTAGTACAATCACAACACGATATGCGAATAACTTAGAAGACGAAATAGGCACGACACGGCTCAATGGCTGTTGAGGATCATCAGCCTTGTAATTTTCGGGTGTTGGAATTTCAACAGCTACCTGGATTTAATATAAAATGAATACATCACTCCGATTTTCTCAAACCATGTAAATAAGATTAAAAAAAAATGCAATGTTTAGGGTAGTCAGATGTCAAAAATACCTTTTTACAACGAGCTGTGAATTAAAATTAGTGGCATCCTAGAGCATGATATATAATTGTTATAAAGTCAGCTTTTCAAAATCAATTAGTTATCAGTTACTTATATATCATCATATGTTTGAAGATCAAAATCGGTCGAATGAACAACTAAACAATGGAGCGAAAAATAACAACTTTAATGTCAAAGACAATCAACATTCACAAATGCAACAAAAACAAAACAAATGATTTAACACAATGTTGGACTAAATCAACTGAAAATCATTTTCAATATTAGTTGCTTTGTGTAAGATCATAAACACAAATTAATGCAACAAAAAATAAGCTAAAACACTCGCATTATAACTGCTAGTTTCACTTGAGAGCGCTAAAATTACATAAAGTGCATGCTTAAACAATCAAATTCCAAATGCGTGTTAAAAAAAACACATACCAATCCTGCATTTGCCTCCATATCGATCTTTCAATCCAAGATAATACAACACAAAACTTTGTTTTCTTGATCATATGTTTTATGATCTTTCATTGCTTGTGCTTCCATGTATATATACAGCTTTTGTTTAAAAGTCAAACTTTAATAATTATTATACACTGTTGAATAATGTGGTTTTTAATTCAAATTTTTTAAAGAATGTTGTTGGCAGAGTTGCATTAGAATCAAGTTGGTACCACTGTGTTGTCGTTCACAGCTAGATGTAAAGACTTTTTTAATCTGTGTATTAATAAATATATATACTATGTTAACATACGTGTATCTTTTTTTATAAAATGCTTCGTTAGGAATTAGGATATGATACGTAGACATTGTTACAAACTGATAAAATTTACTTATATACATTAAACGTAGTTACAGACAACGTTTTGTAATATTAGGCTAATAATGTTATTTGCTACTACAGCATAAGAGAATTCTTTTTTTATAAAATGCTAATAATATAATGTTAGGAGTAATAAATATGTTTTTTTACAACGAGCATAAGAGAATTCTTTGTGTAAGATCATAACCACAAATTAATGCAACAAAAAATAAGCTAAAACACTCACATTATAATTGCTACTTTCACTTGAGAGCACTAAAATTACATAAAGTGCATGCTTAAACAATCAAATTCCAAAAGGGTGTTAAAAAAAAAGCCAAAAAGAACACATACCAATCCTGCAGTTGCCTCCATATCTTTCGATCAAAAATAATACAATCCAAATCTTTGTTTTTATGATATGTTGAGTAATGTGATTTTATATTCAAACTGTAGTGAATGTCCTTTTGAGACTCAAAGTACTTTTTTGAGACTCAAAGTACTTTTTTAGAGAAGGTGGTCCCATTCCAAGTGCATAATATGATTGATGCGGGAGTATTTATCATGTAGAAAGATTAGTAGAAGATAGTTTAGAGTATTAAGTATTTAGTAATCTAGCAAAATATTGTCTTTTTGAGGGTGTCTTTTAACTACTACTGTATTACATTTCGATCATCTGTATCTATGAAAAACAAAAAATGAAAAAGCACTCACATTAGTTTCACTTGTGAGCACTAGAATTACATAAAGTGCATGCTTAAACAATCAGATTCCAAAAGGATGTTTAAAAAAGAACACATACCAATCCTGCATTTGCCTCCATATTTTTCAATCAAAGATGATAAAACCCAAAGCTATTTTTCCTTGATATATTAAATGATTTGCATTACTTGTGCTTCCATGTGATATATTATAATCTATTGTAAAAGGATGAGTTGAGTGGGTTTTAAATAGAGATTTCGATGAATGTAGTAGGTAGAGATACATTGAAATCAGCTAAATGCCAATGGTCTGGCTGCCATTAGATTTGGCAGTAAAGATTCTCCTGTTTTGGTAGCTGCCATTAGATCTGACAGTGAAGATTCTCCTGTTTTGGTAGTTGTTTATATTTGCACTCTCAATTTTTATAAACACAAGTTAAAGCAAAATGTTACTGTCACAATGAAAAAGAGTCAAATTATATTACAAACCAAACATTCCTCACATACCAAGGGACTCATCCCCACCATCTATCTTAAAAGGAAATCAATTATTGAGATTAAAAGTATTTTATTATTTCACCTATTTTTTATAATTTAAATATCTCTTAAACCGTTAATTGTTAAGCGAAAATAATTACACCATCGCGACGGGCATTTAATTATCTTTCTATAGACGGGCACTTTGATATACTTTTGAAAAAAAAAAAAAACATTTTTTTCACGTTTTTTTTTCATGGCCGAAAAAATATCATATATGATATTGCATATCATATATGATATTACATATAATATCATATATGATATTACAGTAATATCATATATGATATGTAATATCATATATGATATGATATGTAATATCATATATGCTTTTTTCAGTCACGAAAAAAAGGTGAAAAAAACGAAAAAAAAAAAAAATTGTCGAAAATATATCAATTAGCCTATCTATAGAAAGATAATTAAATGCTCGTCTTAACGGTATACTTTTTTTTCGCTTAACAATTGACGGTTTGAAAGATATTAATATTTGAAAAAAAATGATGAAAGTTGGTTTTTTAAATTGTTGGGATTAATCTCATCCATTAGATCAAATAAAGATGGAGGGAAGATGGAGGGTGGAGATTAGTCCCTTTGTATGTAAAAAAAGTTTGGTCCTCAAATTATCTTATATCCACAATGAAAACCCATATCAGATATTGAAGTATTAATAAGATATTTATAATAAGGGTTTTTCTAACTTGTGCCCTAGGTACACCAAAAATACTATGGGATTCAGGAAAAAGTACTCAGGAATTCACACAAAAGTACACATTTCTTTACTTTAGTGTGAGTACCTGAGTACTTTCATGTACTTTTTTATGTGTTTAACTTGTGCCCTAAGGGCACACGTTAGAAAAATCCTTATAATAATGGGAATACATCTAGAAACCTTAATTGACCTAAACTCTAATGAACCTTAAGCTCACAAATCAGGCTTGGGCTTACTAATATATCACCTAATACTACCCTGCAATTCGAGCGACGAAATCGTAAAAGCTCGGATTATATTAAAAAAACTAAAAACATTGTTGATGAAGACATCCGACAGCAAGTGGAGACATATCTTCAAACAGTAGGAGAGGCAAAAACATAAACATGCAACAAAAGCAAAAGTATTAAACCAAACATAATTTGTTGTTGAAGAAATCCGTCATCATGCGGAGACAAATCTTTAAACCGCACTAGCGAAAGCAAAACAAACATAGATTTTTATTTTTTTATTTTATTATTATTATTATTATTATTATTATTATTATTATTATATATATATATATATATATATATATATATATATATATATATATATATATATATATATATTTTTTTTTTTTTTTTTTTTGATAGGCGGCAATTAGGGACGTTTGTTGCTTATTGTCACTAAAGGTTTATGATAAACAACATGCAAATATATTGGAATGGTGATGTGAGGTTTTCATACATGCATGGATGTGGAAACACACGGAAAAAAGGATTTTTTTTTTTTTTTTTTTTTTTTTTTTTTTTTGATATATAATGGTGCTAGCTAGAATTTGACGGGATGGCCTAGAGGAGGCGGCTGAACGTGGCCACTTATGTCTGATGATCAGACACGTTTTAATATCATGTTAGACAATGAAAAGCCTGTAATAGATACTGTATTATTGATATGATATTTATAATAGGAATACATCTAAAAAGCCTAATGGACCTAAACCCTAAAAAATTATAAACTCACAAACCGGGCTTGAGCTTACTAACATATCATCTAATATGTAAAATAGCAAAGATATATCTTATTGATTGTGCTTTGTGATTACATAGTGAGGAATGCATGTATATTTATTATAAAGACATAGCATGATGAACAAGCATTCCTAACTCTAAACCTAATGATCCAAAGCCCATAATTAGGCTTGGGTCAACTAACAGTCATCTAATATTCTCCAGCAGTTTTAACGGGAGGCTTCCAGACGGACAAACTAGAACATATATAAGTTGAGAGCTACTTTTTCTTCTATGGTTACATTTGGCGGCATAGTTGTTTACTGGTTTCGGCTTCCTCCTTTACGTGACTTTTTTTTTTTTACGTCATGGCTTGCTTTGCCTTTAGGTAAGAGCGATGATGCAGGTTTTACTGACCAGGTATTAAATTTATAATTGCTCGATTACCTAAGGTCTACCTATATGAATTAACGGACAGAGAATCTGGTCGCGTGTAGACTAGTAATTGGTAAAACCGAGGTCGTCCCAAGAGCTATGTGGTTTGGATCCTATTCAAGTCTAGTGTCACTATTAAACTGGTTTTAAGATTGAAATGATTGATTAACATAAAATAAATATAACAGAAATTAAATTAAGGTTGTGAGCAGTGGAAGAAAAGTGTACTAGCCTAGCTAGTCATCATATATTGCTTACGATTATGTTCTCTATAAAACTAATCTAATGCTTCAGGTGGGGCGGACATATATTGCTAGGTTCATATGGTCAAGTTCCCTAGCCTATCACCCTAGAATCCTACCGGGAACCAAAGGCACCACCCTCTGTCGTAAGCCGACATACGGTAGACGCGTTTGAGTCATTAAGCGCCACTACATGCAAGATTTATCCTTGTATGGTCCCGCCTCTCGGATCTTAGACCATACTCTAATTACTTAAGCCTATCCACCCGGAAAGTGGTCCTATGGTCAATTTGAACACAAGGTAAATGGTCAGTCGTCATCCTAACCATATCCTCGCAACTCAACTATGCCAGGGTCCTATGGTCAATTCTCCTAGCATACCAAGCATGAGTGTGTGACAACTGACAATTTAGGGAGACATTTTAAAACCCGCATTTCGTTAAAGTTTGATGATTTTTTAATATTTGAAATTTATTCGCGATGAATTTGTAAAATTTGAACAGTGGTTTTGAATTATGGAGTTTCTGTGGAATTTAAATTTGAATTATTAATTTGATATGAAATTTATGTTGAGATTTATTGATTGAGACATTCGTGGCACTACATTTACTCCGGCACTAGGAATAACCTAACAAATTTAAATATTTTGAATTTACGGTTTGGTTTATATATTTATTGAACGTATCGTGGAGTTTTGAAAATTTTGGGAACGAGCTCGGTTTGTGAGTGTCGAGATATTTTGAAGAGTGTACGGGATTGGTCCTTGTGTTTTACTCCTAGTCTCCCTTCCCCATAATATTATTAATACCATTATTATTATTGGTTTAAAAAAAAAAAAAAAAAAAAAAAAAAAAAAAAAAAAAAAAAAGATTAAACATAAAATGGTCCTTGTGGTTGGATCGGTTAACACACAAAATCAAACACAACCTCACCACACTCCATCTCTCCCATCTCACTCTCTCATTTCAAACCCTAGCCGCCGCTCCTCTTTTCCGGCTGCCACCCTCACACCGCCGACCTCACAACCAAAATAACACTACCACCTTAACCACCATTTCACCCTCTATCATTTGGTATACATCACGCGCGACACAAACACCCTAACCCCCCGTTTAAATCACCACCGCCGCCTATACACCACCTCCACCATCAATACTACCTTAGTTTTCAAAGATTCTTGGTTTTAGAGTTGTAAAAAGGTACGTAGCATCAATTTTGCACCTCGTGTGCCACAATTTGACTTCAAATCCGTGTCCACATGGATTATTTTTGTTGGGTTCGAATTAATAATGATGGAAAATGGTGTTTTTATTATAAAAATTCGTTTGGTATCCGGGTTTGTGGTTTCTTGTGGGTGTCGACTTGAAACCGAGAGCCTAGGCTCTCGACTTGGCATTATTGTCACTCCTTGTGGCTTTCTTTCAATGGTTTGGACCTAGTAATTGTAGTGACGAGGGTATTGATGTGTTGGTGTTGGATTTGGCTTGAGTTGTATTGTTATGGCTCTTGTTGTTGTTGTTTGTGTTGCCGCGACCCTATGGGTCCGTTTGGGCAGCTTTGGTATGCTCGGATGAGCTCTAGCTGAGACCAAAGTGGTCTTTGGTATGAGTCTTTCTTGACTCGTAGTCTTGCCGAGACCCAAGTGGGTCTCCCGGCACGGGTTTGGCTTGGTAAAACAACTCGGAAAAATGTGTATATTGATGTCTTGTTTTGTTCCATGTTGTTGATATTGTTGTTGTTGTGGTATTCATTTGGCCGAATACTTTGGATGGGTCGAGACCCTTTGTGGTCTCGACAATGGGATTTTTTTGGTATTTGTGAAGTTGTTGATGAAAAGTAATGTTGGGGACCGATTGTGAGACGGACAAATTAGAACGATGGAGATAGGTTAGTCGGGTGCCGTAGTCGGACCCTATTGTTGTAGTTTGTGTTTTGGGATGATTGACGGAGATGTGGTAATGATTATTATTATTTGGACCCATGGTTGTGTGAGTCGGAGTCACGTTGACTTTCTAGTCAACGATTGATTTCGGCAAAACGCCTTAGAACTTGGATTTGGACAATGAGCCGAGATTGATGACTCGGACATGTGACTCATCATTCATAACTCGATATTAATAATAATCAAACTTAATAATAAAAACTCGTAATACTTATATTAATAATATAAACATTTATATAAATATATAAATGTGAAAACGTATATATATTTAAACAAGTGCGTATATTAAGAATAAAATGATCACGAGCAATAAAATAATAATGTAACGATAAATATTATACTATGAGAATAGTATAATAAATGTCGGGAACGTTATTATAAACAAATAATTATAAATAACGATATAATCATAACGTTGGATACTCTATGAAACGAAATGCCTTTTTGGAAAATAAAACGGGAACTTACGAGTTATACGAGATCGAGGGCACTTGAGTCCAAGTGGGCCATATTATTATTTATTTAATGACTTTTGTGCTTGTCACGGATGTGTGACGTTAATATATTCATTTTCTATAACTACGTAACTTATTTGATCGATGGATTAAATAGGACCTACTTGGTTATATAAAAAGAGTATATTAATAGGTATTGTATCCTATGACATCCATAGGTTGTGGTAGGAGTGCGAGATAATGAGTTACTAAATATCTCGTGAGGTTTACCAAATTGACGAATTTGGTAAGTTTAATGATATATTTAGGGAACTTATTAACTTAAATACTTACCATATAGTATTCTACGTGCTATGTGACTTAGGTTTTGGGTATGATCTTGGAATAATATATTAGGTAAATAATTATGGAGGATTACCAAGTCGACGGATTTGATAAATTTCGATGAATTATTTAAGTAATATATTGGGCCAATATTAGACCCATAGAGCGTTTTATTATTCTTTTTCATTGTGGTTATCTTGGTTTGAGTTGTGTCGACCCTCCACCCGCATGGATACCAAACGCCAAACTAATACGGGAATAATTCGATAAATGGATTTTTGGAAAGTAAAAAGAATACATTCGGGATTGGGAATATTTGATTTTGAGGATATGATTCTGAAAAGAGTTTACATTGTTAGGAAGTTCTGAGTTCGTAGTTGCCGTCTTTTGAGTTGTGATACATCTTGATTCTACCGGATTCTTTGTGCTGATATCTGGACTTGAGGTGAGTCATAGCCCCACTTTTTACTTTTGAACTTTGTTTTCAATACTTGGGGTGAGAAACGTGCAAATTGTTTTATGTGGACCATTATCGCTGTTTATTTAAAACTTGCTATGCTTATAGAACTAGGTAGGTTATAGCGCATGTCGTATCATTACGAATGCAGGAACATGTCGTATCCTTACGAATGTTGGGCATGTCGTATCCTTGCAAATGCATATTGATCTGATTTGGTTTTGGACTATAGTGTGCACCTATAGGTTTGGTTGTTGGTTTGAGGCCTAGTCTAGCTAGCAAGCGTTTTGCGTATATGTCCACTTGATTGAATTAAGAATTTAAACCTATGATCTCACCAGCGAAAGCTGACTTCTAGCGCGTTTTCTCAGGTAATTAAGTGATGATTTTAGATGCTTGGTTTGGAAGGCTTGGCTTGGCATTGTGGTTTAAGGATCTATTTTCTCAAACTCTGATATGTATTTGTGGACCTAAGTTTATTTCTTTTGGGCCTTACTTTGGATAAATTTGGGATGAATGTAAACTTTAAAAACCCCGTATGGTTGTATTTTACTTATGTTTACTTTATCTCATTCTTTTATGACTTGTGATGGATACCAATCCACGTAGCACCCCGCAAGCTTGATTAGTCTTCCGTTGTACCGAATTTTGGGGGTGCTACAGATTGGTATCAGAGCCAAGGTTATAGAGAACTAGGTAATAAATACCTAAACTTTAACCGATTTTAATAGAAAACAATCCTTGACCAATGCTCGCCAGCCTGCCAAGCCGAAGCATCTTTGATTTTATT
Source organism: Artemisia argyi (assembly GCA_030686995.1). Classification (NCBI taxonomy): domain Eukaryota; kingdom Viridiplantae; phylum Streptophyta; class Magnoliopsida; order Asterales; family Asteraceae; genus Artemisia; species Artemisia argyi. The sequence goes on from CM060687.1 coordinate 64,799,313, forward strand.
GAGGTATTATGAGATAATGATTAGACATGAGATTTTGAGATGATTTGAGAATTTTTGATATGTTGATTTTATGATATGATGGCATTTTGGGGAATTATATGGATTATTTGTTTTAGAAATGTTTTAGTAATGCGGTATTTGAAAATCTTTCTTGAAATTATATGATTGGGATTTTATGATGATTTTGATACGATATTTTGAGTTCGCGGTTTAGTTGTTTTGAAACACTTACACCTACCCTACGTCGTTGTCATAGACCATGGCCCCGTTCGATGTTTCTGAGGATCTTCTAGCTGATCCATACCGCCCATCACAGATCACCATAGCTCCTGATGATCCTTTCAGGATTGCCATGCATTCAGCTACTTCATCACCGACAACAGTTACTTCTGCACCACCTGCTTCATCTACTTCTCAGGGACCCTCATCTTCTTTGGGGCTTCCTGGTACTTCGAGACAACTTACACTTCATTAGGCTTTGGCTCGTGTGGCTCCACGTTTTGCCCATCGAGCTACGGCACGCATGTCTGTGCGCCCTTCGTCACCACCCATGCACTTTGATGCTTACGCTCTTCTGTCAAATGCACCACCCACATCATTCCGTCGTCGTCCTAGATCACCTACCCTATCACCACATGGTTCACCTGTTCGGAGACGACGATTGATGGAGTACCCCTCAGATGAGGAGGAGGAGTACGAGGATGAGGAGGAGGCTGATGACCCTTAGGAGGTTGAGCAGGGGGATGATGACCCATATGAGGGTGAAGAGGAGGATGATCCTCAGGAGGAGGAGATGCCTGATGATAATGGTTCGACAGCACATTCAGCTCATTCTGTGGAGCCCGATTCCTTGATACATCCATTAGAGCCGGTTTCACCTGATCACCCGTTTTTGTTTGATTCACCACCTGGTAGTCCCGTGGCGTTGGACGCGCCATCTGAGATGTCTGCTGAGCCTTCAGATTTGGGTGAGACTGGTAGGATTTGGACTCGGCTTACTGCGCAGGGCGAGAGGATCTCGCAGATGGCTGATCGACTTGAGATGGTCATTGTTGAGTTTATTGGAGAGTTGAGGGTTGATTTGGTTACTGTTAAGAGGAGGACTACAGAGATTAGGTATGATGGAGATACATGAGCAGATAGAGAGTCTGCAGAGAGGTTTCATTACGGTTCGCGAGTGATTCGCCTTAAACTAGTTATCTTTTATTTCTCAGCCACTTGTGAATGGTCAATAGTAAAGTCAAACTAATCAAGACAAATGCTTCCGTGGAATACAGTGTTTCCCCGGGTCGTAATGTCCCAACGAGGTTGTGATGGTATTAAAAACGAATATGTGATCGAGTGAATGTGAACAGAAAAGGTATAAAAGTGTGTGTGTGTGTGATTACACTAGGGTTTTATAACTTAAATAAACTATTAAAATGATTACGTAAAACCTAGATATCTAAAACGTATAAACGTACACCAAATTAAAAATCAGACGCGACTGCGTACTGAGAAAAAGGTGAGTTTTAAGAAAAATAAACTACAGGGGTCAAAAATGACAATTCTATAAACTTATACTTAAAATAAAATTAAATTAAAAAGAAAACTATTTTTTAGATTATTTTATTATTTATTATTAATTATTTAATTAAAAACTATTTAACTATTTAATTAAAACTAATTTAATTAAAACTAAAAATGATAAATACTACAAATTAAACTAAAAACTTATAAAAATAATTTCTAAAACTTAAAATGAACTTGAAGAAAGTATAAAAAATAAAAATAAATGTTTTTGTCTTTTTATAGATTTTCTATTAATTAAAAACTATTTATATTAATTAAACTAATTAAACTATTTTAAATTACAAATAATACTAAAATGACTTAGAAAATTATGAGAAAATTTATAAAATTATTTTATAACATTTAAAAGCTAGGAAAAATATAAAAACTAGGTGTTACCTTATAAAAATTAATTATGCTATTTATAACTTAATTATTAATTAATTATTAATAAAACTATTATTAATTCTAATAAATACTAAATTACAAAATTAAAATCTGAGAAAATTATTAAAAATACTTTAACCTAAAAGGAAATTAATAAAAATATAAAAACACAACTTACTTAATAAAAATATAAAAATTAAAATTAAAATTAAATTAAATTAAATAGAAACTATCATTTATTTTTATATTTGTTTTTCTTGTTTTTTATTTTACAAAACTAATTTATACTTAAAAATAGACAACTTTTGTAAAAACAATTATTTTATAAGCTATTAATAAGCTCAAATAGGAAATAAGCTCAAATGAGCTCAAATGAGCTTATGTGGAAGCTTATTACTTCCATAGTTGACTTTTGTTGACTGAAATAGGAAATAAGCTCAAATGAGCTTATGTGGGACCCACCTTGGCTAATTCTGGTTCTAATAAGTGTTTTGGACTTGTCTAAGCTAAAAATTACCAAATAAGCTCAGTAGATAAGCTGATAAGCAAGATTAAGCTATTCCAAAACTTAATTACAACACAGAATGGGGACAAACTTTATGGCTTATTCTAGGTGGGGTCCACTGGGTGCTAGGTCAAACTAAGGGTCAACAAATGTTCCCTGGTAGGAGGGGGTTGGGAGAAACTAAGTTTTAGGTGTGGGGTCCACTGAAGTGGCCACAAAACCACCACTAAGTAGTGGTGTTGGCCTGAATCTGCTGGTGCAGGGGAACTCCTCGTAAAGAGAATCATTCACAAGATGTAAATCCGTGAACTCATGTTCCGTTGTGGACTCATCACAATCCTTAATCTTAGTACCAAATAATGGGTTATCAGAAATCAAAGTGAATTCAGATTCGAATTCAAATAGAGGATTGGTGATAGTAGTTTTGAATGCTTCAGGAACAATGTGATTAACATTCTCTACTGGACTGTTGGGATAAGCATTGAGTGAAGGATCATTATGTAAGAGACTTTCCATCTCTTCCAGATCGGCTTCGAAGTCAAAGAGATCATCATTACTTCCAGATAGAAGTGGAATGATGTGAGTGAGTTCCTCTGTGAAATCCTCAAGAAGAGGATCAACATCAGAATGAGGCAGTGATGCCTCAACATACTCAATGTCTCCATAAGATATATAATCATCACTAGAATTAGAGACATTCTCAATTTGATCATTTGGATTATCATGGGGAGTAGGGATATCACACACATGATCAAGAATTCCCTGTGACTCACTTGGGATTGGGACAAGGTTCTCAACACTAGACTTTATGAATTCGTCCGATTCCTTTGCAGGAATAGTGTCAAGATGCTCGTCCCCCATGCTCAGAGAGTGAGTGGGAACCTCGGGTGTGATAACATCATACTCAGGGAGTTGAGAAGGACTAGCATACATGGATTTTATAATTTCCATTTGTTCTACTGCTAGTAATTCTCCCATACTCTTTTCTCCCTGTATTTCCATGGAAGGAGTCTCAACTGATGAACTTGATGAGGTATCATCACTTTCATCATCTTCATCAAGAAAAGCAGCATTTTGAAATTTGGCACGTGTTATAGATGCTTGTTTTAAGACTAGTAATTCTTCCATGCTTCTTTCGTCTCTAGCAGCATGTTCTTCAGCAAGTAATTCCGCGATAGATTTATCACGAGAATATTGAGTGAGTGGAGACTGTGGGGGTGTGAATGTGTCAAAACCGGATGTATCAGAACTAGAACAATGTTCAGGTTTATAATACGGTTGACATTGGAAATCATCATGAGGACCCCCACAATATACACAAGAGAAACTTGGTGCATTGTGAAACGAAATATTAGCCAACTCCTCCTTAAGGTCTTTAAGTTTCTCAAGAACCTCAAGACAAAGGTCTTGCTGGTTTTGAGGAGTTGCTTGGTTCATTTGGTACTGTGGAGGTGGGTCTTGAAACGAATAGTCGTAATTGTTACAAGGAATTGGATTCCTTGTTTGACAATCAGAGCTAAAGTGAGGACCTCCACAGTACTCACAACAGTTGAACTGATGTGATTGTGAGTTGTATGTGTTTGAGTCATAATTGTTATCGGGAACCTGCTCATAGACAAGCGTGTTTCCCGATTGACAATCAGAACTGTAGTGTGAACCACCACAGTACTCACAACAGTTAAAATGTTGAGTCTCATGGTATGGAAGCTGATGGAATGAATCAGTCATGTCAGGGTAGGAATAGGGATTCTGGTTATAGACAGACCCATTTACTGACTCTACCATGCCACAACTGGGGCAATTACCACCATTATAAGGACTACCACACCATTGACAGACAAGAGGGTGAGAATAAGACATAGAAAGAATCAAAGGGTTTAGGGGATGAGAAATGAAGAATCAAATAGGTAGGACTGTAAAGGTGAATATTTTTGGTATTTTTGAAAATTTTTGTAGTACTAATAAGAAGGAAAATATTTTTGGTTTTTTGTGTTCGTTGAAAACTGATTTTAAAAAGTTTTCGGGAACAGTTTTGTTTTTATATGATAACAATATGAACAAGGATGGATAAATATACAATGAGCGTGTATTCAGGTTCACTAATACGCAAAATCGTTTAGAATAAGCGCACAACCTCCCCGGCAGCGGCGCCAAATTTTGATTCGCCTTAAACTAGTTATCTTTTATTTCTCAGCCACTTGTGAATGGTCAATAGTAAAGTCAAACTAATCAAGACAAATGCTTCCGTGGAATACAGTGTTTCCCCGGGTCGTAATGTCCCAACGAGGTTGTGATGGTATTAAAAACGAATCTGTGACCGAGTGAATGTGAACAGGAAAGGTATAAAAGTGTATGTATGTGTGTGATTACACTAGGGTTTTATAACTTAAATAAACTATTAAAATGATTACGTAAAACCTAGATATCTAAAACGTATAAACGTACACCAAATTAAAAATCAGACGCGACTGCGTACTGAGAAAAAGGTGAGTTTTAAGAAAAATAAACTACAGGGGTTAAAAATGACAATTCTATAAACTTATACTTAAAATAAAATTAAATTAAAAAGAAAACTATTTTTTAGATTATTTTATTATTTATTATTAATTATTTAATTAAAAACTATTTAACTATTTAATTAAAACTAATTTAATTAAAACTAAAAATGATAAATACTACAAATTAAACTAAAAACTTATAAAAATAATTTCTAAAACTTAAAATGAACTTGAAGAAAGTATAAAAAATAAAAATAAATGTTTTTGTCTTTTTATAGATTTTCTATTAATTAAAAACTATTTATATTAATTAAACTAGTTAAACTATTTTAAATTACAAATAATACTAAACTGACTTAGAAAATTATGAGAAAATTTATAAAAATATTTTATAACATTTAAAAGCTAGGAAAAATATAAAAACTAGGTGTTACCTTATAAAAATTAATTATGCTATTTATAACTTAATTATTAATTAATTATTAATAAAACTATTATTAATTCTAATAAATACTAAATTACAAAATTAAAATCTGAGAAAATTATTAAAAATACTTTAACCTGAAAGGAAATTAATAAAAATATAAAAACACAACTTACTTAATAAAAATATAAAAATGAAAATTAAAATTAAATTAAATTAAATAGAAACTATCACTTATTTTTATATTTGTTTTTCTTGTTTTTTATTTTACAAAACTAATTTATACTTAAAAATAGACAACTTTTGTAAAAACAATTATTTTATAAGCTATTAATAAGCACTGTGGAAGCTTATTACTTCCATAGTTGACTTTTGTTGACTGAAATAGGAAATAAGCTCAAATGAGCTTATGTGGGACCCACCTTGGTTAATTCTGGTTCTAATAAGTGTTTTGGACTTGTCTAAGCTAAAAATTACCAAATAAGCTCAGTAGATAAGCTGATAAGCAAGATTAAGCTATTCCAAAACTTAATTACAACACAGAATGGGGACAAACTTTATGGCTTATTCTAGGTGGGGTCCACTGGGTGCTAGGTCAAACTAAGGGTCCAAAAATGTTCCCTGGTAGGAGGGGGTTGGGAGAAACTAAGTTTTAGGTGTGGGGTCCACTGACGTGGCCACAAAACCACCACTAAGTAGTGGTGTTGGCCTGAATCTGCTGGTGCAGGGGAAGCTTATTCCCTACAGCCCACTTTGGGGGTGTGTGGGGCCCAGATAAAAAATCACAAAAATGCAGGGAATGTGGGAACTTAAAGACAAGGTGGGAGTTTACTAAACCTCAAAAGATCATAGCCTGAATCTCACCACATAAATCTATAAAAATCCCTCAAGATTTGAGAAAATCTGAGAAGATGAAATTTGACTTTTAATAAAACTTAACTAGTTTGACTTTATTGAACTTCTATAGGATCTAGGTTACTGATTATGATGAATTAACCTATATTAAGACTAAATTAAACTATTCTAACAACTTATGAATAGGTACGATTGGTTTTGAGTTCAAAGATCACCACAGTTTAACTGTGGTGATGAGCTTTTTATTATTTTGACTTTCTGCAATGTAAACCTAAACTTTGATGACTTAGCTAAGTTGCTATGACCTATTTAGACTTGCATAAACAGAGAACATTAATAAAAACAACCTAGATTACAGTGAATAGCACAGATCCAAACACTCCTTTAGAACTATGAAAATGAGGTTTTCAACACAAATGGCATATTTAGACCACAACACTGATTCAAAACACTATATTAAGATTATTTAAGATCAAATGAGTCTAAATTATTCAAACCACAAGCATGAAACACAAGTATGTCAAGTTTGTCTTTTTAACTGTGAGATTTTCAATTTTTAGAACAAATGAATCCTAAGAACAAGTAACTGATTTTAATTAATATTACAACTAATAAACAATACAGAAACCTAAAATTAACAAGATCTAAGTTAATTAAATACTCAAACAGTAAAATAGTAAAAATGGAAAATAAAACTTACAAATGGTGTTAGACTGAGACACAATGAACCATGAACATGTAACCAATCCTATCACCTCCCAAAAGGTTCTAAACCAGAAACATATCCAAATAACACTGCTCCAATCTTCTTCCTTCTTTTTTACAACTATTTTTCTATTTATTTTCTATTTTATTGATTTTTCTTGAATTTTTTGAGTTTAACTACTAAACTGAATTATAAGATATCTAAAAGCTTTTAAAAACTTTGTCAGAGCTTATATGAGCCTAAGAATATCTTAATAATCAACTGTAAACAACATTCATCAAAACTTGAGATTTTTGAAATTCAATTAAAAAGCATAAACTGAGATAGCAACTGAAACTTGAAATTAACTTGAATTAAAGATTAAAGTACATGAGATTAACTGATACAAGCTTGTTCTAATTGAAAATACAACTTAATGAGTAACTTACACTACCTACGACTAATTTAAACTAAGACTACACTAGTAATCCATCATCTCTGCTCCTTTTCTCTTTTGTAGACACTTCCAGGGTTTGTGGGACCCACTGGACCATTTCCCACCAATTGTGAGCCGTTGATAAGGTCTGACTCATCTCCACCATTTAAAACGCTTTTTCGCGCCAAAATAGTCAAAGTGTCAGCTGGGCACTGTAGATTGCGTGGTGAGGTTTTTAGGGGTTTTGGAGGATTGTGGAGGTGGAGGAGAGTGGGTAGGGTGAGGTGGAAGTGAATACTGTGGGTGTGGAGGTGGTATTGGTGGACTGTGTGGTGGTGGTATGGTTTGGAGGGAAGGGATGACTGGATGGTTTGGTCAAAATGGGGAGTTGACCCCGTTTTATATTAAACGGGGGTGGGCTTATGAGGGAGTGGGCTGGGAAATGGAGTGGGCTTGGGTAGTGTTTAGGATTGGGTTTAGTTTGGATTTAGTACTAATAATAACATAAGGTCCGTTTGGTTTTATTTCACACAAGGACCATTTTTGTAATTAGTGCAAAGTTGAGGGGCTGTTTGTGGCATTTTTCCAATTTTATCACAAGGGTTATAATTGCCATATGTGAATAGTACAAGGGTATGTTTGATAATTTTCACTTTTAAATACCCGGGGACTATTTTTGCCAAACTGCCAAACTTGAGGGACCAATTATGTAAATTCACCAAACTTCACACCAAGGACCATTCCTGCAAAAGATTATTAGTACAAGGACTAAAATTGATTTTCTCAAAGTTTTTAACATCCCAGGGACCATTTATGTCAATTTCCAAAGTATAGGGACTAAACTTGTAATTTTGTGAAACTTTGCACCAAAGGACTAAATATGTGACTTTATGATTAAAAAGGACATTTGATGACTTTTTCATGTTTTTAGAATAACCAGGGACTAGTTTTGCCAATTTATGAAACTTAAGGGACTGAAACTGCCAATTATGCAAACTTTGTACGTTTTTCATCTGTTTTTGCATATTTTGCATTTGAAACATATAAAACACACTTTTAAGATATTTTAAGTATTTTGATGTATATTTGAGTGTTTTTGTATGTTTTGGCAGTTCAGATTGGTATAAAATGATGAGTATTTAGACACTCATCAGCGAGGCAGATCGCAAGCTGTGGCAGAGAAACACGGAGTTGGAGAAGAAGGTAGCAGACCTCAAGAGGGATAGTGATACTAATAGTGACAAGTTGGGATCATTATGGAGAGAGTTGGATGGTTTGAGATCGGAGCTTAGGAGTCTACGCCAGTATAGTGGCTAGATAGTTGGATTATGTTGTCATGTTGCTTTCTGAACCAAGGAGTGCTTGGTTAGTAAAGCTAGTTATCTTGTCTTTGATGTATTTCAGTTGTATGTTCGTCTCGTTTGGAACGATTAGTATCCTTTATGTCTTTTGTAGTTGGAACGATGTCTTGATCGCTATTTGTATGGATGATGGTTATTATATATGATGTTATGTGGTTTTGGATGTCATGGAAATTGCGTCCCTATTTGTTTGATTGATTTATTGTGGTGTATTGTTGATGTTCTACTGATGTCTTGGCTTCACCTATTCAATTCTTGTTGAGCGTATGATAAATACTATGGGAGACTCATGAACCTTGTATTGTGTTTCAGATCAATGGCCCCACGATGAAACCCTGTCAGAGCTACCCGAACTGGTCCTGCAGTGACTACCCCTGGTCGCCGAGGACGCCGTCCTACACGAAATGTTGAAACCCATACTCCTGACAACCTGGACACCACCAATCGTAACAATAGGAATCAAAATGTTGATGTTCAGGAAGACAATGATCATATTCCACCGAATGCACCTACCGTGGATCAAGCTATGATCAATCAACTTGTGGAACAACGTGTTGCTGAACTACTAGCTGAGTCGAATCATTCCAACAACTCAGCTGGAACTTTTCCACCTGTTCGTACTAATGGATGTAACTACAAGGAGTTCCGAATCTGTGGACCCATTGAGTTTGGTGGGACTGAAGGAGTGGTCTACTTGGTTAGGTGGATAGAGAAAACCGAGTCAGTGTTCAATGTCAGCAATTGTGCGGAGAATGCAAAGGTAAAGTTTGCTTCTTTTACTTTTAAGGATGAAGCATTAACTTGGTGGAACAATTACCGAAATTCGGTTGGGAGTGAAGTGGCCTATGCCATGACTTGGGAGCAGTTTAAGTCCTTGCTGATTCAGACTTACTGCCCAAGGAATGAGGTTAAGAAGTTGGAGATTGAGTTTTGGAATCACAAAGTGAAGGGTACTGATATATATGGCGATATACAATCGTCGTTACCAGGAGCTAGCCTTTCTTTGCCCAGATATGGTTCAAACTGAGACTCAAAACATTGAGCGGTATACTGACGAGTTTCCTGTGGCTACAAGGAACGATGTGATTACTGCTAGGCCTGCAAATGTTCATGAGGATATCATGATCGCTCAACAATTGATGGACTCGTTGGAATTGGAAGAAGTTGAGAAGGATAAGAATGGAAAGAGGAAGAGAGACCATCACTCTAAGGGTAATGATCACCGAAACAAACGACAAGCAGTTGCCAAGGTTTATGCTATTGGAGATGGAGATAAGAAAAATCACAATGGAGAGTCGCCCAAGTGTGGCCATTGTTATCGAAATCATTCTGGACGATGTACTGTGATGTGCAAGAACTGCTCAAAGATGGCGCACATAGCTAAGGATTGTAGAGCTCGACCACTTGCTATGGTTCAAGCTACTCCTTAAACTATGAGTAAGGTGAATGTCACTTGTTTTGGATGTGGGAAGAAGGGACACTATAGAAATGAGTGCAGGGAATCGTGGAACCGAGGAAATCAAGGATCGGGTGGTAATGTGTACAATCATGGAAACCGTGGAGCTGGAGGAAACCGTGGACGACATGACAATGAGAACTAGCGTGTGGAAGCAGGAGCTGCTCATGGGAGAGTGTATGCAATTGGGAACGAGAGAGGAGAAGACCCGAACATCGTTACTGGTACGTTCCTTCTCAATAATCGTTATGCTTCCATACTATTTGATACTGGTGCCGATAGAAGTTTTGTGTCCACTACTTTTGCACCCTTACTAGAAAAACCCCCGATTGCCTTAGGAATTGGTTATGATGTAGAGTTAGCTAACGGAAACGTATAAAGGATTAAGAATATCATTCGCGGTTGCACGTTAAATTTCTTGAATCACCCTTTCAACATAGATCTTCTAACCGTCACGTTAGGAAGTTTCGATGTCATCATTGGTATGGATTGGTTGTTGAAGTATCGTGTTCACATACTTTGCGATGAGAAAATCGTACGTGTGCCTTACGGCAAGGAGATATTAAATATACAAGGAGATCGAAAAGGTTTGAGGAGCCCATCCAGGTTAGTGGTCATTTCTTGCACTAAACTACCAAAGCTAATGGAGAAAGGATGTTGCCTTTTCTTTGCTCAAATTTCTGAGAAAGGAGGGAAGGAGAAGAAAAAAAGATGCATTGGAGATGTGTCGATAGTTCATGACTTTCCGGATGTATTACCTGATGATTTGCCGGGAATCCCACCCACTAGACAAGTGGAGTTTCAGATTGAGTTGAAACCTGGTGCTGCACCCGTGGCACGGGCAGCTTATCGACTCGCACCGACTGAACTGGAAGAGTTGTCGAAACAATTGGCGGAGTTAGCAGAAAAGGGGTTTATACGACCAAGTTCTTCACCTTATGGAGCCCTAGTTTTATTCGTGAAGAAGAAGGATGGATCATTTCGTATGTGTATTGATTACCGAGAGCTGAACAAGTTAACGGTGAAGAATAGATACCCGTTACCAAGGATCGATGACTAGTTCGATTAGCTTCAGGGATCGAGTGTGTATTCGAAGATCTATCTGAGATCGGGGTATCATCAACTTAGAGTTCGTGAGGAAGATATTCCGAAAACGGCTTTCAGAACCAATTACGGGCATTACGAGTTCCAAGTGATGCCGTTTGGGTTGACTAACGCACCGGCAGTATTCATGGATCTCATGAATTGGGTGTGTAAGCCTTATTTAGACAGGTTTATAATTGTGTTCATCGACGATATTCTAATCTACTCGAAGAGTGAGAAAGAGCATGAGGAGCATCTAAGACTCATCTTAGAATTGCTCAGGCAGGAGAAGTTGTATGCCAAGTTCTCCAAATGTGAGTTTTGGATTCCAACGGTACAATTCTTAGGTCATGTGATTGATAGTCAAGGAGTTCATGTAGATCCCGCTAAGATTGAAGCTATTAAAGATTGGGCCGCACCGACGACCCCAACTGAAGTTCGTCAATTTTTGGGTTTAGCCGGTTACTATCGAAGGTTCATTGAGGGATTTTCGAAGATAGCGAAGCCGTTGACCAAATTGACTCAAAAGAATGTTAAATACGAATGGGGAGATAAGGAAGAGGAATCATTTCAATTACTTAAGGAGATGTTGTGTAGCGCTCTTATCTTGGCATTGCTTGAAGGTAGCGAAGACTTTGTCATTTACTGTGACGCCTCTCATAAAGGTTTGGGAGCTGTGTTGATGCAACGAGAGAAGGTGATAGCTTATGCTTCCCGAAAGCTCAAGAAGCATGAGAAGAACTACACCACCCATGATTTAGAGCTAAGTGATGTGGTTTTTGCCTTAAGGATATGGAGACATTATTTGTATGGAACAAAGTGTGTTGTATACACTGATCACAAAAGTCTACAACAAATCTTGAATCAAAAAGAGCTCAACATGAGACAACAACGTTGGATTGAACTGCTAAGCGATTATGATTGCGAAATCCGCTGTCATCCCGGTAAAGCAAACGTCGTTGCTGATGCTCTTAGTCGAAAGGAGAGAATACCACCGTTACGTGTTAGGTCATTAGGAATGACTATCGTATCGCCGTTACCATCTCAAATATTAGAAGCTCAAATGGAAGCGTTGAAAGCAAAAAATCGACCTGCTGAAAATAACTTTAGGATGACAGAAAACGAGAATGGATTTGTTAAGCGTGCTGATGGAATATTATGTTTTGGAGACCGAAGTTGGGTACCATTGTATGGAGAAATTCGTGAGCTGATTATGCATGAGTCGCATAAGTCAAGGTATTCTATTCATCCTGGGTCTGACAAGATGTACCAGGATCTGAAGAATTTGTATTGGTGGCCAAACATGAAGGCATATATAGCATTGTACGTCAGCAAGTGTTTGACATCTTCAAAGGTTAAGGCAGAACACCAGAGACCGTCAGGGTTATTAACGCAGCCAGAACTCCCGGTTTGGAAATGGGAGCGGATTACGATGGACTTTATTACCAAATTACTAAAGACAGCTAGCGGTTGTGACACTATCTGGGTAATTGAGGATCGATTGACTAAGTCTACTCACTTCCTAGTGATTAGTGAAGATGATAGTGTCGACAAACTTGCGAGGTTGTATGTGAAGGAAATTATTTCTCATCATGGTGTTCCAATATTGATTATTTCGGATTGCGACAGTCGTTTCACGTCAGCTTTGTGGCGATTACTTCAAACCGCTTTGGGGACGAGACTTGATATGAGTACAGCATATCATCCCCAAACCGACGGTCAGTATAACACCCCCAAAATCGATCATTACAGCGGAAGACTTAAAATGTCAGCGGAAGACTTTTGGGGTATTATATCGTGGATCTTTGTCACAATTATAGAAAACGATTCAAGTGATCGTTTTAAGTTTTATTTAAAATACCAAATATTCATAATTCCAAGAGGATTCATTATTCAACAACGAGTTTTTATTCAAAGAGAAATAAACATTTCTTTATTTGCCCACTTCGTGCCTTTACCATCCATTCCATTTAGTTACCTGAGATAAACATGCTAAAAGTCAACAAAAGTTTAGTGAAATTCATAGGTTTATAATTAAGAGTTTGAACACAAGAGATAGGTGTTTATTGTATCTAAATACAAATAAACAAGTTAGAAAACTGCATTCCTTATTGCCTTAAGCTCATGACACTCAACGATTCAACAGACATTAAAATTATCCGTAATAATGATGTAAAATATATAGCCCTCAAGATAGGTATTTGCCAGTAACCTATGATATTTAAATAAAGTGCATTTGGTGACTTTCCTCTAGCAACCAAATGGGGATTGTCAATCCCTAATAGATCTATTCACAATTATTTACGTTCACCCTTCAAGTGATTAAGGTTCATGATCGAGGGACTTTTGGCAATAGCTACTTAAGCAATAATAAGATCAGGAAAAGACTTGTGTTCGGTTTTTGAGCATGTATCCCCCCAACAAAATAAGTTAAATGTGGGCTATGAACTCACCTTAGTAGGATAGTAGAACAAATGTAATCTCAACGATGCAAGGCAACGGCTTCACACACAACCTATAAGATATGGCACGTTTTAGTTTCTAAGTCTCGATTTATTGCGAACTTTAGTTATTATTATATTGTCATATATATCAGTGATGTGTAGCGACGTACGTGTAAAGTGAAATGATTTACGTATTCTTATCGTCGTTAAAAGTTATATTATAATTATACGAATTTTATACGTATATATAAGTTACGTTTAATTATTTATCGTTTTAATATATATTCAATATATATATATATATATATATATATATATATATATATATATATATATATATATATATATATATATATATATATATATATATATATATAAAATTATTATTAAAAATCAATATTACTATTCAATCCTTTATGTTTCTCAATTTTACACTTTTTACTCTTAACGGATTATATTTTCATCGTTAGTCCAAATTTATATATTATTACATTTTAGGTCCAAAATATCAAATATTTACATTTATTATCCCTAAGTTTCAATATTTACAGTTTTTAACCTTTAAAAATAGTTAAGACAGTTTCCATCCGATTCTATATAATTTTTACATTTTTAGTCCCTCGTTAGTAATAATTTGCAAAAATAGTCCAAAAATTTCTAAACTTAAAATTTAACATTTTTATTAGTTCAATAAGCTCATAAGGTCTTGAACAGCTTATTTTCACAGCTTATTTGCTTAATCTCTTCTTATTTCTCTAATTGGGCCTTAACAAATCATATTAAGGGCCCGTTAAGGTTTTTCGATCCAAAGGGTTTGGGGGGACATTGGGTTTGTCGAAATCCATCTGTTTAAGTTACAATAACATTTCAAAAGAGCTTATACGCTTAGCTTATCGTGATAAGCTAAAATTAGCTTTTTGGGCTTTTCGGCCCACGTAAGCTTTTTAGTTTCTGAAAATTCTTAGGAAAATTCGTTTAGCTTTAGGCTCGATTAGGTGATCAAACTAAGTTGTTAAGTCGATTTATTTATCATTCACGTTTGTATACTAGGTAGGTGATTAGATCGTACAAAAATATTAATTGGTCATGTGTCGAATTTAGAAATGGCGAGGCCAAAGTGTAGCTAAAAACTCAATACGTAAAACTTGCAAAACTTGAAAAATAAACTAAGTGTTTTAGTGAAAATCGTATAGGTCCAATGTGACTTAGAAACGTGTGATTTTTGTTGAGTACTCGTTAATATAAGCTCAATGTTATTATAGGTTCTCATTAATGATATAGCCAAATAATAGTACGATATATAACATATGTATGTCGTGTTTGTATTTCACGAGTTATAAATAGAAAGTGTGGGTGTAAAAACATAAGGTACGTGTATATATAAGTAGAAAGGAAATCAAGGTCTCACCTCACCTCTAAAAGGTGGAGTAAAACGTCGAGTATGGATCGTGTGAATGTACAAAAGCTCTGTGGTTCACTTCATGTCCCACCAAGGTTCAAGAGGTTCCAAGCTTTGCTTCCTAGGTTCACTTCAAGGCGTGGTATACTTGGTGATTCGTTCGTCCCTCAACAACTCATCCTTTGTTATTATTTATGGTGTAATGGTGCGTTTATGTGCATGTAACGTCTGTGGTTGCATGTAATGGTTATATAGTGAGTTTTTGGGTATATAAGAACAAGATAAGTTCACAAGGAGGAGGGTAGCATGTTTGGCGAATAGTAATGCCACAAACTTTAACCAATCGAAAGTTTACATGGCCAAGATCTTGTAAGATCTCTTCCTATTCATTCCTGACAATCACATTGTGTTTAGAGTTTGTTTCGTTGCCATTGGGAAGCATGGGAGGCTGGAAGAAATAAGATGCCACGTTTTGTCCTTATCTATCAAGGGTGAGTTTGGTGGTTTGCTTGGGTTGTTTCTGGGGTAGTAAACGAGCAAGAAAAAGTGTAACATATATCGTTTCTGTTTCTTTGGTACTAGGGAAGACGAGACAAGCAAAAATATTTGTAGGTTGTGTGTAGAAATCGTAAAATAGAAGGGTGGTTTTGGGTGTGTCGCGACTGGGAACAAAGAAAAGAAAACAAAATAGGGTGCGTTTGGGCTTGTAACTGGGCTCAGGATTTGTGTCGGCCCAAAGGAAAAGAAAGAATAAAAAGGAGTCCGTTTGGTTTGTATTGTGTAACCGTGGCCCAATGAGTGTTGGGGGCCCACATGGTGTGTCTCGATTATCGTGTCGAAGTTCAAAAATATTAGTGAGCGTTCTCGGGAAGTTTCATAGGTTCGGGGAATATAAAAATAGTATACGTTATTTAGACGAAACGTATTGTTATAAATATAAACGTTTTATATATATTTATCGTTCGCAATAATAATTGGTTATCTAGGTCGTGTGTAAGCATCGTTCCTGGGTAAACAGTCAATCACAGTTATCGTAGTGGTTCAATATCAAGCCATATCAAAAAAAAAAAAAAAAAAAAAAAAAAAAATTGTTACCCGTAAAATGGTGTTAATTTATCGTAACATCGTTTTATTTATTCATATGCATTTACTAATCGTAAGGGAAATTTACGAGAGGTTACATTACCTACCTCTTACAGGAAATTCCGTCCCGGAATTCTAGTCTAAGATAGTTGCCAAGGGTGTCTTAGGTGAAGAGATGTGGGTACTTGGAGCGAATCTGATCCTCGCGCTCCCAAGTATGTTCCGGTCCTCGCTTGGAGTCCCAACGAACTTTGACAATAGGGATACGGTTTTGTTTGAGTTGTTTAACTTCTCTATCCATGATTTCAATGGGTTCCTCGGTAAAGACAAGGTTATCATCTGGTCGAATCTCTTTCAATGGAATCATGAGAGATTCATCGGATAAACACTTCTTAAGGTTTGACACATGAAAGGTGTCGTGGATCCGACTAAGTTCTTCGGGTAGTTCTAGTTTATAAGCCACGGGTCCTATCCTTTCCAGGATTTTGAATGGACCGATGTATCTGGGGTTCAACTTTCCATGTTTTCCAAATCGTACCATTCCCTTCCAGGGAGATACTTTCAATAAGACTCTGTCTCCTATTTGAAATTCCATGGGTTTCCTTTTTAGGTCTGCGTAGCTTTTCTGTCAGTCTCGGGCTGCTTGTAAGTGTTGCTTAATCTTAACGATTTTCTCGGTTGTTTTTCGAACAAGGTCAGGTCCTATAAGTTGTCTTTCTCCGACTTCTGCCCAACAAATGGGCGATCTGCACTTTCTACCATACAGTGCTTCGAAGGGTGCTGCTTTTATGCTGGCGTGGTAACTGTTGTTGTATGAGAACTCTGCTAATGGTAAGTGCTTATCCCAACCTTTTCCAAAATCAATAACGCATGCTCGAAGCATATCTTCCAAGGTTTGGATAGTTCTTTCACTTTGACCATCAGTTTGAGGGTGGTATGCGGTGCTCATATCTAGTTTAGTTCCTAAGGCTTTCTGTAACGATTCCCAAAATGGAGAGGTGAAACGACTATCTCGATCCGAGATAATTGAAATTGGTACTCCATGTCGAGTGACAATTTCCTTCACATACAGCTGAGCTAGTGTATTCATCTCATCGGTTTCTTTGATGGGTAGGAAATGAGCGGATTTTGTGAGACGATCCACAATAACCCATATTGTGTCATATCCGGATGAGGTTCTTGGGAGTTTGGTGATGAAGTCCATAGTGATTCGTTCCCATTTCCACATAGGAAGTTCTGGTTGCACCAGTAGACCTGAGGGTTTCTGATGTTCTGCCTTTACTCTTGAACACGTCAAACATTTACCGACATATTATGCGATGTCAGCCTTCATGTTTGGCCACCAATATAGTTTCTTTAAGTCCTGATACATCTTGTCGGAACCTGGATGAATGGAGTATTTTGACTTGTGGGACTCATACATGATGAGCTCACGAATATCTCCAACCATAGGGATCCAACTTCTGTCCTTGAAACACAGTGTTCCATCGGATTTCTTCACGAAACCATTCATTCTCGGGCATACCGTAAATCTTTTCCTTGGGTCGGTTTTCTTCTTTAAGCGCTTCGTTCTGTGCGGTAAGGATTTGGGATGGAAGAGGTGAGTGGATAGTCATCCCTAGTGATCTAACTCTAAGGGGTTTCAATCGTTCCTTTCGGCTGAACGCATCTGCTACTACATTAGCCTTTCCTGGGTGGTAACGGATCTCACAATCATAATCGCTGAGCAGTTCTAGCCAGCGACGTTGCCTCATATTCAAATCCTTTTGATCCAAAATATGTTGAAGACTCTTGTGGTCTGTGTACACGGTACATTTGGTGCCATATAAGTAGTGCCTCCATAACTTGAGCGCAAACACTACAGCTCCTAACTCCAAGTCATGAGTCGTGTAGTTTTCCTCATGTTTCTTCAGTTGCCGGGATGCATAAGCTATTACTTTGCTTCTTTGCATCAAAACTGCTCCTAGTCCATGATAAGATGCGTCGCAATATACTATAAAGTCCTCATTTCCTTCTGGGAGGGCTAATATTGAAGCTTCACAAAGCTTTCGTTTTAACAACTGGAAGGCTGCTTCTTCCTTTTCTTCCCAATTGTATTTCTCATTCTTTTGGGTTAGCTTAGTCAAAGGTTTTGCAATCTTGGAGAATCCTTCTATAAATCTTCGGTAGTAACCTGCGAGACCTAAAAATTGACGTATCTCCGTGGGGTTTGTAGGAGATGACCAACCTTTAACAGCCTCAATCTTTGCAGGGTCTACGTGAATGCCTTGACTATCGATGATGTGTCCTAAAAATTGTACGGTGCGAATCCAAAAGTCGCATTTGGAGAACTTAGCGTACAGTTTTTCTTTCTTGAGCAGTTCTAGAATGATTTGTAAATGTTCTGCGTGTTCTTCTTCATTGCGAGAGTAGATCAAAATATCGTCGATGAATACTATTACAAACTTATCCAAGTAAGGTTTGCATACTCGATTCATCAAATCCATGAAAACTGCTGGTGCATTGGTCAGACCGAACGGCATTACTTGAAATTCGTAGTGACCATAGCGCGTTCTGAATGCAGTTTTTGGGATATCCTCTTCTCGAACTCTTAGCTGATGATATCCTGACCTCAGATCAATTTTTGAGTACACACTCGATCCTTGCAATTGATCAAACAGATCATCAATTCGAGGCAATGGGTATCAATTTTTTACTGTAAGTTTATTCAACTCCCGGTAATCGATGCACATTCGAAAGGATCCATCATTCTTCTTAACAAATAAAATTGGAGCTCCCCAAGGTGATGAGCTTGGTCGAATAAATCCTTTGTCCGACAGTTCCTTTAGTTGTTCTGACAACTCTTCCATTTCAGATGGTGCTAGCCTATAAGGTGCTTTAGCCACTGGTGCCGCTCCAGGCACTAGTTCAATCTGAAATTCTACTTGACGTACGGGTGGAATACCAGGTAATTCTTCAGGGAATACTTCAGGAAAATCCCTAACGATAGGAACGTCATCAAGCTGCTTCTCGGATGACTTATTTTTCGTAACTTGAGCCATGAATACTCGACATTCTTCCTGAGATCTCCAATATCGCATAATGGGCAACAAGAAAGACCATCTACGAGCATCTACTCGCTTGTGGGTCCTTCGGCGTCTGCGTTGAACACAAGATTCTGAGGTGACTGGGCGGATCGGGTTAGTCCTTTGGTGAGGTGATATTGGGACACTTCGGTAAGGTGCAGGTGGTGATGCTAGTGGAGGTGATGCTATGGGTGATGGTGTTAGTGGCACAGTAGTAGTTTGGCTGTATGATTGATGCTAAACCACCAACTTAAATTGACCAAGGAATGGTCAACCAAGTCAAATAGCCTAGATCAATGCTCCGGGTAATATAAGGTATCACCGGGTCGTTAAATCCCGTTGAGGTGTGAAATGTAACTTTAGCGTGCTTTGTGATCGGGTGTTTATTCACAGAAAGGGTTTGTTGTGAGAATTATTTGGAGATTATTAAAAAAATAGCATAGGAAATCTATGTGATTGATTACGTGAATTTGGATTACAAGGATTTGAGCTAAAACCTGAAAATGTACGTTTTAATTAAAAACGTACACAGACGAACAAATTGAAAAGTAAAACTGATGGACTGGAAAGGTTACAAGTGTAAAATTTTTATTTTTACAATCCTATTAATTAAAAAAAAATTTAAGAAAATTAAAAACTATTTTTACACTATTTAATTATTAATTATTAATTAATTACTAATTATCTAATTATTAATTAATTAAACTAATTAGATTTATTAAAAATACTAAAAAGGTTTAGAAAATTAAGAAAAAATTTACAAATCTAATTAACCATTACAGGAATCCTAAAAAATTATAAAAAGTTTATTTTATCTAATTTTAAACTAATTAACTAATTATTAATCTAATTACTTATTAATTTCTAATTAAACTAATTATATTATAAAAAATAGAAAATGAACAGTAAAAATTCTAGAAAAATTTATAAAAATGTTTTAACTAAAATAAAAGCTAGAAAAATTATAAAAACTAGGTTATACTTTATAAAATCTAATTATGCTATTTAATTACTTAATATTAATTAAAACTAAATTAAACTAAAATTAATTATAAAAACCACTAAAAGACAAAATAAAAATCTGGAAAAATTTGTAAAATTACTTTAACCTAAAAGAGAATTTCTAAAAATATCAAAATGATATATTGCTTATAAATAAGCTAAAAAGAAAATTAAAATTGATAAATCCTATTAAATAGAAGCTATCACTAATATTAAAGTTGATTTTTTGGTTTTTTTCTTTTTCCAAACTGATTAACTACTAAAAACAAAAACTTTTAATAAAAACAGTTTTAATATAACCCAAGAAATAAGCACTTAAAGTGCTTATTGATCCCATAGTTGACTTTTGTTGACTATGGAAGGTATTTAGCTCAAATGGGAAGATGTGGGGTCCACAATGACAAATTTTGGTTCCTCTGAGTTTAATGAACAAAGTTAAGCAAGTTTGGCACAAATAATAAGCTCCAATAAGCTACAAAACTCAATTAAGCAGTTTGCTTATTTCACTCTGAGACAGGTTTTGGGACAGATTTTTGGCACAAAATTAAGTGGGGTCCACAAGTTTAGAGGTCAAACTACTGGTCAATGTACACTCCCTGGTAGGAGGGGGGTTGAGAGAACCCAAAGTGGAAGTGTGGGACCCACTGGGTAGACCACAAACTAGCACCAAAGTTGGGTGAGTGGGAAAGGTCTGCTGAGACAGAGCAGGTCTTTGCCCTGCAGCTCACTTTGAGCTTATACACAAGCTGTAAGAAAAATCACAAAAATAAAATACCCATAGGATCTTATACTTCTACTGACAAACTATCACCACAACAAATTTCATAGACTAATATCAAACACAAAAATCTAGAAAATTCATGCCATTTTTGGCTTTTCTGAGGTGATGAACTTTTGACTTTTAACAAAACTTTGAGATTTTGACTTTTATGAATCTCAGATCCTATTTGTTGCTTGAATCTATTATATTGAGCTAAAATACAACCATTTTAAGCAAAAACACAAACTTATGAGTTGATTTTATGAAATCTCAAACTTAAATATCACCACAGTTAATCTGTGGTGATGATTTAGGTTGTGGTTTGACTTCTGAGTTTGTGACCACTAAAAAAGGTTTTGATTTAGTGTATTTAGGACTTAAGTGAGCTGTATGAACAACAAGTACCAGCTGAGAACAACCACAATGCTAGAAACAGTGCAATCCAAACACCCCTTATAACACACAGACAATTGCTAAACTAGGTTTAGTGAAACAAAAATGCAAACTACTAGGTATCACTAGTCCAATAAGCTATAATAAAGCAGAGCAATCAATTATAAGCAACAATGAATACAACAACACTTAAAAGAGTACAGATAAAAAATTGAGCTTACAAAAGCCTTCCAAGCCAACTGCTAAGGAACAAAGATCAAATGGACCAATCCTAATGCCCTCCCATGAGGTACCTAACCCACAGCCATCCTGAATTCACTGTGCTCCAAGCTTTTTCAATCCTTGATCACCATATTTTTATTTATTTTTGATTTTTTTCTTAATTTTTTAGTAATTATTTAAAACTGAGTTTAGGATGTTCACACAAACTTAAAAAGCTTATAAAACCTTATTATCTGAGTTTGTGAGAGCTTATGAACAGATTAAACATACATTAGAAGCTTTGATTAGAACTTGCAAATTTGAAATGAACTTGAAAAGTGAAAATAAGACTTAAACTTTAAACTAGACTTTCATTGATAAAAAGAAGTTACAATACATTAAAAATAAACTGAAAATACATAAAAACTAAAAGATTACACACTCCCAAACTTCTATGAGCTTAATTATATATAACGAGCTAAAAAACTAAGACTAAGCTTCCACATGGCTTTTCCTAGAAATCTGGGAGTCCCACATGCTTCCTGCTGACCCCTTGACCAAATCCTGACCTTCCAATTGAATTTTGATCAATCCCAGCCCTAGATTAGGATTTCCCGCCAAAATGGAGTTAGGGTTAAAATGAGTGGTACTGGTGGGTGTTGGTGTGGGTATTAATTGTGGTGGGTTTATTAGGTGGGGAGCATTAATTGTGGGGGGGGGGGATTGGTGAAAAAGGTTGAGGAGGAGGGGGGAGCAAGGCCCTGGTTTTGCGCGGCATGGTTGGGGAAGAAAGAGGTCAAAGGTCTTTTGACCTTGTTTGACCATTTGACCCAGGGTTTTATTAATATGGGGTTGGGCTGGACTGGGCTTAGGGGTGGGAAATGGATTGGGGTAAATGGGGTTTTGGTTTTGGGTTTAAAATTAACAAAAGGGTCCGGTTTGGTGGTAAGTTATCAAGGGCCAATTTTGTAACTTTGGAAAAGATGAGGGGCTGAAATGGTAATTTCTCCAAAGTAACCATAAGGACCAATGTTGCCAATACCAATAATACAAGGACCAAATTTGCCAAATTTCCATTTTTCAAAATTTCAAAACTTCCTAGGGACTTATTTTGCCATTTTTGGATTTTCAGGGACTAAACTTGTAATTTTAGAAAACTTGCAACCCAAGTGTAATATTTTGTGAAATTGACTTTCAAAACCTTGGGTTGACTTTTCTTTTCAAAATAAATGCATAGGGACTAAAATTGACAAGTTTTGAAACTTGGGGGACTGAAACTGCCAATACTGCAAACTTTGTACGTTTTTTCTTTGTTTTTGCACATTTTGCTTTTAAAACACATAAAACACAATGCCTGGGATAATTTAAGTATTTTGATATCTTTTTGATTGTTTTTGTGCGTTTTGGCAGTTTAAATATATTAAAAACGATGAGTGTTTGTGCACTCATCAATCCCCCACACTGAACTATTGCTAGTCCCTAGCAATCTTTTTAGAAAACTTGATGGATTTTAAACTCTTTACCAAAAGCCATCACTTCTGGAGTAGCCAGGTGTAAGAACTGTGGCACACCTGATAATCGTGTGATTTTGAGCAAACCACCAGCTTTCAACGGATTTGTTAAGTCTTTACCAAGAGCCGTTTGCTCCTGGACTAGCCAGCATCTTGATGGACAACGTCAACATCTTGGTGAGCTGATTACCAATTATGGATTTTCCACGGCCTTTACCACAAGCCATAATCTTGCGGGCTAGCCAACTCATTTGTTTTTGGGGAGTTGAGGAACCATACAATTTTGGGCAAATTGCAAGCCATCAACGGATTTGAGTTATCTTTACCAAGAGCCGTTTGCTCCTGGATTAGCCAATCCCTTTGTCGGTTAGACCTGGCGGACTGATTACCACAAAAAAATTTGAAATAAAGTGAAAAATTTTTGAAAATTTTGGCCAAAAATGGGGATACTTGAAAGATATTTTGATAAAATTCGTTAGAATTCCCCCCCCCCCCCCCACACTTAGAAATGAATATTGTCCTCAATATTCAAAGTCCCGGCTATTATACCGAAGCTATGAACGTAAAAAGCCAAGATTCGAATCTAACTGCGGAAATACCAAATTCACTTTATTTCTATATATATAACTTTTTTTTTTTTTTTTTTTTTTTTTTTTTTTTACTTGAAACTTATATACATATATACATTTTTTTTTTCAAACAGCGGGGGGTTGGCCATTCCCCACACTAGGTGGTAGAAAATAGAAAGAATCAGAGATACGGGTGAAAACCCGTATTGCTGCTAATTTTTGTTCATCGAGTCGCTAGCTTGACTCGATCCCCGCATTCAATTGTCCTTGGGGAAAGTTTGGAGATCCGGGACGACCATGGATGGTACGTCCTCTCCAAAGTAGTGCTTTAAACGATGTCCATTCACTTTGAAGTTAGGACCGTCATTTTGAGATAATTCGACGGTACCATAAGGATAAACTTTTGTAATAGTGAATGGACCAGTCCATCGGGTTTTGAGCTTTCCCGAGAAGATCTTGAGTCTAGAATTGAAAAGAAGGACTCGATCACCAACGTTGAAAACGCGGTTTTTGATTTTTGAGTCATGAATCTTCTTTGTCTTTTCTTTGTAGATCAAAGAGTTCTCGTAAGCTTGATCACGAAGTTCGTTTAATTCATTTAGTTGAACTTTTCTATGATCACCCGCCGTTCTGAGGTCGAAATTGGCATGCTTGAGGGCCCAATAGGCTTTATGCTCAAGCTCGATCGGAAGATGGCACGCTTTCCCGTACACAAGTTTATAAGGCGTACACCCAATGGGTGTTTTGTAAGCCGTACGGAAAGCCCAAAGTGCATCATCTAATTTGTCCGACCACGATGCACGATTCTCACCTACAGTTCTTTCCAAGATTCTTTTAATGCCCCGATTGGACACTTCGACTTGTCCACTCGTTTGAGGGTGGTACGCAGTGGAAAGACGGTGAGTCACACCGTACTTTTGCATGACTTTGTCAAATTTGTCATTACAGAAGTGCGTACCACGATCACTAATAATAGCACGTGGAGTTCCGAATCGGGCAAAAAGAGCTTTTAAAAATTTCACGACTACTCGGGCATCATTTGTGGGTAAAGCTTTCGCTTCAACCCATTTTGACAAGTAGTCAACTGCCACGAGTATGTATTTGTTGCCGTGAGATGATGGAAACGGCCCCATAAAGTCGATGCCCCAGATATCAAAGATTTCACAAACTTGAATTGCATTCTGAGGCATTTCATTCTTTTGTGAAATATTCCCGTGACGCTGACAAGCGTCACAGGACTTGACCAAATCTTGGGCATCCTTGTAGATCGAGGGCCAATAGAAGCCGGAATCAAACACCTTTTTGGCGGTGTAGTTGGGATTGTGGTGGCCCCCCGTGGGACCAGCATGGCAAGCCTTTAAAATTTCAGCGGCTTCCTGACCATACACACACCGCCGGATGACTTGATCCGCGCATATCTTGAACAAGTAGGGGTCGTCCCAAAAGTAATGTTTGACATCTTTGAAAATTTTATTTTTTTGTTGGGACGACATCCCTTTCACAATGAAGTTACCCGCAAGATAGTTTGCAAAGTCGGCAAACCATGGGGTAATCGAGTCTCCACGAAATGAAACCACATTGAGGGTTTCGAGAGGAAATGTTTCATTTATTTCCTTTTTCTCGAAATCATTTTGGTGAGGGTTTTCAAGACGGGAGAGATGATCAGCAGCTAGGTTCTCAGCTCCTTTTTTATCACGAATGATGATATCAAATTCCTGAAGGAGGAGAACCCAACGGAGGAGTCTCGGCTTTGCATCTTGTTTTGCAAATAGATACTTCAAAGCCGAATGATCCGTATACACTATGCTTTTAGTCAGAATCAAGTAAGGCCGGAATTTTTCAAAAGCATACACCACGGCTAATAATTCTTTTTCAGTGGTGGTGTAATGACTTTGAGCCTCGGTCATAGTCTTGCTGGCATAGTGTATAGGCTGAAAATGTTTTGTTTTGCGTTGCCCCAAGACTGCCCCCATCGCATAATCACTAGCATCACACATGAGCTCGAAGGGCAAGTCCCAATCGGGGGCAACAAGAATCGGTGCCTCGGTAAGCCTTTTCTTTAATGTTTCAAAGGCTTTGATGCACTCAGGGGAGAAGATAAAAGGAGCATCCTTCTCGAGGAGATGGGTCATAGGCCGGGCGATTTTAGAAAAATCTTGAATAAACCTACGGTAGAAACCGGCGTGACCCAAAAAGCTCCTAACACCTTTCACAGTCGTGGGATGAGGCAATTTTGCAATGACGTCCACTTTGGCACGGTCAACCTCAATCCCGTTTTTTGAAATTTTATGGCCGAGGACAATGCCCTCTTTGACCATAAAGTAACTCTTCTCCCAATTTAGACACAACTTTGTGTCTTCACAACGTTTTAACATGCTGTCTAAATGGGAGAGACATGATTTAAACGAATCCCCAATGACCGAGAAATCGTCCATAAAGACCTCCATACTTTTCCCGATCATGTCGGAAAAAATGGCCATCATACATCTTTGAAACGTGCCCGGAGCATTACATAAGGCAAATGGCATACGTTTATATGCGAAAGTTCCGTAGGGGCACGTAAAAGTGGTCTTTTCCTGGTCTTGCGGGTCAATGGGAATCTGAAAGTAACCCGAGAAACCATCGAGGAAGCAATAGTACTCATTCCTCGCTAATCTCTCGAGCATCTGATCCATAAAGGGCAGAGGAAAATGATCCTTACGGGTGGCGTCGTTCAATTTACGATAATCAATGCAGACGCGCCAACCCGTAACCAAACGAGTTAGAATTAACTCATTTTCCTCGTTTGTGACAACAGTAATGCCACCCTTTTTTGGAACACAGTGAACTGGGCTGACCCAAGGACTGTCCGAGATAGGGTAAATCAATCCGGCATCAAGAAGTTTTAAAACCTCTTGTTTGATAACCTCGTAAATTTTTGGATTCACCCTTCTTTGATGTTGGACCGCAGGTTTGAAGTCATCCTCCATTAATATCTTGTGAGTACAAAACTCAGGGTCGATGCCCTTGATATCGGAGAGACGTCAAGCAATTGCTCGTTTATGAGACTTCAAAACCTTTATAAGAGCAGCCTTTTCCTCAACACTTAAGTCTTTAGCAATTATGACTGGTAATTTATCATCACCTTCCAGAAATGCATATTCAAGATGAGGCGGCAAGTCCTTAAGTTCAACCTCAGGGATGTCATCAGTTTTCTCAACATTTTTGACTTCCTCCTTATGAAGTGTTTGTGGTAGAATAGGAAGAGGAGAGGGATCTTCGTTTAATAACTTTTCAAGCGTGAGAATATCCCCCTCGAGGTCAATCTCTTGGTTATCGATTCCATCGGGAATCGAATCACTGTTGAGATAGGCCTCAATTTCTTGTAAGACGAAGTCACTTCCCTCAAACGGAGTGAGGGAAGGAGAAGAATTGGCAATAATGGGGTGAGAAGATGGAGTGAAGTTTTCACTCGGAGAATCATCGACAAAACCTAAAACCTCTTGAGCGTACTCCTCAGACGCGACATCAATGACATCAATTCGGTTAACCGTTTCGGCGTCATAATTAGAGGAGTACCTCGAAGTTTGATCGAGGTTAAAGGTTACAGCTTCATTACCAACACGAAGAGTTATTTCCTCTTCGTGCACATCAATTAACGCACGACCCGTCCTTAAGAATCCTCTCCCAAGAATGAGAGGAACTCATGGGTCAGCATCGAACTTAACAACAACGAAGTCAGCGGGGAAATGGAACTTTCCTACTTTCACAAATACATCTTCGGCAATGCCGAGAGGACGAGAGATTGAACGGTCGGCAAGCTCGAGAGTCATGCACGTAGGAGTGAGTTCAGGAAGAGAGAGTTTCTCCCACACTGAGTAAGGCATCAGGTTGATGCTAGCGCCAAGATCAGCTAAGGCGAAGCATTCAACCATCCCAGGGAAAACACATGGAATGAGAAATCTCCCAGGGTCTCCAAGCCTCTTAGGAAGCTTCTTTAAGATAACTGCTGAGCAGTTTTCGTTCAATGGAGTCTTTGCCATTTCGTACAATTTTTCCTTATTGCTTAACAAGTTCTTGATCATCGATGCGAATTTGGGCATCAGGATGATAGCATCCGCAAGGCTAACGTCAAAATGCAAATCTTGAAAGATTTGATAAAACTTATCCATTTGGTGACTAGCCTTTTCGCGGAGCTTTTGCTCATTAAGTCGTGACAGGTATGGTAGTGAAGGTTTGGATTTAGGGTTCTCTCCAGGAGTTGTTGATGGTTCAAAGACAACTCCCGGTTTTGGTACAAGTCCAGATTTTGGTACAATTTCTGGAACAACCTGAGGGTGGACGTGTGCGGTACTTCGTGGGCTAGTAAATTTCACCTTGTCCGTGGTTGCCTCAGGATCAATTTCTACTTCCTCGGAATAAAGAGGGGGAGGAATAGGAGGAACTGGCGGCTCTTCATAAGCTTTACCACTGCGTGTAGTAATAGCTTTGAGTTCACCCTTGGGGTTAACAACTGTATTAGCCGGGAGACCTCCTGATGTAGAGGGTGGAGTGAGATGATTCATAAGACTGGCAAGCATATTTTCAATCTTGCCTTGATTTTGATCAATTTTGTTGTTTGTTACCATCAACTCACTCTTCAGCTCTTGACCCTGTTTGGCTATTGATGATTGGAAATCATTCTTCAAATTTGAGATTTGATTTTGCATTGCCCTCATTTTGGTCTCATTAACTTTGATGTAGTTATTGAGCTCGTTTGGGAGGGGATCTTGATAATTTGGAGCTGAATACCCTTGATTACCCCTTTGGGGTGGGTACTGATTGACGGGGGCAGGACTTTGATTTTGCATATTAGGCCCCCTTGGTGGATTAGGATTAAACCTATTTGGATTTTGAGGAAACCCGGGTGGTCCACCCTGATTGCTAGCCCGGTAATTTGGTTCCACTTGAGGACGGTATTGGTTACCTCCTTGGTTGGAATTGCCGGCTATTGCATTTACTTCGAATGGATTGCCTTCGGTGGCAGTGCAATTATAATATGAATGTGGACCACCACAAGTGACACAAACTTCTATCTTTTTGATTTCAGCTTGTGGAGAAGGAGAAGAATCTTTCTTGCCTTGGGTGAGAACCAATGCATGGACAGCTTCCGTGAGTTTGTCAAGTCTAGCATCGGTGCTAGACTGAGCCACGGGCAATGAGGAAGAAGGAACAACATCCCTTTGGGAAACAACCGATTTGCTTTGGGGAATGCGGACCTTAGATTTATTCTCAATGATCGCTAAAGCATCCTTCGTGGTGCGATTCAAGAAGTTACCTCCAGCGGAGGCATTTAGAGAGTCTTGATCGGATTGGCTTACACCATTGTAGAAAGTATCAAGTGTCATGAGATCGGAGAAACCGTGGTGAGGACATTTTCGGAGCAATTCCTTGTAACGATCCCATATCTGACTAAAGGATTCATCAAATTTCTGCGTGAATTTCATGATCTCATTCTTGAGACTCGTGGTTTTGGAAGGAGGAAAGAATTCATTCACGAACTTTTTCAAAAGATCTTCCCATGTCTCAATAGATTGTGGAGGTTGTTTTTCAAGCCAAATCCGGGCTTGTCCCTCCAGGGAGAATGGGAAGAGAAGAAGTTTGATTGCTTCATAGGGGACATCTTTGCATTTGATGGTGTATGTGATTTTATTGAACCATCGAATGTGATCTTGAGGATCGTCCCTCTCATAACCGTAGAATTGACGTGATGTGGCCAGGTTTATCAATCCTGTTTTAAGCTCAAAATTGTCGGCCATGATTGCCGAAACAACGATAGCATCTCCGTAACCCTCGACAGGTGCTTGGAGAAGCTCGTTCATAGTGGGTTCAGCCGCCATGATGACAGCTGGAGGTGGAACAGTACGGATCTCAGATCCGACTGTTGGTGCAGAACGTCTACGAGGTCTTCGAGGTTTCCGGACAAGCTCACGTAATGGGCTAGTGGACCTTGAAGAATGAGTGCGCATGCACTAGGGATAAAAACTTTTTGGACAATATTTTTGTTATCGTCCCGTAATCCATAATCGTTTCTCCCTAAGAATCACCTTAAAGGAAAACCGAATCAGAAAACGTTACGATATGGTTTTGTTGTTTTTTTTACTTTTTTTTTGGTGTTTTAACACTTTAGGAAAAGTGACAATGACTTTTTTATGTGTTTTGATTTTGAAAATATTCACAAGTGATGGTATTTGTATAGTGAGTGAGGTGAGATAACACTAATCTCAAAAGACGCTACAGAAACGCGCACACCTCCTCGGCAGCGGTGCCAAAAATTGAATGATGCTAAACCACCAACTTAAATTGACCAAGGAATGGTCAACCAAGTCAAATAGCCTAGATCAATGCTCCGGGTAATATAAGGTATCACCGGGTCGTTAAATCCCGTTGAGATTTGAAATGTAACTTTAGCGTGCTTTGTGATCGGGTGTTTATTCACAGAAAGGGTTTGTTGTGAGAATTATTTGGAGATTATTAAAAAAAAAATAGCATAGGAAAGCTATGTGATTGATTACGTGAATTTGGATTACAAGGATTTGAGCTAAAACCTGAAAATGTACGTTTTAATTAAAAACGTACACAGACGAACAAATTGAAAAGTAAAACGGATGGACTGGAAAGGTTACAAGTGTAAAATTTTTATTTTTACAATCCTATTAATTAAAGAAAATTTTAAGAAAATTAAAAACTATTTTTACACTATTTAATTATTAATTATTAATTATTAATTAATTACTAATTATCTAATTATTAACTAATTAAACTAATTAGATTTATTAAAAATACTAAAAAGGGTTAGAAAATTAAGAAAAATTTTACAAATCTAATTAACCATTACAGGAATCCTAAAAAATTATAAAAAGTTTATTTTATGTAATTTTAAACTAATTAACTAATTATTAATCTAATTACTTATTAATTTCTAATTAAACTAATTATATTATAAAAAATAGAAAATGAACAGTAAAAATTCTAGAAAAATTTATAAAAATGTTTTAACTAAAATAAAAGCTAGAAAAATTATAAAAACTAGGTTATACTTTATAAAATCTAATTATGCTATTTAATTACTTAATATTAATTAAAACTAAATTAAATTAAAATTAATTATAAAAACCACTAAAAGACAAAATAAAAATCTGGAAAAATTTGTAAAATTACTTTAACCTAAAAGAGAATTTATAAAAATATCAAAATGATATATTGCTTATAAATAAGCTAAAAAGAAAATTAAAATTGATAAATCCTATTAAATAGAAGCTATCACTAATATTAAAGTTGATTTTTTGGTTTTTTTCTTTTTCCAAACTGATTAACTACTTAAAACAAAAACTTTTAATAAAAACACTTTTAATATAACCCAAGAAATAAGCACTTAAAGTGCTTATTGATCCCACAGTTGACTTTTGTTGACTGTGGAAGGTATTTAGCTCAAATGGGAAGATGTGGGGTCCACAATGACAAATTTTGGTTCCTATGAGTTTAATGAACAAAATTAAGCAAGTTTGGCACAAATAATAAGCTCCAATAAGCTACAAAACTCAATTAAGCAGTTTGCTTATTTCACTCTGAGACAGGTTTTGGGACAGATTTTAGGCACAAAATTAAGTGGGGTCCACAAGTTTAGAGGTCAAACTACTGGTCAATGTACACTCCCTGGTAGGAGGGGGGTTGAGAGAACCCAAAGTGGAAGTGTGGGACCCACTGGGTAGACCACAAACTAGCACCAAAGTTGGGTGAGTGGGAAAGGTCTGCTGAGACAGAGCAGGTCTTTGCCCTGCAGCTCACTTTGAGCTTATACACAAGCTGTAAGAAAAATCACAAAAATAAAATACCCATAGGATCTTATACTTCTACTGACAAACTATCACCACAACAAATTTCATAGACTAATATCAAACACAAAAATCTAGAAAATTCATGCCATTTTTGGCTTTTCTGAGGTGATGAACTTTTGACTTTTAACAAAACTTTGAGATTTTGACTTTTATGAATCTCAGATCCTATTTGTTGCTTGAATCTATTATATTGAGCTAAAATACAACCATTTTAAGCAAAAACACAAACTTATGAGTTGATTTTATGAAATCTCAAACTTAAATATCACCACAGTTAATCTGTGGTGATGATTTAGGTTGTGGTTTGACTTCTGAGTTTGTGACCACTAAAAAAGGTTTTGATTTAGTGTATTTAGGACTTAAGTGAGCTGTATGAACAACAAGTACCAGCTGAGAACAACCACAATGCTAGAAACAGTGCAATCCAAACACCCCTTATAACACACAGACAATTGCTAAACTAGGTTTAGTGAAACAAAAATGCAAACTACTAGGTATCACTAGTCCAATAAGCTATAATAAAGCAGAGCAATCAATTATAAGCAACAATGAATACAACAACACTTAAAAGAGTACAGATAAAAAAATTGAGCTTACAAAAGCCTTCCAAGCCAACTGCTAAGGAACAAAGATCAAATGGACCAATCCTAATGCCCTCCCATGAGGTACCTAACCCACAGCCATCCTGAATTCACTGTGCTCCAAGCTTTTTCAATCCTTGATCACCATATTTTTATTTATTTTTGATTTTTTTCTTAA
Source organism: Artemisia argyi (assembly GCA_030686995.1). Lineage (NCBI taxonomy): Eukaryota > Viridiplantae > Streptophyta > Magnoliopsida > Asterales > Asteraceae > Artemisia > Artemisia argyi. The sequence goes on from CM060687.1 coordinate 64,831,596, forward strand.
TTTTTTAGTAATTATTTAAAACTGAGTTTAGGATGTTCACACAAACTTAAAAAGCTTATAAAACCTTATTATCTGAGTTTGTGAGAGCTTATGAACAGATTAAACATACATTAGAAGCTTTGATTAGAACTTGCAAATTTGAAATGAACTTGAAAAGTGAAAATAAGACTTAAACTTTAAACTAGACTTTCATTGATAAAAAGAAGTTACAATACATTAAAAATAAACTGAAAATACATAAAAACTAAAAGATTACACACTCCCAAACTTCTATGAGCTTAATTATATATAACGAGCTAAAAAACTAAGACTAAGCTTCCACATGGCTTTTCCTAGAAATCTGGGAGTCCCACATGCTTCCTGCTGACCCCTTGACCAAATCCTGACCTTCCAATTGAATTTTGATCAATCCCAGCCCTAGATTAGGATTTCCCGCCAAAATGGAGTTAGGGTTAAAATGAGTGGTACTGGTGGGTGTTGGTGTGGGTATTAATTGTGGTGGGTTTATTAGGTGGGGAGCATTAATTGTGGGGGGGGGATTGGTGAAAAAGGTTGAGGAGGAGGGGGGAGCAAGGCCCTGGTTTTGCGCGGCATGGTTGGGGAAGAAAGAGGTCAAAGGTCTTTTGACCTTGTTTGACCATTTGACCCAGGGTTTTATTAATATGGGGTTGGGCTGGACTGGGCTTAGGGGTGGGAAATGGATTGGGGTAAATGGGGTTTTGGTTTTGGGTTTAAAATTAACAAAAGGGTCCGGTTTGGTGGTAAGTTATCAAGGACCAATTTTGTAACTTTGGAAAAGATGAGGGGCTGAAATGGTAATTTCTCCAAAGTAACCATAAGGACCAATGTTGCCAATACCAATAATACAAGGACCAAATTTGCCAAATTTCCATTTTTCAAAATTTCAAAACTTCCTAGGGACTTATTTTGCCATTTTTGGATTTTCAGGGACTAAACTTGTAATTTTAGAAAACTTGCAACCCAAGTGTAATATTTTGTGAAATTGACTTTCAAAACCTTGGGTTGACTTTTCTTTTCAAAATAAATGCATAGGGACTAAAATTGACAAGTTTTGAAACTTGGGGGACTGAAACTGCCAATACTGCAAACTTTGTACGTTTTTTCTTTGTTTTTGCACATTTTGCTTTTAAAACACATAAAACACAATGCCTGGGATAATTTAAGTATTTTGATATCTTTTTGATTGTTTTTGTGCGTTTTGGCAGTTTAAATATATCAAAAACGATGAGTGTTTGTGCACTCATCAATCCCCCACACTGAACTATTGCTAGTCCCTAGCAATCTTTTTAGAAAACTTGATGGATTTTAAACTCTTTACCAAAAGCCATCACTTCTGGAGTAGCCAGGTGTAAGAACTGTGGCACACCTGATAATCGTGTGATTTTGAGCAAACCACCAGCTTTCAACGGATTTGTTAAGTCTTTACCAAGAGCCGTTTGCTCCTGGACTAGCCAGCATCTTGATGGACAACGTCAACATCTTGGTGAGCTGATTACCAATTATAGATTTTCCACGGCCTTTACCACAAGCCATAATCTTGCGGGCTAGCCAACTCATTTGTTTTTGGGGAGTTGAGGAACCATACAATTTTGGGCAAATTGCAAGCCGTCAACGGATTTGAGTTATCTTTACCAAGAGCCGTTTGCTCCTGGATTAGCCAATCCCTTTGTCGGTTAGACCTGGCGGACTGATTACCACAAAAAATTTTGAAATAAAGTGAAAATTTTTTGAAAATTTTGGCCAAAAATGGGGATACTTGAAAGATATTTTGATAAAATTCGTTAGAATTTCCCCCCCCACACTTAGAAATGAATATTGTCCTCAATATTCAAAGTCCCGGCTATTATACCAAAGCTATGAACGTAAAAAGCCAAGATTCGAATCTAACTGCGGAAATACCAAATTCACTTTATTTCTATATATATAACTTTTTTTTTTTTTTTTTTTTTTTTTTTTTACTTGAAACTTATATACATATATACATTTTTTTTTCAAACAGCGGGGGGTTGGCCATTCCCCACACTAGGTGGTAGAAAATAGAAAGAATCAGAGATACGGGTGAAAACCCGTATTGCTGCTAATTTTTGTTCATCGAGTCGCTAGCTTGACTCGATCCCCGCATTCAATTGTCCTTGGGGAAAGTTTGGAGATCCGGGACGACCATGGATGGTACGTCCTCTCCAAAGTAGTGCTTTAAACGATGTCCATTCACTTTGAAGTTAGGACCGTCATTTTGAGATAATTCGACGGTACCATAAGGATAAACTTTTGTAATAGTGAATGGACCAGTCCATCGGGTTTTGAGCTTTCCCGAGAAGATCTTGAGTCTAGAATTGAAAAGAAGGACTCGATCACCATCGTTGAAAACGCGGTTTTTGATTTTTGAGTCATGAATCTTCTTTGTCTTTTCTTTGTAGATCAAAGAGTTCTCGTAAGCTTGATCACGAAGTTCGTTTAATTCATTTAGTTGAACTTTTCTATGATCACCCGCCGTTCTGAGGTCGAAATTGGCATGCTTGAGGGCCCAATAGGCTTTATGCTCAAGCTCGATCGGAAGATGGCACGCTTTCCCGTACGCAAGTTTATAAGGCGTACACCCAATGGGTGTTTTGTAAGCCGTACGGAAAGCCCAAAGTGCATCATCTAATTTGTCCGACCACGATGCACGATTCTCACCTACAGTTCTTTCCAAGATTCTTTTAATGCCCCGATTGGACACTTCGACTTGTCCACTCGTTTGAGGGTGGTACGCAGTGGAAAGACGGTGAGTCACACCGTACTTTTGCATGACTTTGTCAAATTTGTCATTACAGAAGTGCGTACCACGATCACTAATAATAGCACGTGAAGTTCCGAATCGGGCAAAAAGAGCTTTTAAAAATTTCACGACTACTCGGGCATCATTTGTGGGTAAAGCTTTCGCTTCAACCCATTTTGACAAGTAGTCAACTGCCACGAGTATGTATTTGTTGCCGTGAGATGATGGAAACGGCCCCATAAAGTCGATGCCCCAGATATCAAAGATTTCACAAACTTGAATTGCATTCTGAGGCATTTCATTCTTTTGTGAAATATTCCCGTGACGCTGACAAGCGTCACAGGACTTGACCAAATCTTGGGCATCCTTGTAGATCGAGGGCCAATAGAAGCCGGAATCAAACACCTTTTTGGCGGTGTAGTTGGGATTGTGGTGGCCCCCCGTGGGACCAGCATGGCAAGCCTTTAAAATTTCAGCGGCTTCCTGACCATACACACACCGCCGGATGACTTGATCCGCGCATATCTTGAACAAGTAGGGGTCGTCCCAAAAGTAATGTTTGACATCTTTGAAAATTTTATTTTTTTGTTGGGACGACATCCCTTTCACAATGAAGTTACCCGCAAGATAGTTTGCAAAGTCGGCAAACCATGGGGTAATCGAGTCTCCACGAAATGAAACCACATTGAGGGTTTCGAGAGGAAATGTTTCATTTATTTCCTTTTTCTCGAAATCATTTTGGTGAGGGTTTTCAAGACGGGAGAGATGATCAGCAGCTAGGTTCTCAGCTCCTTTTTTATCACGAATGATGATATCAAATTCCTGAAGGAGGAGAACCCAACGGAGGAGTCTCGGCTTTGCATCTTGTTTTGCAAATAGATACTTCAAAGCCGAATGATCCGTATACACTATGCTTTTAGTCAGAATCAAGTAAGGCCGGAATTTTTCAAAAGCATACACCACGGCTAATAATTCTTTTTCAGTGGTGGTGTAATGACTTTGAGCCTCGGTCATAGTCTTGCTGGCATAGTGTATAGGCTGAAAATGTTTTGTTTTGCGTTGCCCCAAGACTGCCCCCATCGCATAATCACTAGCATCACACATGAGCTCGAAGGGCAAGTCCCAATCGGGGGCAACAAGAATCGGTGCCTCGGTAAGCCTTTTCTTTAATGTTTCAAAGGCTTTGATGCACTCAGGGGAGAAGATAAAAGGAGCATCCTTCTCGAGGAGATGGGTCATAGGCCGGGCGATTTTAGAAAAATCTTGAATAAACCTACGGTAGAAACCGGCGTGACCCAAAAAGCTCCTAACACCTTTCACAGTCGTGGGATGAGGCAATTTTGCAATGACGTCCACTTTGGCACGGTCAACCTCAATCCCGTTTTTTGAAATTTTATGGCCGAGGACAATGCCCTCTTTGACCATAAAGTAACTCTTCTCCCAATTTAGACACAACTTTGTGTCTTCACAACGTTTTAACATGCTGTCTAAATGGGAGAGACATGATTTAAACGAATCCCCAATGACCGAGAAATCGTCCATAAAGACCTCCATACTTTTCCCGATCATGTCGGAAAAAATGGCCATCATACATCTTTGAAACGTGCCCGGAGCATTACATAAGGCAAATGGCATACGTTTATATGCGAAAGTTCCGTAGGGGCACGTAAAAGTGGTCTTTTCCTGGTCTTGCGGGTCAATGGGAATCTGAAAGTAACCCGAGAAACCATCGAGGAAGCAATAGTACTCATTCCTCGCTAATCTCTCGAGCATCTGATCCATAAAGGGCAGAGGAAAATGATCCTTACGGGTGGCGTCGTTCAATTTACGATAATCAATGCAGACGCGCCAACCCGTAACCAAACGAGTTAGAATTAACTCATTTTCCTCGTTTGTGACAACAGTAATGCCACCCTTTTTTGGAACACAGTGAACTGGGCTGACCCAAGGACTGTCCGAGATAGGGTAAATCAATCCGGCATCAAGAAGTTTTAAAACCTCTTGTTTGATAACCTCGTAAATTTTTGGATTCACCCTTCTTTGATGTTGGACCGCAGGTTTGAAGTCATCCTCCATTAATATCTTGTGAGTACAAAACTCAGGGTCGATGCCCTTGATATCGGAGAGACGTCAAGCAATTGCTCGTTTATGAGACTTCAAAACCTTTATAAGAGCAGCCTTTTCCTCAACACTTAAGTCTTTAGCAATTATGACTGGTAATTTATCATCACCTTCCAGAAATGCATATTCAAGATGAGGCGGCAAGTCCTTAAGTTCAACCTCAGGGATGTCATCAGTTTTCTCAACATTTTTGACTTCCTCCTTATGAAGTGTTTGTGGTAGAATAGGAAGAGGAGAGGGATCTTCGTTTAATAACTTTTCAAGCGTGAGAATATCCCCCTCGAGGTCAATCTCTTGGTTATCGATTCCATCGGGAATCGAATCACTGTTGAGATAGGCCTCAATTTCTTGTAAGACGAAGTCACTTCCCTCAAACGGAGT